>JABUIW010000217.1:3435947-3538879 GCA_013363375.1 Menidia beryllina
CACACACACACACACACACACACACACACACACACACACACACACACCAATGGACTCTGTGCCAATGAAGCTTGGCTGTTGTAAGTCGTGCAGAATGAGGTCTGGCATCGTCCAGCTGCAGAAAAAAAGGGGGAAAAAAGCGTTTACCTCTAGGGAAAGCATTTTGGCTTAACGTTAGCAGATGTCTCTCCAAAATGCCAAAATAGTCCTCTGCATCAAATGTCCTGGTCACCCAGGCCACATGCATTAATGCACCTGATTAACCTCACAGATATTGGCTTTCCATCTTTGGTTTATTAGAGCCTGGATGAGCCTTCTGATCTTTATAGCTCAGAGCCTTAGATGGCATTGTATTTTCAAGGTAATTCCAAGCTCTTTCGGTAATGCCGGGTTCAGAGGGACAGTGATTTATCATGACCTGCAGACTGGAGATGTGAAGGTCACACCATCCATTGCTGGTCTCCAGTAATTGCTTTTATTCACTGAGATTTCCACGACTATGTTAATCTTTTTATACAGTTATCAAATTTAGACATACTGTTCAAGCATTAACATAGCACATGTTTATATGTTTGTTTGTGTATCATAGGGTCAAATACTATAATTTAGCATTTCTTTTTCAATGATGTTAGTCAATGAAGACTTTGGAAAATAAATTGTGTTTCCGTCTGTTAAGTTCAGTCTCTTTATATGAAATTGCTTTATAGAAAACTTCATATTCAGTTTGTGGTTTTTGGAAGGCAAATTGTTGTTTTTAGGGCTTCATTGTCACAGTTTGTCGATTTTTTTAATACTGAAAGAAACTTCACACTGAATAGTTCCAGGATAAGTGCAGATGAAGTCAATCTGGATTCTGGAGTAAAGGTCCATACTTATAGGCATGCAAAGTTTGGAAACATGGTGGTGATCTTTAAATAACCCAAAAATGATTTGTTATTTGTTTTTGGTATGTTTTGTTATTTCAACACAGCCCCTAAAATGGTGTTGTGTGAAAGCGTGTGAACAGAAGTAGAATTGTTTCTGAGAGGGGAAAGGAAAGGTTTAATGATGAGTCTGCCCCCATTTGTGTGTGCCAATCAGCAATGCCACTAAGCATCCATGGGAAATCAGGCCTGTAACCTAGAACACCTAAATAAGAAATTATTTTTATTATTATGTAGAAATTATTAGCATTCTTTTAGTGGGTGTATTGTAGTTACAGTTTTTTCATCTATGTCAATACATTTGTTATCTGCAGATTATAGTACAACCTATTATTGCTGGCAGATTTTATAAAATATTAGGATAATGATACGAAGAAACACAAGAATAGTCAATTTATCTTTCATTTTAGTTACTTTTTTATCCATTTGGAGTCAAATATCAAGAATGAAATCATGATGACATCAGTGAATAACTGCTTTAATAAAATGCTTCCTTTATGTGAGATTTGCAGTGCTACTCTTGAACATGATACAAAAACAAAAGGCATTCTCTGGGGAAAGATTAAATGGACAATGCGTTTTGTCTTAAAATATTAATTTCAAATTTTTAAGTCCTCAGGGAGGACAGAAGTTAAGGTGTGCCACGTATCTTTTATCCATTCCAGTATTAATCTAAAATGTCCTCATCATCAGGGCTATTGTTACTGTAGCTGCTTTCACAGGGCCTTTGTCTCTGGAGATGGGAATTGCCAATTTATAACTTCTGCAAAAAGCACTGCCTCTCGATTGCACATCTCATCAGTTTGTGACAAATAGCAAGAGAAAAAGAAACATATTTTTGGCTTGAAAGAACTTAGGGGGAGCGCCCAGAGAAATCCAACGTCTGATCACACAACTATGATCAGATGGTACACAAGGCTGATACACAAGTGTGTCTACAAGTTTATGTGAAAAGTGTGTTCATGCCCAAAGGGTAGAGTGTTTGTGTTTTTTTGTGTGTGTTTGTTTGTTTTTCTATAATGTTGTACCTATTGCATGCAATCATTTTTACTGAGGAATCTGATGAATTTCCAGGGGGACAAAGAAGCTGAACTTGGGCTGCCATTCTCTCCTCTCTGTGACAGAAAGTCAACCTTGGTGGCACAGTCCCAAATAGGTCGGTATCTTCTCCATCTACACTTACACCATGTGCAATGTTCACAAGTGACACTTCAGAATCAGCCTTTAAAATTACTCATTTTTGTAAAAGTTGTGAAAATGTGCCTATTTTTAATGAAACCATGCCATTAACACAAATAAGGTGGTTATTATGCTTCTCATTTTCTATTCAAGATGCATTCAAATCAGTTTAATTCTTAAGAATACGAATGCTGACATTATCTCTGCTGATGTGTTTGTCACCAGGGTTCATTGACTTCATCGTGGTGCCCACCTTCACAGTGCTGACAGACATGATGGAGCGGATCGTAACGCCACTCATTGACGAGGCCTCCCACTCAGGTCTGGCTGGTTTTAGACGCTCAAGGTGAGCTGCAGCTCTGTTCTTGAAAAGTGAATTTAGGAGAAAAAAATGTGAATCTTCATATGCAGCTCTGAAGTATAGCTGAGCAGATGGAAGTGGGTGCCAACATGTAAATCAGAATACATTCTAATCAGCCAGCCTAGTTAATCAAGGATGGAAAATTGTATGTTTTCTACCCTTCACCTCGCATACCTTTCAGAACAACTTGCTCAGCAACACGATTAAAAACCAAAACAGCTTCTCGGCAGCAACAACAGCATGTCTAATGGAAGTATTGAGAACAGCAGATGAGTCTCCCATGAGTAATCCATTTCCCTGCATGGAAATGTCCCCACATTTCATCTTGCAGACCCACACAGCTTGAAATTGACATTTTAGGGATGCAAGTCCAGTTCACCTTAGCATGCCTGAGCAACAATGGTCCTTAAAGCTGGACTGGCTTCCACAATACTTTCTTGATTTACTAAAGGAAATGATTTGTTTCCACTGGTTTAATCATTCGGTTCAACACTCTTTTCCTCCGGCCCCGTGTTAAATTATATACGAACACGAGGCTTTGAAAGCAACAGTTTGTTACATTCGCTGTCATGTTACTAATTTTTTAGGTTCCCTGAGAAATATAGTTAAAATGAATTTCCTTTCATAGAAGGTTGGTTTATTGGGAAATAAATCTGCTCTCTGACAGTCTGGTTCTGCACTGTTTCTTTCATTTAGACCCGAACTAACAGTTCCCCTGAACAGCCTTATTCAGCATTGCTTTTTGAAGTTGGGTGAAACAGTGCGTAAACCTCATGTGAAACCTAAATGTGCATTAAAACAACGGTGCATTTCAGTCGACTTCTAAATCTTTGAAATCAACCACCAGAGGTGGGATTTACAAAGTGTAAATCTGTGGGCAAGCAAGGCCTTCCACTCATAATTTGAAAGGTTTATGGGATGTAAACAGGAGGTTTTTGTTGCCATGGAGTCAAATATTTCTGTTATACATGTTGTCTGAATAATGTTTTTTAAAGTATGTTGTATTACCTTTTGCTATTTCATTATGACAAATGCTCGTGAATCAACAGGCAACACTCATTGGTTTAGGTGTCCAGAAAGCTAATTGCGGGATCTGTTCACACTGCAAAGGCCTGATCAAGTTTTTGTCAGACATGTGTTTTAACCCCATTTTTTTCTGTCTTTCTTTAAAAATCTCCAGTCTGAACAGTATTAGCTCAGATGAAACCAAGAGGCACAGTGTCAAGAGCATGGGCTCCGACAGCAGCTCGTCAGGCCAAAGCTCTCTGCTGTCAGTGGACATGAAGAACTTCAAGGCCTTGTGGAATGAGGAGGTTTATCAAAACAGAGAAAGATGGAAAGCCCAGGCGGCTAAAGGTAAAGCACAACATGTTACACTGGTTGACCTCTGAGGCCAAGGTAAAACCGATATGTCTGAACACATTGTAACTCCAGACAACAGAAATAGTCATCGAAAGCTGAAGCACTGTGGAGGCCTTTACTCATCCCAGCTTACTACAGACAGTTTTGAGGGGTTTTCAAGCATCGTTTAGGTTATTTTTAATGTTCCAATAATCACCCTTATTGTCTTATGAAGCAAAGTGTGATGTTTTTTTGCAACAGAGGCCACATTTCACTTTAAGCACACACTAAAAGACAACAAGCAGGTGATAGTAGTGGAGGCTTCATGTATATTTTTAGTGTAAATGTTTAAAGAGAGAATTGGACTTTTTTTTTTACTTAAAGTCATTCAACATCTCACCTAGTAGATGTTCTCTACTGGTAATAATATGCCCTTTTTAAGACTGCCACCAAGTGGTAACAAGCTGGCAATGCCTGGTTTATCTTAAAAAGAATAAAAACTGTCTTGAATCGTTTTTTTCGTAGAAAAAATACAACACAGCCAACAGCTCCTTCGGTTTTCTCAGATTAAAAATAACAAAATAATATCTAATGCAAAAAAGGCATTTTTTCTGAACTACCTCTGTGCGCCATGTGACCTCAGAGGCAGAGGAGAGGGCTAAAAAGGAAGCAGAGGAGAAAGCTCAGCAGGAAGAGGCTATGGAGCCCCAAGACGTCCAAAAAGAGTCTGAGCACCCCCAACCAAAGGAGGACAAGCAGGAGAGGGAGACGTCCAAGTCAGCAGAGGTCAGCAGACTACTAGATAGTAACTCAGGGGAACCAGAGCATGGATCACTGCCCGGGAGCACCTCTCACCAGAATCCCCTGCTGCAAAACGGTACATAACCCCTTTGCATGGACTGTTCGCAGGAGATGGGACAAAGGTTTGACCCCACATGTGCAATGAATACTCTGATGTGGAAAGTAACACTTTGTAGCTAAATGAGCACTACACCAAACTTAAAAAAAATCCTGTACCTAGATAGTTTAGGTTTAGATCATCTAATCATCATTATCGCTAAATGAATTGATAAAGATATCTATATTATCTGCTGCTAGGTATCATGTCTGAGCAAGCTGGTTTTGCTTCTTACCTGTATTACATTTTGTGATTATTTTCCCAATTAATCTCCCCTAAATTGTATGATGTGTATATTTTCTATATATCTAAACATTTCAATATAATCCTCATACTTTGTTGTTGTTGTCAAACAGATTCATTATTTCAAATGTTTCAAGCCTTTGCTGAAATCAGCTGTTTGGACTTTGTCCAAATTCAGCCCGTCAAATAAAACAAGCACTCTAATGTTTCAGGAGAGCTGTCAGGAGCAGAATCTCCAGACAGTGAAGAGAATAAGAACAAAGAAATGAGTGGTGAGTTTCATCCATTTGCTTTAAACTATTGACAGAAAAGCAAACTCGAGGTTTTGTTTCATGACTTAATGGAAAGTAGCTCATATTTAAATCTTTATTTGCAAAAATCTTCTATTAAAAAAAGTTGTTAATAATTCTTTTGTGCTCCATCTAAGTAGAGGAAGTGATGGAATAACTGAGCTGTGCGGGCACTCTGTGGGCACGCTGCTGTTGACCTGAACCTGCTGGACATCCTGTGAGGAACTCCTATTTGAAAGGGAAGGCCATTAGCTCGACTGTGTCGCCCTCTACTGGCCTCTAAGAAACCAACACGTTTGCTTCCATTTTTTTAATGTCTCCTTCCATGATTCGTTTTTGCTTGGCTTTTAACTTGTTTATCACATTTTTACGATGTAAAATGATTAATTTACTCCTACTTACTGATGAAGACTTTTAAAAGGAGTTAAATACCTTAAAAAGGCATCCGCGAGGTAGAGCGGACCCTTTAGATGATGGGTATTTCTTTTTGTATGTTTCTTTTTTACCATACTTTTTCGTCACAATTTGTTTTATGTTTTAGCTCAAACACTGGCATGTAGCTATTGTAAAAGTCTCCTTATAATCTTGCAGCAACCTCTAACATTTCTATATTTAGATGATGAAGGAGTTGTATGTTATTCATGTGGAAGTCATTTGTTTCGGTTCTTGCAAATCAGTCTCATAAATGGAGGTCTGCGTGGGGATTAGAATGGATAAAGAGGGACTTTTACAACTGCTGCACAGCATGTTCAATATATGTATGTACAGTACACTGTGGTTAAATCCACAAATCATTAGCTCTACTATCTTATCAACTCCTAAAACAAGCCCATTCTCATACAGAAAGCTTGTTGCTGTGCTTAGGGAACCTGTCATGTTTGCAGAAGCTGGGACATGTTTACTGTCTAATTGCTTTCCTCAGACATCTCTAATGCATTTGTATTCCCTGCAGCCAAGTAATTTTTTTTTGTGAGTGTTTTTGTCCTCTTCACTATGAATATTCAATGTTTGTACAACTGTGGATATGAGGTGGAGTAGTATTCCATCCAAAGTCCATATAACAGAAATATTTTCGGGGTATAATGTATGATTAAATTAGAGAGCAGCTTTTTGCAATTGAAACATATCACACACGCAAATGCATTCAAGTTTTTGTAAGGCATGTCTTTGTTGATATTTTTTTTTTATTTGTGAAATTATTTGTTTTGCATCCATTATGTCCTGTATGATTCATGCTCGACACGTGTCTGATGTTGTCACACTATGTATTCTTCTTGATGCCTTCTGATGTGTTTTTAAACTGTAGCGAAAAGTCGTCATTGCTGAATTATAAGAAACCTAATTCAATTAGGCTGAATTCTAAGTTAGAATTCTAGTTTTTCTTTTGCAGTGCAGTTTTGTCATAGCAGCTTCACCACATGGCGTCATGTTTACAGTGTGCTCATACATCTCTTAGCTGGTCGAACCCATCATGCTTCTGTGGTGCTTTTGAGGCTCCAAATCCAATCAATACCAGCTTCTTAGTTGTTTTCCAGGTTTTTAAAGCTTATAATATTATATATAGATAATGCAATTTTTGCTTATTGTGGATATGTAACATAATGAAACCCTGCAATGCTGGTTCAGCTTTCACTATGTACTTAATACATGTAATTTGGAGGAAAGAAAAGAAGCATTTTGGCAGTATTTGCAAAATGATAGGCATGTTTTATTTCCTTTAAACCTGTAAACTTTGATTTTCCCTTGTGTTTTTTTCGTATGAAAATTTATTGCGCTGAGACGGAGCTCTTGGAAGATTTAAAGCTTATTTTAAAGTACTTTATAAATATGTACAGCTGAGCAAATTATGTATCTCTATATATATATACCGGTACATCTAAATATATATATATATATACATACATATAGTATAAATGGGATTGAAAAAGGCAAACACTTTAAGACCTTGAATTGGTATGAAATTGTAGGAAATAGTGACTGCTTTTCAGCCTTTTGTTTTCCAACTCACTCCCTTTTTTTAATTATAACAGAATAACAGTGGAATAGAGCTGTTATTTTAATGTTGAAACCACAAGCTACTTTCTACTGAAAAGATAAAAAGTTACAGTCAGTGGTTAGCAAGCCATTTGGCTGAATGTGTGCCTCTATCTGTACTTTCCATGTCACACTTTCCAACTGTACCAAATTTAGTGATGTCATTTGTACCTGCTCTGATCCAGGGGTGGTCAAGCAAACTAGTTCATATCTCCTGACAAGGTTTGACAGGAAAGAGAAAACATAAACTGTTTGTGAAATCAGCAGTTTTATATTGCAGCGTATGGTATTTGTAACAGAACATTTTGTGCTATGTTTAGCTCATTTTCATTTTGGTTAGATCTGTTTTCAAGTTGTTCTGTGAAGTTTTGTGTATGTATTTCTGTTTCTTTTACCGTACTGTCGGCTCAGAGGACAGATAGATTTTGTGAGCATGTTGTCGTTTTTCATTCTGTGTCTCCTCTGTCCGTCTCTTTATGTTTTGCTCCACCAGCTTTGAAGTCAGAAAAATTCAAGTGGTTCAAAACTGCAATGTAAAGTGCAACTATCTTTAAAGATTAGACTTTAAACATCTTCAAAATAGGCTGGCTGACACTTGGTAAAGCATAATAGATTTTCTTTACAAGGTGACCAAGACATGTACAGTCTTGTAGTTTGCTCTACCTTCCACTTGCTACTGTGATAGCCTATTATATGAGCGTTGAACAGGACGATATTCAACCCATTTTAGGAAACATAGCTGTATTGCTGACTTGTAAAGACTTCAGAACATGGTGTTTTGTAATGGTCACTGTTGAATGCTCTGTTTCCTTGTTTAGTCAGATCCACAATGTAACAACTGATCTTAACTGTTCTAGTGACTGAGAATAGATTAATGGAAGTGTGTATGCAAGTGTGTGTGTGTGTGTGCACGTGTGTGTATGGGTTTATTTCTGCCACAGAATACTTAACGTGCATTTCTGATCTCCTCACTGTGACTTGCTCTGTTAGTGTGCTGAGATGTGTGTTTGTGAGAGAAAGGGGGATAAAAAAAAAAGTGGACTATGTGAAGCTGCCTGACCAATTTGTCTAATTTAATAATCCAACAAACTGATGCCACTGATATGTTTAATGAAACTGTAGCACTCAGTATTATGTGGGTGAGGTAACAAAAACACCATTGAAACATTAAAAAATCAACACGACAAATCAACCAAAAGCCGGTTAATTGCTATCCACTGCATCCCAATATGGAGAGAATGACTGGGAATGAAAGTGTGTGTTTGCACGAGTGCGCATGCATGTGTGTGTCACTGTACCGTGCCGGCCAGGCGGCCATGTGTGCCACCCTGCTCTGTGACTGCACAGCCGTATCAATAAATCTGGACTCAAAGGGCTCAGATCACGTGTGCCTGTCTTCATTTCTGCACAAAAACAATGTGACATTCTTAAAGGGACAATCTGCTATTTTTACATAAAAGGGTATTATTTACCTCTAGAGCTGTAAGAATATAGTGAAACAGCCAGACTCTGTTGAGAACTGCATCTGTTGTAATCATACACGTAATACCCATACATTTGCACAAAATGAAAAAGAGAACATTTCTGAATGAAATATAATGAAAAGTTAAAGAACTTTTATCCATTTTTAAAATAACTTTTATATATATCAAGACAAATGGTCATAGAAGTACATTTATAATTTAATTTTATGATTAACAAACATGCAGCTCTACATGATTATTACACAGTCCCCATTAGCAAATCATCCAATTAAAAAAAAACAAAGCAACAAAGCAGATAATAGTTCATTTTTCCACCATCTAGAGCAAACTTAAAGTTTCACTGTTGAGTCTGGTGTTCATGTTAAAACGATGGACCCCCTGCTGAGGCTGCTTCGGTCCTGCTGTCATTTGCTCTGCTGATGTATGACAGGTGTGTTGTCAGCACGAATCTGGCACATCTGGGGCCTGTTTTAACACAACGTTGTTCATTTTCATCCAGCTGTTTGACTCTTTAAAAGCTGTGAGGGGATGCTGTTTTGAGTCTGAACTATAAAGGAAGACAAACTCGTAGGATATTTCAAACTTGGATCTCCGTAAGTTTGGCTGTGACTGTGCTACCATGAACTGTTTACATTCTGCCTCAGTGTTTCACCTTAAGTGAGCTTGCTCACATACTTAAAGGTTTAAATGTTGTCAACCTTTAAATGCTGAATATAAAAATGTGGTGAAATTTTAACTGAAGTGAACAGACAATTTTAAAGTTTGAAAATAGAAACTAAGCGTTAATTTGTCAAATTAGGTAAACATCTGCCCTCTTTGTATTTTAGGCTTTACAAACGTTTATTTTCTTATTAATTTTACCATCAATTAAAAAAATTCTGGCGGTGCGGGACAACAATGGATTTCGGGGCATTAAAGAGGATTTTTCTCTTTTGTAGAATATCAATCCATCCATTTTCTGAACCGTTTATCCCCAAATCGGGTCACGGGGGACTGGAGCCTATCCCAGTATTCAATGGGCGAGAGGCAGGGTACAGTCCATCACAGGGCCACACACATATAGACACACAAAGACGAACAACCACGCACTCTCAAAGTCAATTTGGAATGTCCAATAAACCTAATAAACAGGTTTTTGGACGGTGGGAGGAAGCCGGAGAGAACCCACGCAGTCACAGGGAGAACGTGCAAACTCCACACAGAAAAGTCCTGGTTTCCCCAGGGACTTGGACCTAGAACCCTATGAGGCAATGGTGCTAACCAACACACCACCGTGCCGCCCTTATCTTATAGAATCTAGATTTATTTATTTTTTCCCAAATGTTTAAATCGTTTAGTCAATGTTCCACATCAAATCAACGATGAGCACGACTCATCGAAGCTTATCCACTAGATGTCTCTGTTAGATCTCAAATCACACTAAAGCTCTTCAGTCAACACAGCTCTCAGCCTCTGATGGGCCTGTGGCTCTAAAAAAACAAAAAAAACACCAGTGGACCAGAAGAATACTGTGTTGCTCTCCTAAGACATTTTGCAACATATAGCTCTTTATTCGCCATGTAGGCAGCTCTACAAACATTAGAAACACGGTGCATATTCATCACCAGTAGCATGCATATTCATAGGCAGGTTGATGGAGCTCGTTGAGGGATGTGTATGACTTCTCAGCACAGTGCTGAGTGCCGGAGCAGAAGGCGAATGTTAATTCAATTATACGGCAGCTGTTCCTTGGTGCCCATGGCCACTGTGTTTGCACTAGAACAGAAATCTTGTATTAGGTCCCTCGCCATAAAAGACCATCGCCAGGCATGAGAATGGGGATTGCCTGTAACCAAAAGCTATCAACAGTATTTTAAAGAGCTTTTAATGCTTATTTCTGGCTATATTGGGGTGTTTGGTGCAGCTGCAAAGTAAGATTTATGTTTTTTTTTTTCTTAGTGTTTTGGCTTACTGTTGATTTACAGAGCTGTTTTTTTTTTTTTGTCGTTACTCTATTAAATCAGCTTGATACTCAAATGTGTAAATGAGTTTCTTTGCTGTATTAACTCCAGTCAAGGTTGGCTGGAAAGAGGACGCGTCCTGTGGTGACTGCTCCATCTTTTTTATTTTCTCTCCCGATTTGTGTTTGCTGTGAAGTCATGCTCATGATGTCTGCACTTAAAGGTGGCAAACTGCATATTTCGATACACTCTTTGCTGTGCGTGTCAAGTGAAGTTAAGAAAACAACATTAACTATATTCAGAATCTGCAAACAACTTGCTTACATCTCTGTGTGTACGTGCACGTGTTCATGCTCCACCCCACCTCCTGTCCTGGGCTTGGGCTGAGCTCCAGTACTGCTTGATGGAGGATGAGTGGGAGGACGTAGGGGGAGAGGGTGTGAAGGCATCCGCCAGCCTGTCCCTTCATTACCCGTCTCCCTGAGACTTGCTCTCTGTGATTTAATCACTGAGCCACTGGCAGGAAACGCTGCTCTGATCTTACCTGGACCTGCTAATCAGTTTGCTTTTCCTTGATCAAAGGGAAAGCAACCACACCTGCAGAATGACATGCTCAGCTGTACATTAAGGATTTCTAATATGGTTTTAAATATACTTTCAAACATAAATGTGGTATTACACAGAGCCACACATACTATTTACTGGCTAAACACTATTTTTCCATTTAAAGTTCAGTATCTGTGGATTTTTCTTTTTAACAATTATCTATTCATCAATCAACCAGCAACCAAGTGAAAAAGAAAGTCCTGCGATTATAAAAATTCAAAGCAAACAAGCAAACAAACAAAACAGTAAAAAAAAAAGAACAAAGCCAGATCTAAAATTGGCTTCTGATCTGTCTACTTCTGGCTCCAGAGTAGATGTTGCAATTATCTGTGGCCCTTCTCATTGTACAGAAGAGTCACGTTACAGGAGGAGGTGGTTCGCCCCTAAAGTGTCTCACTGGTATATCTCAGGTGTTCTTACATAGCTGTGTTTATATAATGCCTTTAATATTTCTATATAGCTGTTGTTTCTGTGTTTCTGCTCCACAGAATCTGTTTCTGTATTTCTGCCCTCATTGTTTTTCCTAAATACAGTAAAATATATTTTTTTTAACATTGCTGTGAAGCATTTTCTAAGTGAGTTGTAGTTGTATGATATATTACTCTTCACATTCTGTCTTGCGGGTGTGTTTTCAGGCATTCTGTTGTATTTCTTCTAATAATTTTACTCCACAATTTCTTCTAAAATACCACCATGTGTCTTTGATATTTTGCTTTTTGTTTGGCTTTTGTTTTCTGTGACATTTTCTCATGCTTTTGGTTGTTTTGGTTGTCAAGCATTGTTGAGTTTTTCTCTGACTCCGTAATTAACTGCTCTGTGAAAAATTAGAAAAAAAAAATCTGATGCTGTCAATTTTATGCACACAACGTGTGGCCTTTCAGGAAATTGTGCTCCGACCTAACCAGACCTGACAGCCTGTTGTCACTACTTAGCTACACGCAGCCGCATGATGCAGCATGTAACATAGACATTGCATATCAAGCTGTTTAATAAAAATGAAACCCTGTCTATCCACTGGAAAGAGCACAGAGCTGCATTTAGAGTGACTGATCGAGAGCCCAGAATCAAAGGGCCCTGTGGCTCGTGCTGCTAGTGTGTCTGGGAATCGGCCCAACACTTAAACAGCCAAGCTTCCCCTCCTCTTGTCTGGGGGCCGACCCCAAAAAAAGGAGAAAGCTATTTCTGCTGGCAGCCAAGTGGTTCATTTTCTGGAAGCCTGTCAGGTGAGGACCGGTACTTGCCAACTGTAACCCCCTCAGGTGGGCACAAGGGGCTAGACAGACGCCCGTCATGGCTTCAGCATTGTGACATGCAGCAGATTATCCAAGTCACAGAGGGCACCGGGCTCCCTGAAGTCTCCGGATAAAGATTTGCAATGAAAGCCTCTACAGCAGAGATGATTGGATAAATGTCAGCATCCAGGCCTTGGCCACCAAATTGGCAGGAGCTCATTTAGAATAGCAGTATAACAAGCTGTGACATTATCGTCTCCTTTTAAGTTCATAGGGGGACCTTGCTACAAAAAACACAGAATTTACAAAGATTTGAGGAAGGCCGTGATATTGGTTTCCACTAAAATCCCCCAAAATTATCCTTTTCTTCAAAGACTGGCATGTCGCTTCTTTTGTCAAAAATAAATCAATTTCAGATTACGTTTTTTTCACCATATTGAGATTATTACAGCAAAAAAAATCAATATAACCACATCTATTATGTGACCTGATGAAGAGAATAGATTAGAATCTTTGATGCTTTATTACTTCACTGGAAATTCCCTTCAGATATAGAAAATGAACCTTTTTACATGAACATGACACAGCCTCATGTTTGTGAGCGTGTAACAGTTAATGTAGATTACAAAGCACCGGATCATATGATGCGAACCTGGAGCTTATCGAGGTCTAGAAGGCCTTGTGCAGGTTGCCTCTCTGCCTATTCAGCATTGTGAATTTGGTTGTAGTGGCACGTGTCAAATACTCCAACCAAACATTCACTGTGTTAATCCACTGAGCACTGACCAGATAATACACAGATCGAGTTAAAGCTTCTTTTCGGACTGCTGTGGACTCTATGTGAGTCTCAGGAACATTGACTGTCCTGAGAAGCCGTAGCTCAAGCATGCGTCTCATTTTATGGCCAGCAGGGGGTGACACCAATGGGTGCAAAGAACAAACTTCCCTACCTCTCAGTTGACTTATGACCTCATTAGAAGTTTTTCATCATTTGTTAATTTACTAAAATGTGAACCTATTTAGGTTGGTTGGAAAACTAAAAAGCATTTCATTTAGAGGCTTCAACCCAGGAGTCCACAAATCAGTTGGGCTTATTTTATCCTATTTTCTAGCATCTGTACCGATCCAGCATTGATATGAAATGAGCTGGAAGAGTTCAAGGGAGTGGCACATATTGATGGTCATTTTGTCCCAGTACATCCCTGCAACCATCACATCACACTTTGTTTGATTCCTGCTTAGTGACAGGAGTGAATGCACAACCAGGGTGAGAAAGCTGTCGTCGACTCCTGCAGGCACCAATATCTAAGGAAAGATGAACATTAACTAAAGAGGGCCAAGAACTAAAAATGAAGATACAGAATACACCAAATTCAGAGAGGATCACATCTCTCTTACAACAACAAAAGAAGTTGCTAAAAGGGTCGAAGTTACTGGATCCAGGTACCAACTTAACCCTAAAAAAAAGCTAAATATGATCCACGTCATAAAACATCACGTCATATCGATCATTAAATACCTAAAAGAAGCTGTTTGTTCTGAAGACATGGACCCATTGATGTGAAGTGGCACCTCGTCAGTGTGAAAAACAGAAAAAAATGTTCATGTTGTTATGATTCAGATGTATTTCAGTCTCCTTTTCAGGGATTTGTCATGTTAATGTCACTTTAGTTGGTTTGCCTCAGTCAGGTTTTGTTTTTTGCATAGTTATTTTTTATAGATAGAAAATCATTTGTTTCAATTCTTTTCCTTTTGCCTTTTGCTCTTCATGCCCACCTGCATTGCCTCAGTGATAAGTAATATTAATACACTAATATGATTTATTGAAAGAAGATATCTGAGTCCTCTATAACTGACTAGGCAAAAAGAAAATTAAGATTTCTGCCACTTTCCATGGCAAACTTACTGAAAAGTCAAAGACTGCTGATATAAATATACCATTCAAATTCTCTTGAGATTGGAAAACATCTCACCACATCATTAAACTTTGGAGGACAGTCTTAGTTTTACTCTTCATCAGAAATTCAAGTCTGTAAAACAGATTAATTCATTCTGCTTTTAATTACATTAACTGTTTCGTATTGATTTAATGTACGTGTGCCAAAATTAGTTTAATAGATATGTCCATGTATTTTTCATACTAATTTTATTTGATTATTGATCTATTCATTTATTTATCTTTTTAGTTATTTAAATTCAAATGGCATTCCATATTGAGTCACGTGCCATAAGCCATTCTTTTTACTTTCAGATCGGGAAATCACAATATAAAACCTCCAAACTCTCAGAAGTACTTTTTTATGTTAACAATTACTCACCAAAATAAAAAAAAATTAGGAAACAAAATAGATTTTGGTTACTCACATTTACTCATCGACCATTCTCGCACATCATATGTTATTAGGAAGTGTTTTGTCTCTCGTTTCACACCATGAACTGCATGCCGGATGAGGGGATGACAGATGCACTGTACTTTTAGCCAAACCTTAAACATTTAGGGGCGTATTTCAGTGGTGTAAAATGACATGTTAATTGCACATAAATGGCAAGCGAATGGTACCAAACTGGCGTGCGATTTAAACACATCATCATGAGGAGATGCTCAGACTAAAGCTTTTTGGTAACTACATCCGAGTCTTTGCATTTGATTTCATTTCTACAAACGTAAAAGAGTCAGTTTGTGATTTCAGAGGAATCTGTGGTATCATTCTAACAGCTGATCTCTCCTCCATGCGTTCTTTGACGAGGGTTGCACGACTCTGAAAAGTTTCTGCCCCAGGCTGTTGTTTACCAAATAACAGTCACAGCATGTTGCTCTCTGTGAGACCACAAATGACTGTTTTTACATTTCTGTTGATTAAACAAATGGGATACACAAGCTCTCAATCAGACCAACTTCACCACCTCCTCTGTTTAATGAAACCATTCCAGTGGCCCAGTGGGATACCAACACCAAGGAATCGTGCGGCACATGAACGCTACATTTTTCTCGTTTAGCTCAATGGATAACAGGATCTGTCTGAAAAGATGGCAGAGTTGTGCAATCCTGTCTCAAAGACTAGAAACCACTCTGCGGTGCTTTGCTGTGTCTTAAACTTTCTTCTTTGCAGATATATTTATGTCTTTGGATCTTTTACAGCAAAATAACTGCACTGTTATTTTTCAGCCCGCCAGTCCTCGAACAGAGACGGCTAAATGCATCAGTTCCTATATTCTTGGTTATGACTCACAACAGCGTCCTGTAAAGTATCACTCTGAAGCAGCAGGAGGGCAATACGGCTGAAACTATCTGAGCGTTTCCTTCATTCCTTTATGGAGCCACACAATCCTCAAAGGCAGGAAGGTGAGGTGGGGGATAGGACCTTAAAAAAACTCAGAGGTTCATGACACATATTCAAACCCAACAACTGCTTCCCCTCTGAGTGATGTTCAAGCACTGACACAGAATGTCACGTGTTGGGTTTACATTAAATCCCAAGTTCATTTTGGTTGGATGAGGGAAAGGCCATTATGTTGAATACTCTGCTAATAAGTAAACACGTTACATCAAATCCTTCCCAGTTGGCCTCAGAATGTGGCATCATCCTGGGATGGTTAGTCACAGGGATGAAAATTGATTAACTAATTAACTTAATTAGTTCTTTCTATATAATGACTTGTCATTCCTTGCTCAGTGAAATTGACAAAAATGGAGATCATGCTTCACCAAAATTTAAAGCAACCAATAAATCTAAGAAAAAAATCCAGAGCCCCTCGACCCAAGGCCCAGCTGATCAAAAAAGTGCAAAGAGGATTGCGGCAGAGCAACTGCCTGAGCAGGCTCAGCATTTTCTACTGAATTCCGACCCCCCCAGGTGCCGGCCGTCCCCCCAAAGAGCCTGAACACCAGCGAACAGCACCAGGAACTCCAGGAGAGCAGAATTCCCTCCTCCATCCCAAACTGATCATCACTTTCACAGACACAATTCAGAAAAAAAATGTCTGACACTGTAGGATGCTGAGCCGACTTATTTATGATGTTATCGTTTAAGACCTTTCTCCCTTCTTCTGGTGAGCACACACATCATTAATTTTTGTTGCTGACACATAAAAACAAGATCCCTTTATTTGTCTTTTTCATGCTGCACAAAAATGGCAAGTGTCTCACACACCACCGCACATCAGTCTGTACACGACAAATCAGCATAAAATCAACAAGAATGCTATCAAATCAGCCAAAATGAAGCGCATCTTATGCACAAAAACAAAGCAAAGCAAGCTGTTTAAAAGCTGGGTAAACGTTGATCTTAATAAACAGCCCCTGGCTCAACCTGAAGAGAGGAACATGGTTTGGATTTAAATACACTGTTTCTTATGATAAACATCACAACTTTTTATTTGACTATAAAAACGTATACCTAACATTGTGGACCAATACAGCTATCACACATTTCAATACAAGAACCACACATCCAACCCCCCACCCCACAACCCCCCTCCACTAGAGTTAAGCAGGGCTAATGAGTAAAGGTGATGAGAAGAAATGAGAAATAAAAATATTCTCATTAATAGGATAATACCAAGAGTGTCGTTCACGTGAGAAAACAAAATTACCGCCCTGTCAATCATCTAAAAAAGAAACGACCCGAGCAGCTCTGACGAATGTGTAAAAGCTGGCAAATGAAAAGAATAACCCGAGAACAGCAAACAGCTTATTTCTGATCGAGATAAAACAGGACAACGTGCTGCTTTCAAGGTCTCCTGCAGTTTTGAGTAACCACGGTCGGCCACCACTTTCTCTGCCTCACAGTGAAGAGTTTACCACATTCAAACAAAAGTAAAGATGTCATTTCACTCATATGCAAAATCTGACACGTTTTTATTCATCTTATCACTCTTTGCGTATGGAGATGTCGGATTCTACCACAACAGATTGTCACAGCCACTTTGAATGTGTGTGAACAGATTGTGCTTTGAAAGAGAAACGGGCGCCTGCAGCAACGTTTCACGTCTGCATCCCGTCGATGTCTGAAAACAGACTAACATCTTTACATTATACATTTTCACAAACATATCCATTATTCATATCCTTATATTCTAATACTATTTACACTTCCGTGCTTGCCACCTAAATTCCTGCGTGCTTGTTAACAGGGGAGAAGGCAGCGTGGGTTACACAGTGTCAGAAACATCATGGCTCTGGTGGACCTTCGAAATAAATTGAATTTTCTGGGGGATTTCTTGGCTGTGTTCAGGAAAATTGCTGAGCTAAACTTAAATGGACACGAGAGAAACATCCCATTTCCCTCTTACCCGAGTGTTTGCATCTTTAGACAACAGCAACGAAAGAAAACAGACACATGCACGAATAGGAGCACACAATGCTCCACCTGTGTGGGTGGGAGGTGTAGCTACTCAGCAGCTGAGTGGGGCAGCATATGGAGTTTCTAATTGGGTAGAACAGCACAGCTGGAGGACAACAGTCCAGGACTTGGCCTTTGGTAATCAGCCCTCCTCTGCACATCCACTGTGCTGCGTGCAAGCTTTGGGTGAGTGGGAGGCTGATTGGTGTTGCTGAAACCAACAACAAACTTGTCCAGTAAGAGGGTTTCACAATGTGTTTTCCCGTTGGACCCCGTGTTGTGTCTGGAGCGTAGCAGTGGCCATCAGGACCATGAATTCCAAGTGCACTCACTTATAATTATGACTCTAGTGATAGGAAACATTTTAACTGTATTTAGTGAGAAAAATTTTACATATATCATTTGTAAACATCACTCAAGATTGCGTCTGTTGCTTTGATATTGGTGCACTGTTGGATTCATAATAATGCACGTGCATGTAATGGTACTTATCACCATATATGATCGAAAGCAGCTTTGAATAATCTGAGGCCTTCTGCTTCACACTGAGAAGATTGTTTTGCAAAACTCAGAAATATTTGATTCGTAATAGAAATTCAAAAGATGACATGAATACTGGAAATTGACTGACTGGATGGATGTTGACAATCAGACGTTTCAGAATTCCATGAAAAATAGGAGATCATTTTCAGTGAAAAATGCTGATGTTGAAAATAATGTATAGTTGTGCAGCCTCCCCTTTTCTTTTAACAAGAGCCCTTTGTTTAACTAACTGCTCATTCAGGGTTTCTGTCAGATCTTCTGAGTCATGTTTATGGTTGGTGAAGGTTCTGGACTGCAGGCGGATCAGTCCAACATCCAGAAACATCTAAATTGAAGCCATGGTGTTGTGATAGATAGTGTGTCGTCTTGCTGAAAAATGCAAAGCCTTCCCTGAAAAAGATGCACACCCTTAATCAGAGATGCACACTTTTAGGCAATGGTGTGCCAAATGTTTTCTATTCTCTTTAGTTTAGTGCTTGTGATTATAAGAGTTTGAACTTTGAGTCATCAGAAAGATGTGTCCCAGTTCTCAGAATCGTATGTGTACTGCACATAACAGAATGATCTTTGAGTATTTTGTGTTGTTTGGGAAGTGCTCCATAATATGCAATTTGTGGTGTAATTTCTTTATTTGAGTAAATACACATGAAATCTGAGGAACTCTAAATTTTGACCCCAAACGATATTCCCACCAGGGCTAAAATTCATAGAAACAACTTCTGGAAGTAAATTGATCAGAGATTTAACAGCTGGACAGAAATCTGGGTCAAGAATATAGTTTTTGATGGTGTTTGAAGATGTTGAAGAATAAAATGTTTTTGTTATGTGCTAAATTGATAACCATGTAAACAGCTGCCACCGCATTGTGCAATGGTAAAACAAGATTGATACTGAGCAAATTACAACAAATCCTGCAAATCAAACAACTGTGTGCTTAATTTGTTTGTTTTCTTAAATACTCTTGAACTAATCTTAAGCTGTGAAATAGAGAAGATATCTCACATGTTGAATATTGCTGCATGTTGTCTCTTAAACTTCTTTGTTTGAGCTCCTGTTTCTCATTCCTGTGTCCTCTAATGGGTCAATAATTGGCAAGACAGCTGCTCATTCTTTATTTATGGCATTCCAACTGTGCCCCAAGGCAGGGTTTATGAAAACTTGTGTCTTGGCGACATCATTAGGCTGAAAAAGCCTCTATCACAAACAAAGCATTTTTAGGCAGTTTAGGATCAGGTTTTTCCAAAGGAAAAGACCTCAACAAAAAAATAACTCTCTACTCTCTCCAATATATATATATATATATATATATATATATATATATATAAATATATATATATGACATAGTAATAAAGAATCAACATGAATTCATGTTCATTAAAATATACATACAATTTTCGTTTGATCTTAGGATCTTTAGTGACTTGTTGCCAAAGTCTAGAACTGGCTTTTTAAACTCTTGCCGAGTTAAAGAAATGAAAAGCAAGATAAGGATATACTTGAGTAACACTCTTCATAAACACCGAAAACACAGTAAATCCTTCCGCAACATCTTTATGGCATGAGAACAAGATGCTGAGATTATCATAAACAACTGAAGTGTTCATCTGGGTATCAACAAGTCCTCAAAATAGATGGCTTGTACTTGGACGTGGCACAGCGTAAGCACTTCCTCATTTAGCCTTTGTGCTTGGCGTTTAGTTAATTGCACATGGAGCTCCGCGCAAGCCGATGCAATATATATAGTGAGAGTTGTCATTGAGAAACTGAAAATTACCATTACAGGGCTCATTACAGAGTCAGTGTCAATTCTGAAACAACACTCAAAGTCGCTTCCCAGAGCTTAACTAAAGAATTAACCTGCAACATGTGAAGACTATGAAACGTTGGACAGGATCGTGTTGCATTGCCACACCATTACCGTCTTATCCACTCCACCTTGCACCCATCATCTCAACACAAATTCCGTCTAACTGCTGACATCAATTGAGAAATGCTTGAGACTCAGCGTGCGATGTGTGGTGCCTTCATTTGCAGCTCTGCACCACGCACTGTGCCTATAAAAGCTGATAATGTGATAATTAAAGGAGCTGACAGGCACGAACTGTCAGGCAGACTCTTTGATTTACCAACCTCTGCGTTTGATATACCTCTCATATTATAATACGGCCACCCTTGAAGCGTAGCACTTAAAATAACAAATGCAATAATTAACTAAGATATAAGAGTTAGGGGAGTAAAACAAAAAAGTGAAGGAGCCTTAGTAGATAACAGTTTGATTTAAAAAAAACAGATTCAGACCTGAGAAAAGGATTTCAGCAGACAAAAGATCCTCGCCATGTCGCCTTCCCTCTTTCCCTCTCAACCACACCATGATTTATTACCTGAAAAGACAAGAGAACTAATTAGTGGAGTAATTAATTAATATAAATTTGCATATTTGCATTTGCAATTAGTGCAGTCAACTGATTAGTCTGAGATGGGGAGTTTGACTCTTCAGATGCTGCCGTTTTGTGTGTGTGTGTGTGTGTGTGTGTTGGTGTGTGAGCAAGTCTACTGGACCAGAACGATCAGCACACCAGCTGAGGCATTTCTTATTCTGCGGGGGTTAAGGGGAAGGGGCAGCGACGAACGGGCTGTTTTTGTTGTTCTTGTTTGTTTGCTTTTTTCCCCCAATTTCATACGTCCATATGTGAATCTTCTGGTGTGTTCATGTATAATATCCACTTGTCCACATGCACAGTCGCCTGCATTGGTGTGAACACGTGCTCGCTGCTACTTCTCACATCAGGTGAAGTGTTTGCACGTACGCCACAGTGGGTGCGCGCCGTCATTATCGCCGTGGAAGGTGAGACTTGGGGCTCTGAAATCACACAAATCAGCTTTTATGATGCCGGACCGCTGATCGATGTCTTGTACTGTCCAATACAAAGAGATTGATAAGCCGCTTTAAGTGATTCTCCTTGCAACAAGGTCATTCGCAGGCATACGTTGGAGAGTGCGGCGGTGTGCGTGAGTGTTCCACATAACTGAGGAGTGCACATACCCACATCGAATGCCAGCTGTGCCCCACCGTGGATTTGGCAGCATGCCACTGGGCCTTTTCCGTTGGGTGTGCTTAATGTCTATGCTGAGACACCAACACTGTTCACACCTCTTCGTTAACTCACGCCATATTTTCCATATAAGGTGTCCTTTGGAATTTCTTTTTCTACTGTCGTCAATCTATTTTCATGCCAAACTTTTTTATTTTCTAAGACTTTGCGGATACAGCTCTTTCTGCTTCACACCACAGTTACCTTCATATATTTGGAAGTCAGACTGATAGGGAAAACAACTTATGAAAAATGGGAGTGGAATCATTATTTGTATTCACTGCAGTTTTGGAAGTGCCCCTGCTTCAAAACGTCCGATTCACATCAATGCGCAATTAGCAGGCTTGTGTAGAGCAGAACAGTCGCTGGAATGGATTCATTTATTTCTAATCAGGTGTACTGAAGCAGGGACATAGGTCCTCCAGGACCAGAGTTGGACAAGAACTAGGAAAAAATCCTGCATTATGAGGCAGAGTTAAAGATCTTTGGTGATGAAGCAAATGCTCTGTCATACATGGTGTTGCCTTGGAAGCATCACTTAGTCATGTTTGACATCACTGACTCGCTGGGTTTAGTCTTAGTCCTGACTTGTTTTGGTTAAAACATCAAAAGTGTTTCCTTATTGTTGCAAAAATATCATGACAGTAAGGGATTTTTCATTCATACATTTTCTATACCCGCTCAATCCAGTTCAGAGTGTGCTGGGCAGGCTCTTAGTTTATCTCAGCGTACTGTAGGAGACTGCAAATTTAGTTTAGCCCTCTGTATGTGTGTGTGTGTGTGTGTGTGTGTGGTGGGTGGTGTGGGAGGGGTGGTGATGAAATATACCTTCTGAATTACAAACATAAGTTCATGTAAAATTCATGGATTGGGCAGCAGGGCCTAAAGAACTACGACAAAACTTCGGTTTTCCTTCCTGTGAATTGAATAGAACAAGAATCTCCTCTCTTTTCACAGTAAAGTGGCTTACTGTGCCCCAGACTGGGGCTTCCCCTGTGACTAGATGAACGTTGGTCACATTTTTTATTTGCCATGTTATTTGGAGAACTGAAAGACCCCAAAAAGTAAAAAAAGTAAATGTTTCTGGGACCAGGTCAAAAGTCATTCAGGCTGCCACGCATGTGAGACTTGGATCAGATTTTTTCATTACATTTACAGCACAATGCACATCAGATATGACTTTTAAACTTTCATTCCTGGTCCTAAATCGGCCTGAGGAGTAAACGATCGACAAAATAAGTACAGCTTTGCATTCCGTTGCTAAAATTGCTCAACAACTTCAGAGCTGATACACAACCACACACACCCACACAGACTGAATGTGTAGCATTCATGTTCACCACAACAAACGCAGATCCTCTCCTGCTTGTGAACAACTCCACGGACAGGCTTTGGTCAAACCTCCTGATTGTTTTAAACCCTTGTTGTGTCACTACTGAAGCACCTCTTTGGCAGAACTCGATTTGAAGAGGTGGAGACAGCAGAGAAAGAGCTCAATCCCACCCTTTTGCTGTGGTCATCAGCAACCAATCTGCAGGCCTCTCCGTCACTGCAAACAGAAAGTGGCAAAACCTTGAATAATATCATTTAGCAGAGGTTTAAAGAAAGCTACATCTGTGAAGGTTTAGTTTGTGTCCATCTGTTGGATAAGGACAGGTTGTTATACTGGTGTGGCCAGTTATACGCATCTGCCGTGTTCTCTCAAATAGTAAATGTACACAATAAAAAACTTTTTCTAGTCATAGCTATTATATACCAGGAGTTTTTGGTCAGACTTGTGTTGTGTTGAAAACACACATCATCTAGCTTTCATCCAAAATACAGAGGCTGGTTGTTCAACTAGAAAACTTGAAATGAACCCTTTAATCTACACAAAAAAGAAAGCTTTCTTCACATTTAGTTGGGGTGACACTTTATTGTAATTGTGAGACATTTAAAAAAAGGAAATATGATAACTTTTGCATAACTTAATTTCAGAGCTTGTTTAGGTAAGTTCACTTCCTCCAATGTATCCTATGACCAAGTGGTTTAGCGGGATGTTAAAGGGTCAACAAAGCAATGGTGTGACAATACAATCATGATATAAAATTGACAACAAAAACCCCTTAGAAGACATTGTCTTAATCCAGCCACTGCTAAACAAGAAAAAGCAGAGACAAATTCACCATCATTAGCATACACACCATGATTTACCTCACCTGAAGCCCAGCCACTCAGAACAGTCGCATTAAAAGTTGTTGAAGCATACACATGGTCTATCGCAGGATTTTCTGGACAATTACTCTCAAACCAATTTTATCTTCTGGATTATGTCATATGAGGCTAGTGGTAAAAGTAAGATAAACACTTCTACTAACTGATAACAGGACATTTTTCCTTATGAAATTGGCTTCATTGGTCTTGATGGGTTGAGGTTTAAGAAAGAAAAATTGACTTAAAGAACATTAAAACAAATGGACAGTAAAAAGGCCTACATTTTGTTTTTGTGGGAGTTTAAAACTTGCTGATCATTTTAGATAGCCTTTTTTACATTTATTATATGAAGAACAGATAAGATTTGGCCCATGTTTGGATTAACAGAAGAAGAGCACAGAAGAAGAGTGCAGGCATGTTTTTTTGTACTGTTGTTTTCAGTTGTAAGCTTTTTAGACAAAATGCCATCAGCACCTTTAGTGTGCTGTTCACTTTCTTGTTAACTTGTAAGTCAAAGTACAGTGTGTTTCTAACCTTTAATTTTTGCTGACTTTGTAATGGAACGGTTCCTTGTGCCAGTGAGGTACACTTCGCCTGTCTAATTGTGTAAATGTTTGTAAGAACACCTTAGCAAGGGACAAACTACAGTCAAGGTCAGGTATTTGCAATTGTAATTCTTCTCTGTTATGAAATGATGAAAAAAAGGTTGACTTTTATTCAGGAATGTCTCAAAAAGGTTACTTTTTTGACATAACCGAAGAAAAGTTCACTTCTTTTTCAGCATCTCATAACATCATCACATTATGTAATTCTGTGAGATTTATTTAATGTGACGATTAATGGCAAAAATATATCTAAGAATTGCCCTGGGAGGGTGTCTGGATAAATGGTGAAAACAATATGTCACTAAAAAATGTCCTCTATCAAACTATAGAGAAGGACAGCAAACAGCTAATAATAGCCTAATTGATGAGGGTTATGACATATGGGTCAAATAAACAACTGCTTAAAGAAGATTTCTGAGTAACATAACAAAAAAAAGGTGTTACATTCATTTGGGGATTCTCTGGTTGTGCTGTACAATTATGTTACTGAATGTATCTGTTTTATTTGAAATGTCTAATGGCTTCTCTACATCTCTCCCTTTTCCCATTCAGAAGTTCATCTTTCTTTCTCGGGGAGATGCAGGTATTAGTTGTTATCCCTCTCCGGTCTGTGTTTCTGACGGTAAACGCAGGCCTCCCGGTGCCCATTACCGGAGCTGCCAGATGATCGGTACGGAACGGAGGTCCCACGGGACGCTGAGCACGTGGTCTCGGCTGCCACAAGACGTCAGCGGCAGATGGCATGGGTACCCGCGGTTGGCATGAGTGTCACTCCTCAAAGAGAGAGGGAAGGGGAGAGCAGATCTCAGCGAGGCGGAGAGAAGAGGCTGCGCAGGTCTTAGCTCTCTTTCAATCTTGTGGTCTGCAAGAGAAGAAGCTGCCGCAGAGATTCAGTGGAGATATTTGGGACCATGCACGGTGCACGCTGACCAGAGGTTGGTATGCCATTCTTTAACTTACGCTTTTGTTGGATTGTGGATTTTAATGAGAGCGCAAACGATGACTAGAATAAGTGTTGAACAGGTTTGTTTTGCATTGTGATTTGAATAGTTACAGTGACTTATTTTGCTCATTTAAGCAGCAAAAGGTTTACATTCCTCACAAGTACTAGACAACGAAATTGAGTGCTTTTTAAAAAAGGTAGCAAGCTGTGACATTGGCCCTGCTTGCCAATTTGCTACTCTTCCTCTTGGGAGGACTCATTCACTAGGTAATTAACTGACAACCTTCAAAAGACGTGGGGGCTGTACTTTGCCCTTATTATTTATATATTCGCTTTTATTCCACAGCAAATATGTTGACGCTGCCATTCGAGGAATCTCGTGTGATGTGTGAGCCGCGGTTTGGTGCCAATTATCCCCGTGAAAGCTTACCTGAGAGCCTGGAGCAGGGGCGCCAACACAACCCTGAAAGGTCCAACCCAGACATGAGGGAGGTCGAGGACGACATCTCCGAGAGGGAGGAGGACGACCGAGAGGACGACCAGGACGAGGACGGGCTTCCTAAAAAGCGAGGCCCCCGGAAAAAGAAACCGGGCAAGGAGCAGATGGACAGGGCCAAACTACGACGCCAGGAAGCCAACGCCCGAGAGCGCAGCCGGATGCACGGCTTGAACGCGGCACTGGAGAGTTTGCGCAAAGTTGTGCCGTGCTATTCCAAAACTCAAAAGCTGTCAAAGATTGAGACGCTCAGACTGGCGAAAAATTACATCTGGGCACTGTCAGAGACTCTCAGCGCGGGCAAGAGACCGGACCTCCTCACGTTCGTGCAGACTTTGTGCAAAGGATTATCTCAGCCAACGACCAACTTGGTGGCCGGGTGTTTGCAATTGAACGCGAGAAATTTTCTCACAGACCACAACGGGGAAGTCATGTTTTCGAGCAGATCGACCTACGAAGCCATGTACCCGTACCCCGGCTCGGACATGAACTCGCCCCCCGGCCACAGCGGCGGCGGCGGCTTGGACGCGAGCGCGAAGCCGTTCCGGCACTACAGCTACACCGGTGCCTACGAGCCCTACTTTGAGAACCCGTCCCCAGAGAGCGGCAGTCCGCATTTCGACGGACAAATGAGCCCGCCGATGAACTTTAACGGGATTTTCTCTCTGAAACACGACGAGCCCCCAGAGTACGGGAAAGGCGGTCACTACGGGGTGCGCTACTGCGGTGCGCCGGGACGCGCGGCCCTGGCGCATAACTCCATGTACCGGGTGTCCCCAGAGGCCCGTTTCCCCTACGACCTTCACGTTCGCAGCCAGTCCTTTCAAGCACAAGGGGAAGTAAATGGTTCTTTTCACAACTAATAAAGCAGCTGGGGGAAGAAAAAAAAAGTTTATGCTTTAGAGGCGGTTTCCCGCACAGATATCGAGCAGAACGAGATGGGATCTAACACGCTGACGCACAACATGCCCATGAAATCTGAAGAGTTTTTGATAGGTGAAAAAAAGTCATTTTTGATGAAAAGGTTTAATTATAACCAGTTACTCTCCCACTTAATTTATACGACAGAAGATCGAAGAAAGACAGCTGAAAACCTAATTTTGTTGTATAAAAATCACGCCAACAGTGAGACGTTTTTAGACTGACATGCCTGAGATTTCTTCATAGAAAACAAAGATTTAATGAATCGGTGCTACTTTTCTGTCACACCTCAAATGTAAAACAATCCGTTGAAAACCGCAATCTAGCAAATTCTTGTTTCTGTTAAGGGTGACACAGCAGATGCTCGTGGTTCTACGTTTCTGGGTAAATGGGACACGCTGAAATAAGATGAATGAATTTTTTGGGGGAAGGAAATATTGGAAACTATTTAAAATATTCCTAGAAGAAACTGAAGATGTTTTGCTGCATCAGGGAAGTTTGCTGAGACATGATTGGAGGTCAGAGAATCAGTCTGTTAGCAATAAAAGTCAGTTGTGCTATGCAAGGCAGCCAAATGCAATCTTTGCTTTTAAGAAATTTACATATGGTCTTAGAGGACGCCTGTGGATCATATAGAAAGAAAGACAATTATAGGACAATGATTCGACCACTTTTTTCGGGTGGGGGGGGGGGGTGGGGGGAGTGATGAAGTTCCTGTTTACTGAATTGGTCCCATAATTAGGAAAAGTTATGGGAGAGGGTGTCAAAAATGAAAAGCATCTGTATTTGGAGTAAATAGTGCAGTTATGAGGTGAATGTAAATTATTATTGTATTTAGTTATTTAATTATTTTATTTATTTATTTATTGGTTCATCATGAGTCCGTCCATTTGAATGTTGATAATGTGAATTATAGAAACAACTATTGTAAAAAAAAAAAAAAAAAAATCCAACAGTGTGAAATCTTTATGTGAATTTCTACACGTTTGAAGTTTGTTTATGTCCCATTGTTGTATATTTCACCCCAGCTGAAAGTCAAGCACTGGAAAGAAAAGCATTTTGTGTTAGATGAGCAAAATGTCCCAAGCCTTAAAAGAAAAAGAAGAAAAAAAGAAGGAGAGAGACAGAGAGAGAGACAGAGACGATGACCATCAATATGCAACTAAATGAAAGTTCGTTACTGTCTGTTGTGAACCTTTTACCCTCATTCCGGCCGTGGAGCAGCTGCGGTGCACTTCATGTATTCCTGCACAATGTTGGTGACTGTGCCCATAAATCCTGTTGATTTTGTAACTTTTAACGGAATGCAGAATGCTCATTGAACGGAATCGTGTATTCCTGCATTTGCTGATCTGTTACACACACACAAACCACTCACGGACTCACACAGGCACTTGCTAAAAACTCGTTATGGATCGAAAAATTCGTGAAGTAATGTGTTACTGTTTTGTGATGTGTCTGTTGCAATGAAATAAAAAAGAAGAGGCTGTAGGAGACGTTATGTTGTGGCCCAGCTTCTCAGCTTTCTGTGGCAATGATCGACAGCAGATGGCAACAGGGAATAATAATAACAATACAATTTAAGAGATAGTAATACATAAATTCGCCGGGGGCTAAATCTTAGATCTTTATTTATTTTATTTTATTTTTACTCAAATTAATCGCGTAAAAATCGAGCAAAACCTCTGAGGCCTTTAGTAGGAGCGACATAATCTGGGGACATAATTTCCGTAACTAGAAAGCGTATGATAAAATGGACATTTTAAAACTAATTTTGCTATAAACTCCAAATATTCAGCGGTTTTTGTTTATCCGGAAAACAGGTTTAATGTGAAACTGACTGACTTCCAGCTAATTAGATGGTTTATTTGTGTCAGAAATGCACCGGAGGAGTTGGACATCATACAGGCACTTGATCCTCTCCGTTTGAGGAAAGTGGATCCGACAATCCCCTGGGACGAATGCTCTAGAGTCCTGGCCATCCCTGCAAGACAAAAAAAAAAAAAAGCTTTGAACAATTTGAAAAAAACGAAAAAATCCCGTTGGTCTGTTTGGAAACTTTCCAGCTCTTGATTGTTAATTTCTGGAACGTGATCACTCCCTTTTACTGGCGTTATTTCTTTCTTTTTTTAATGACTAACTTATCTTAAACCGTTTTATGCAGCAGGTCATGGCATTTAATGTAGGACTAATCGTAAAACATTTACATATTGTGCGTTTCACTTACACCTGGAAAAAGTTTCCCTTTACTTAAAAAACAAAACATATGGCAATTGGTGCATTTCTAATTCTTACGAAGACTTGTTGCACAAATCCCGCATTACACTTAATAAAAATGCACAACACCCGAGGCTAAGAAGAACAGAACAAACGGTGCCACTTTAACTTGGAGCGTTTAGACTTGTGATCGTGCATGTGCCAGTGTTGGACAGGAGAGAAATGAGCGAGCAGCAACACCTTCCCAACCCTGAAGACCTGATATCTGCTGCCATGAACACTGACCACATCTCTGAAAGAAGCTCCCAATTAGCAGGCTCTCGTGCGGGAGGAGAAACATGTCATTCCAACTGAGAGTAGGAAGTGCCTGCCAAATCTGTAATTAGTATAAAAGGAAGTTCACCTGTGCAACAATACCATCTCATTTACGACTCTTTACATATGTTGTTCGGTTACTCCCCACATTTGAACAAATCCTTCCCCTCCCTGGTTGGATGTTAGTTTGTAACAAGTAGAATCAGGTCACTCATTATTCAACTTGACTAAACGTTAAATTTTAAAGTGTGAAAAGCTTGAATTTGTTTGTAAATCCCCATGTAAAGAAAAGTGATGTCAGGTCAGCCCTCATCATTGTCAAAAGGCATGAACATGAAATTAGGATCTAATTTCTCCAAACATGTCAAGCAAATTAAATCTAGTGTATATACCTGGCAAATGTCTAATTCAATCATGCAAATTGATGCCAGTAATGAAGAAGGAATCACAAGCAGCAAATGAAGGAAGCTCAACAAAGAAAAGAAAATTAATTGTGCAACTGGTTGGACAAAGCAGGCGAGCTTAATTCTGTTTCATGCTGATGGAGATGATGAAATAAATGCCGTGTTCGGTGTAAAGCACGGCCAGAAAATAAGGCTGTAAGCAGGGACACAAATTCAAAGAGTTTGAATCGGAAAAAGAAAAAAATACAGTGTTTTTCAAATGAATTGTTTTCCTGTCTTCATTTTTCCCTCATCCCTCTTTTCAGAATTGTTGGTGGTCCCTCTGGAGCCCTAAATGCACCACTTGAGCCTCATCCCACTAGATTACCAGGCCTTATTTGCTCCGTCCAGTAAGATTCTCACCTTGTATGTGTGTGTGGTTGGACGTCGGCGTATGTGTGTGCTTGTGAAAGAGAGACAGGTGCAAATCCCTCTTGGGGCTTCTTAGAGGCTGAGGCGGGAGGGTGTGGAGGGGCAAAGGGAGGAGGGTGCTACACCCACAGGGTTCACAGGGCGGCATGCTGCAGTTAAACTCGGCGTCAAACGTGTACACGCACCTCTACATTCATGCAGCTCATTAAGCCTGGTGCTGACAGAGGGGGAGAGACACAGAAAGAGGGAGCATATGGCCGGGGTCTGTGTGGGAGGTTAAGGACAGAAATAGGGGATGTAGTGTACACTGTATGGAGGAACATGTTCGAACTGAAGGATTGTGTTTCCAGAGGGAAATGCAAAATGGAAAAAAAAACCATGTCAGGAGTTGAAAAACAGTGTGGGACATTCTCCAAAGACAGCCAAACAAACACAAATCCATCTTCATACATATTTTAGATGTGAAATAAATGGTGGTCATTCATTGTAATAAGGACCTTTTTTTTCTGGGATGTCTAAAAATCTGAGCACCAGTCAAGAAAAATGAAAATAATGTTCCCCACCATGTCGGCAAGCGCTCTCAAATTTTGTGCCATTCCCAAGCCCCAGATGGTGTGGGATGGGAAACGTTCCCCCATTAAATTCCTAATAATCATTTCTCCTGCGGAATCGGGGGTGGCGGCGGCGGGGATGGAGGAGGGCTGGGTGCGAGTGTACATGCATCTATGAGTGTGTTTGCGTGTGCGTGGAGGAAAAAGGGGGTGACAAGTGAGGATTGGGTTGGTGGGTGAGGGGAGTAGAGGGATTTGGTGTTTTAATTAGACAGATTTAAGGAGCTGAATCCCCTTCTCCAAGAGTGTGTGCTGTGGGAGGTGGGGAGGGGGGACGGGGGGGCACTCAGATTCATTTGTGCTTATACTTCTGTGTGTGCGTGTGGGTGCATGTGTGAAGAAATTATACAAAGGCTACTCGCGTGGTGTGTGTGCGGGTGGTTGCAGGTCGCGGCAGGGATGGTGCCGCAGCAGAGGAGGCCTGACACTCCACTGCTACGGGCCAGGATCTCATTAACGTGTCAGATTGGTGGATCAGTCTCTCTGGCAGCCCGCCCGGCCTCTCACAGGAAGTACTTTCTCTCTATCTGTGAACTTGGCACCGAAAGGTTAGGCGGGGAGGGACATGTGGGGAATATATTGGCTTGGAGGAGAAAGGAGAAGAGAGGCTAAGCATTAATTATGGCATTTGGTTAGATTGGATAAATATTGGGTGAAGGATTGGGGTTTAAAAGCTGCATTTATTTGTCAGGGAAAGGAAGTGCCGTTACGAGTTTAAAAAAAAAAATAAAAAGAGGACTGATGATTTTCAGGGAGTGAAAGAGACAGACTGACTCTTGCAGTTGCACTATTTTGGAGGTGGAGATATGCTAAACATGTGACAAGAGCATCTGTCACTACATCACCTTTGTGCTTTGTGCTCTTTGTCTGGGGGCACTGTGACTGGGTGCATGCAAGCGTGTGTTGAACGTGTGTGTGGCTATAATATGAGGGAGTATAGGGTGGTTTTATAGCAGGTGGGAACATACAGGGGTGTGATCCTCTGACACCCCAGCAACACCCTATTTTGGAGCAAAGAAACTAATGCTGCTGGGTAGTAGTTTTGATTCCCTCGGCTGTGAATGTGAGCATCTGGTTGTCATGACTGCAGTGTGGTGTGAGATGGATAGATAAATTGAATACATTCAGAAATAACTTGACACATGATAGATAGGTAGGTCAACCCTCTACCTGGATGTTAAGAAGCCCGTAAAAACCTGTATGAGTCCGTTATATGATTTATGTTACGTCAAGTTCCAACTTTATAGCACTTCAAAAAGAAATTTGACATTTAACACAGTTGAAAATTCTAATTGTTTGGTTTGAACTATTTTGAAATGGGAATACCAACTGCTGGAGTTTGTTTGTTCTCCATAAACAAACACCGTTGGCAGAAAATTATACTGCGGCCTGCATGATAGAAACATTCAAGTTATTACAGTGTTTAACTTTCTCTGTGGGAGCTCATAGTCTGTGTAAGTAGAGCTGAAGTCACTGGAGAGAGGTTGCTGTTGATTTTCCAGATTGATGGCTCTAAAATCAAAATTGCATTGCAGCAGAGCAACAGTCACAGCAAAAATAAGGCAACACGATGACTAAATGATCTTAAATTTCCAATGAGTCTCACTAAATAAATCTAACCTGACACAAATTATGAGGATGCTATTTTTGGAGTACTTCTGAAATATGGAAATCAACTTTCACAAAAAAGATTCACTTTTCGAGCAAATGCAGCAATTAGATCCTGAACCAAACAGTGTGCTAGTCCCCTTCAGAGGAGATTAGTTCATTGTTATAAAGAATAAAACTTTCCACAACCTTTGGTTTTTGCCACAGAGTTTCACTAATTCTCCAAATTGTGCTTTTACATTAGAACCAACTCACCCCTACTCAGCTTGAATTGCCTCGCTTTGCCATGATTCAGTTTAAGTGGGTTTTCATTTCAATTGACCTGCTTCCAAAGAGACGGCCAGCCGGCCCCGACATCATTTGTATGCGAAACAGGATGGGCTGAAGTACGGTTTTCTGGATTACGGAGTAACTTCATGTAGAGGGCATTTCCATTCTACTTGATCACAGAAACAATTCAATCTGGTTTTTTTCTTTTATAGGCTTTTTTCTTTCTTTTGTGAGTCATCCAGTCTTGTAGCTGCTAACGCTGAAACTATTAGGCCAACTCCTGATAGCAATTCAGAGAGAAACAAAAACAAACGAGTTACCAGTTAGAGGAAAATCCATTTGACTTGTTAGTCTTTAATGAGTTAAAAACCAAGCAAATGTTACAGAGATTGGAACCAATCGTGAGATTGTCTAAACCTTGATGATTTATGACCACACATTCACATGTGCAGCGGATTCAGTATCAGAGCATAAGAGGCCAAACTGACCTTTGAACTTCAGATTGATGTTTGCCTCACTAAAATGCACAAACATAACTACTTTAAATGTATTTCGTGTGTAATGTTTTATCAAAATCTTTGCTCATACTCTGCATGTGTCAGCATGAGTCACATAACCTTTATAAAACAAATCAAAACTGCAGGCCATCACCAGGCATCATCAGTGAAGTTAGAGGGGCCACAATGACTTGCCATAAATACTAAAAATTAAATACATTGTGTGTTTTAAATCTTAATGTGAGCACTGCTAGTTGAAAATCATCACAGAACTTCCTGACCTAATAGTTTGATGTCACCCCTGGAATGAGCTACTTCACCACAAGGTCCTGAACAAAATAAAATGGATGGGGCCAATAACTGCTTTAAAGGGGAGAAATGAGATGAAGTCTGTTGAGTGCTGATGTTATCAATTTTCTTTTTAGAGCAGCATCCAATAACATCTTGATGTAGCCAACAATATGACACTACGTCTAGCAGACATTTTGGGGGTGAGGGGGGACATGTACAGTATTTCTAACAGTATTTCTAACATGTACCATACATGCAAATGACACATGAGATGAAAGAGAAGTGTGATTTATACTGAGGAGATAAAATCCTATTCTCAATTGACTGAACAAGTGGAGGTTCTTTGTTTTTAATATCATGCCTGTTGTTTATTAATTTCAAGTAAGTTGCTTAATGAGACCATTATTCTGGTCATGCAAGCAGTTCTAAAGTTCTAAAGATGTGTGGTTGCATGAGTAACAGCTTGTGGAGTACAACCCTAGTGTCTGTGAAGCTAACTGTTTGTTTTTTTTATCTGGTATTTCAACATGTCAAGTCTGCCACCAAAAAGGCAGCCATAAAAATATCAACTGCACTTTATAAAATAACTTCAAACATTTTTCAACCATAACCAAGTAGTGTTATTACCAGACGAAAAAAGATAAAATGAACCTAAAAGACAGTTGTCATAATCTTACATCACACATGGGTGATGTGAGATTATGGTTGATGTATATGAATCATGGTGCTACTTAGCCACTTTGTCCACCCACGTTCCTTATGAGGACTTCATGGCTTCTTAAGCGAATGACATTTGCTCTGAGTTGGATTCTTCTCCCTGTTGCTTGTAGGGCTGTTCATAGGTCATTATTGGGTTTTATTTAACTGAGGGAACACATTACACAGATGAATGTGTCACTGGAGGGTTTGTTGAACTTTACATGAAAATGCCTACAATCATTTTCATTAATACATCGAACACATTACCATAAATATCAACGTACAGCATGAATACATATTCAAAACTCACTGGTGTAGTTTTCATGTCTGATTTTAAAAACAGCTAACTAAAGTATGAACTAAATGTTTTTGATGAGCTCTTGATCAAACCTCGTACGACTTCATGGAGAGTTTGTTCATATCTTCATATGTGTCCAATAGGAGCCTTCTTTATATGAGCATCCTCACAGAAAGCAAGAAGAATAGTACATCCCAGATTCAGATATTTGCTCCACATTCAAAGAATGTTTGAAAATGTATTTTTCATGTCCATCCATCCATTATCAATACCGCTTATTCCCTGATGGGGTCGCGGGGGGGTACACCCTGGACACACACACTCAATCCTAAGGACAATTTCCCCAATCTCCAATCTACCTAACATGCAGGTTTTTGGACTGTGGGAGGAAGCCGGAGAACCCGGAGAGAACCCACGCAGACACAGGGAGAACATGCAAACTCCACCCAGAAAGGTCCTGGTTCCCCCGGGCTTCGAACCCAGAACCCTCTTGCTGGGAGGTGACAGTGCTAACCACCACACCACCGTGCCGCCCTATTTTTCATGTCCAATACATAAAACAACTTTACTTGCATTAACCTAGGACGAAGTCAAATTTGTATTTGTCTGCAATATTGAAGCTCAAAACATGTTTGATAGATAGATAGATAGATAGATAGATAGATAGATAGATAGATAGATAGATAGATAGATAGATAGATAGATAGATAGATAGATAGATAGATAGATAGATAGATAGATAGATAGATAGATAGATAGATAGATAGATAGATAGATAGATAATGTGGGTGAAGTTAAACCATCATCATCCACATTCCCATTTGGAAATGAGAAATCACCAACATTAAACATGTAAGAACAAGTAGGAACTTTCTGGGCTCATCTAGACTAATTATATAGCGCTTTGTGAGGAGTCATTAGGTACATAATTAACTATCTATTAGTAAGAAGAAAGAATCCATTCATAATATCTATACTAAAAGGACTTACTTCTCTTTCTTAACTCAAAATGTATTGTTTCAAAATCCCTACTCCTTGTGATTAATACAAATCTTGATCCAGCATCAAACACCTAATGTATAGGTCATCTTAGATTGGGTTATCACTGCAGTGGCACCTTTCAGAATACAAGTTGAATCTAAAAAATAATAAAAGTCTCAGCCTGAAGTAGTTATCTTCCCTGAACAGGATGTGTTTGCAAAAGGAAACTGGGTACACATGCATCAGCTGGCAAAGAGCATCACCAAACAACAATGTTGTTTGGGGATGCTCTTTAAATTAAATATTTTCTGTGGAAGAGAATACTTGTATGGAGTTTACATGGTAAGACATACAGGTGCAGGACTGGGGATTGTTGTGGAGGTGATGACTATAACAAATGTCCAAACCTGGCATGAGAGTCGTATATATCAATGGATGATCGCTCTGCTGTGGAATATCTTTCCGTTTCTTTTTAGTATTCTAGTCCATTCTGTGCCTTCACCAATCTGTCCCATACTGCCTTTCAAGCATTTCCTGTGGGACTCATGCTGTGCTCGCAAAGCCTCCTAACTCACACACACACACAAACACACGCTCATACACACACACGCGTAGTGTGGTGACTGTGGAGGGAAAGTGAGCTGTCTGTGGAGGGTTGGATTCTTGGTGCTGGTCCAAAAATGTGTCACTCGGGACACGCATGGCCTGCTGGAGGCAGGAATTCTGTCGCTAATGGGCCCTGCAGCCGTCGGCACCACCTGGGGATATGGGAGACGGGGTGGATGGATGGGGGAGGACTGAGGAGGAATGGAAGGAGGGAGAGAAGAGGGAGTACACAGTATGTGACTAACAAACAGAAGGGATCTATCTATCTATCTATCTATCTATCTATCTATCTATCTATCTATCTATCTATCTATCTATCTATCTATCTATCTATCTATCTATCTATCTATCTATCTATCTATCTATCTACCTACCTACCTACCTACCTACCTACCTACCTACCTACCTACCTACCTACCTACCTACCTACCTACCTACCTATCTATCTATCTATCTATCTATCTATCTATCTATCTATCTATCTATCTATCTATCTATCTATCTATCTATCTATCTATCTATCTATCTATCTATCTATCTATCTATCTATCTATCTATCTATCTATCTATCTATCTATCTATGTGCCCCTCTCTCTCTGACTCTCTTTCTTTCTACCTAAACCCTATATTGTTCAGTGAGTTGTAAAAGCAGCTTTAGGCTATTTTTATCTGCATTAATAAGGAGACTTCCCATATTCTATTAAACATAAACCACATTGTTATCGATCAATGTGTTCTTTGAACTTGTGGAATTAATGCATTTAGAAAGAAAAGTCAACATTTTTCCCTGCCATGAAAGGCAGCTTATAAAAAATGTGAAGGCATAAACAGGCAGGGCAGGTGTTGACGATGCAAATGAAACGGATGACAGATGGTGAGCCTCGCGATTGCTCACTGTGCAGATAATGGATGGAGGTAATCAAATTCCTCTGAGGCTTTGGGACTTTCTTCAGAACTTTCCCATCAATTGCACCATCAAACGGTATCGTCTTCAAATGTAGCCCCCTGTCCCCACCCCGTACATCTCTACGTCAAAGGAAAAAGTTGTTGTTTTTTCTGATATTCATTTAGAAGTTTCAAGGCTAATGTGGAAAACACTTTTGTGCTGATTATTGGTAAAAGAAAATTAGAAATAGCACATCTACATACCTTAATTGTGAATCCAGGTGTTGTATAATATTTAGACTGGTGCTAATATGATAAGTTCTGATAATAAACTGTAGAAACTATGATTAAAATGAAAGAAAAACAACTATCAACAAATAGCAGGCCAGCAAAGTCATCTGGAGGCGATAGACTACCGTTTCCATCTGGGCAAAACCCTCCTTTCATGCTCTGTGGTTAGAGCTTCCAGTGATTTCCTCACTCAAGTTGTGAGAGTTGGTAGTTCAAAAAGGAGGATCATGAAAATGAGCCTTTGATTTGCATTTTATCATATTCTTATTGGAATAAACGAGCCATAGTTGTGTAAATTTCCCCATCAGTGTGATGACAGTCATCTGATTCTCACAGGGCCCAGTGTGAAGGTCACTTTGATGGTCCATTTGTGTTTTGTGGTCGTCTTGCTTCACTGGAATCTTCAAAACAAAAAAGGTCAACAAACACAATGCATGTTATTTTCTATTTGCAATTAAAACTTGTCGTTAAAATTCAAATGCGATCCTTCCAGTGATTTGACTAACTCGGCTTTGACGTGATCAGACTAAGATAAGACAAAGACGGTTGGACAATACTTGAAAATGCCAGTTTTGCATGCAAAAAGCAATTTCCTGTCACAACTCTCAAGTGCAAAATAATGCTGCAACCACTCTCTTTCACACTTCCAGCAATGATAACAGCTTCAAGTGTCAAACATATGTCTGCAAAAAAAAGCGTAGGAGAATGAATAACAGAGGCAAAGTATGTTGAATATCACAATTTTTTGAGGTGATCTGGTTTCCCTCTTTTTTCTCAAATGTGATAATTACTTCTTAAAAATATCACGACAAAGCAGCATAATGATTGTGTAAAACATGCACAAAACTGTTGGAATTGCATTTCTTTTTATGTTAGTGGGATGATTATTCTGGACGAGCAAAGTGCAAGAAAATGGAAAAAAAACACGCAGATTTTTTGCTGAACATATAAAAGCAGAAGAAACAATATTTTATACAATACCAAATGGGTATAGATGTTTTTTTCTTATGGCATTGTCACCATTGTTGTTTTCACCTCAGAGCCATAAATAAAGCCACTGGCACAGAAGTTCTCTGATGAGTATAAACAGTAAGCGTGTGTTTCAGATGCTCTGCAAATTGATTAAGCCAGTGTTGGAGTGTGATTGTGTACCAGCCTCTATGGAACAAGTCTCCCTGTTGTTTCCGGCCCCACAAGATCAAGGGCACTCACACGGCCAAGTGAGTGCAATTAACTTTTCCAAACTCATTTGAAAAAATCTCTCCGTCAATTGTGCAAAACTCCCAATTAACTGTATCCCCTCAAAATCACAAAACAACTCCATGTGAAATTTCTTAATGAATTCCTTTGTCTCTGGCTGGCACAGATGAGGCATGAGAAAGGCACATGTATGCAGAGCATATTAGTTAGGCGAGCCCATGCGATGGTACCCGTTCACGGCTGACGAAGCGTTGGTATCCTCGGGCATCTCTGCCAAGCTGCCAGTCTGTGCCGTCACACCTTGCTGCCTTTAAAGATTGCCCTGCAGAGACTGGGAGGAGTACGGAGGGCCTAGCGTTTTTAACAGCGCACAGCCTGGCTGCCCAGGAGGGTTTACGACTCAGGATCGGTGCCAAGAACTGCCCACCAGAGACAAGGGGGTGGGGGATGCTAGGAGATATGGGTGTAAAACACACGCATGCACACACACTCATAAAGTCAAGCCGGTATTTTACACATTCCCACAAAGTGTGTGTGCGTGAATATGTGTGGAGTAACGTATGTGTGAACCCCCCTTTACATTCATATGCGTTTAAGGGGAGGCAGTTGGGACCAATAGAGGGGAATATAGCCAACAAAACTGTAAGTCACATCAATTCATCAAGCATTCTGAAAGAAATGTTAGGGGAAAGAAAAAGTGAGTGCACATATAATGTGGCCCATGTACACACGCACACACTTTGCCTTTTCTCAGTAATCCACACAAATGGCAGTGGATGGCAGAATGTAAATGAGCTGGTTATTACACAGCAACGTTCATCAAGCCGAGCTGGAAAGACTTCAATGGCCCTGATGAATATGCATGCAAATTTGTTAATTAAGTTAATTATTCTGCTGAAAATTCATTTGTCTTCCCAAGGACATTTCTGCGATGATTTTAACATGTTTCCACCATTAGTCATGCACGGTGCTATTGAAAATCACTTCTGTTCACCTTTTGGAAAGTTCTGACCAAAATGGGAGATGGAACACCTAAAAGTGAGGAGGAGGAGGGACGCGGCAAGTGGAGGACGACATATAAGGGGCGTGGAGTGTGGTCGGAGGTAGACGGCAGCTGGTGCAGCCCGAGGATAGCGAAGGGCAAGCCAAAAAACAGGGTCTGTGGGATATGAGCTCAGTGGGTGGAGCGTTTTGGAGTCAGTGCCAGGTCCTGAGATCCAATTCTCATTGGGACCATTCAAGATAAAAATGTTTTCATTTTTTGTAACAAAAAGCACTTTGAACAAAGAGGCATGTCACAGGTTTGAGGCGTAATACTATCTGTTAAGTTTTGGACAAATTCCACGTTATGTCCTGTTGTGTGAAATGAATGAAAGTTTCTGTAAAAACAAGAAAGCCGTGTTTGAAGACATTGTCTTATATGACTAATCAAGCTAAACCTGTGTAGATTTAGATGGCACATATTAAGATTAAGGTCACCATATTTTCAATGCTGAAGTTTAAATAATATAATCAGAAGATTTTGGACATATGTCAGAATATTTTATTATTGAGGAAATCTATGGAATATATAGACATTAAGTTAAGACAGTCAAGTAGAAAATAATTACAATAACATAATATAATATATATATAGTATAATATAATATAATATAAAAAACTAAAATTTTTTTTGGGCCCCACTGACTGATTGATGCACACATCATTGTGGAGTAAAAAAGAGATATCTGTGGAGTTGAAAGAATATCTCACCTTTAAATCCCTATTATTAGAATCACGGGTTTTCAGATAAGGTGTAAATAATTAGAGCCTTCAAAGGGAAAGATGGGGAGAATTTATTTCATTTAAGCTTTCTTGTTTACAATGCTATTGATCAAAATAAAGTTATCACAGCAAGGCAGGGAGAACATAAAGAGATCTACGGCATTTAGTAAAATCTTGTATGAGCATCCGGGTCTGGCAAGTGTTTAAGGGGGATAATTTCTGTAGAGCCATCCTCTTAAAGGATATAATCAGAAATTCAATTTCAAAACCACTGAATTGACCACAAAATAAAATCTGGATGAGGAGTAAAAAGTTTTACATGGATTTTATCACAGCAACAGCATCACCAACAACAAGACGGACGTGTGCAAAAAAACTTTTACTGTAAAAAAACAACAAAAAAAACATTACCGTGGTTCCAGTTTTGGCAAGATCAAAGTAACACAGGTAGTAATAAAGCTGAATGTGTCTGGAATATCATTGCTACCTTCGGAAGACTTTTCAGTGAGATATAGCAAGGGCTCAGTGTCGTTGAAAGCTAATGGCATATTTTTACACCAACTGTTGGACATCATTGTCAAAGTTACGGGTTGATTTGTTTCTCAGCTTCACACGGATACAGCTACTGTACATCATAATTTCTGATTCGGCTTGTATCATGTTTCCTATTTTTTTACATCAAGGATACAAGATGACTGACATGCACTCCCTAGTATGTAACGATATAAATATATATATATAAAAATATAAATATGCATTATTTATTCATTTATTTAGTCATTTGTGTACAAGCATGTGTGTTTCTTACCTGCAAAAGCAAGAAAATATCAGATGTTGACAGCAGAACACACTGCTGTCATTTGCACCCCATTTGAATAAATAGTAAAAACACAATCAGTGAGAATCTGCGGATTCTGAATGATTGGTGTCAATCATTGGTGTCAAGTCTTTTCATTTTTGTCACTCGGCACTCCACACTTTATATGAATGAAATCATAAATATAGTTTTGTCGAATCAGACTGAATCTATATGTGGAGGGATGAACTCTTTTTTCTTTTTAATTGAACTAATTTCAGACAACTTTTTATTGTATGCTGGTATTGTCTTAAATAAACAGTGCATTTCTTAAAAAGAAGAAGTTGGGGTTTACAAAATGACTAAGTCTGCTTCAACCCTGCAATGACCTGTTTCATAATGTGCCTGGGTGTATTTCGTGAAAATGTCTAAAAGTCTTCTCCACAGTCCTGCTGTTCATCAATCCCTGCAACTTCACAAAGCAACTAAATAAATTCCCTGAAATTGAAAAATTGAATTATTGCAGCTGTGGAACTTAATACTTTCAATGAGAAGGAACTTGGGCTAAAACAAAGCAGATGGGAGAAATTTAAGAGAGGTATCAGAATGCACTGTTAGATACATCAAATGACCACTTTACAAAGGCAGCAAGGCTCAGTCTGAATATCCAGATGTTTGATTTGTTAATTAAGTCTCCACGGTAGTTAATCAATGTGTTTTTCTGTCTGAAAACAGCAGGTAACTCGTGGAAGATGACCCTATGTTATAGAGATCTGATGGTCTCCAATATGCAGAGACAGGCTGCATTTCTTCCTCTTTGTAAATATTTGAAAATACACTGGAAGCATATAAAGTTGGTTAATCAGCTAACTTAATTTAAAATTTACAAGAACAGAACTGCTTCTGTGGACCATTAAGTTGATACCAGCTCTGTTGTCATTTCTTCCTTTTTTTAAGTCTGTGTTACAATGAGCTCAATTAGGCCAGTGACAGGTTCCCTCTAGTGGACAGTTGTATAATTGCAGTGGAAATACGCGGGCCGTGATGCTGTGTCATGTGATCTCAAACAAAGATTTAAAAGTATACACATAAAGTTAGAACATACTGTTGTTTTTGGGTTTTGTTTTCATGGGAGTGTGAGTGTGTGTATTTCCCTTTGTGGTAATGATGACGTTCATGGTGGTCTTAAATAATAGATTCCATTTTTGCTTTCTTTTTAAATGTTGTTTTCCTTTGGCAAAGCTGGATAAAATAACATGACTTAGTGTAGTATGGAAAGTGCACCACACAAGGACTAATGCATGGTTCACATCCATGGTTTGTTCACATCCACACAACAGTTGTATGTGATGATAAGGCTAACACACTTAAACGATTTGCATGCATTTCCCTGACACTCCAGATTAACAGGCAATAAGGCTTTATTAGACATATGTACAAAATACATACGCATTCAGGCATTTGAAAGGAATCAATTAAATTCACATATGGTTGGAGTAATTATCGTTATAGGAAAGTGAAATGGAAGAGGAGATATCGATGTGGAAGAGGAGGGTAGACGCCCCGGAGAAAAGAAGAACATCCAGAAATGTTAAGGCTAGGGAGGGCTAGTAGCACAGACTCCATATGAAAACAACAACAGCTGTTATGCTTGTGGCTAAAAACAGGATCGAACAACAACATCATTTGCTGAGAAAATGATCCAGTAAAAGACATTGCACTTACTCAAAGATAAGAAATGGGAGACCTTAAATTGTGAAGGAAATACTTAAAGTGTATAGTCTCTGTGATCTGCAATAACTCTGCTCTGTGTGCATATCATGGGGGGAGAAGAAACAAATTGTCTTCACAATTAGAGTTATTAAACTTGTGTCATTATGAGGAACCATAAGTAAAATTATGGAGCTTGTAGGCTTCATGCAGCAAAGGTTTTAATCTAAAGATCAAAACAGTATCAGAGTCTAACAAAGGCTCCTTATTGTTTCTGACTGTAGACCTAACTACACACAGCTTAACCATGATTTTATTTTCCTCCTACTACAACAGCATATCACAAAAAATAAGAACTGACTCAAAACCCTTTGCTGCTGCCCGCCAGAGAGGGTGTGTGCACACCCATGACTGCGGTGTCCTTGACTTGTATCCAGTCATCCAAGCATGTTAGATGCTTTAGGTAATTAAGCTTAATCTTGCCCCAGAGATATGAGTGCTGTTTCAAAGGCCCTCTGAGCTGTCCCTTTGCACTCCTCTCCAGACCCCCTGTGAAGACACAAGGGCCCTGTTACTCACCCATACCACAGTACCAACAGGCTTCTGGACAAACACATTACATGGGATAACGCTGAAAAGGCCTTACATAATTAAAAAAAAGAGGAAATGATTATTGAATTGAATTGAATTGAATTGAAAGCCTTTATTGTCATTGTACACAGTACAATGAGATTTGGAGAGCAGCTCCGTAAGTGGACACATAAATAACACATACATACATATACAATACATTAGTGCAACTGGAGTACTAGATGTTGATTAAGTAAGGTGACAGCTTTGGGGAAGAAGCTATCCCTGAGTCTGTTTGTTTTGGTCCGTATTGACCTGAAGCGCCTGCCTGAGGGCAACAGGTTGAAGAAATGGAAGCCGGGGTGGGTGGTGTCCCTCAGGATGTTTCTGGCCCTGCTGAGACAACGGGAGTTGTAGATGGCAGTCAAAGAGGGCAGAGGGCTGCCGATAATTTTTTCTGCAGTGTTTGTCACTCTCTGCAGTCGTTTCCTATCAGCCTCCGTGCAGCTGGAGTGCCACACTGTCACAGCATAGGTCAGCAGGCTCTCGATGGTGGAGCGGTAGAAGGTCATCAGCAGCTGAGGTTTTAGTTGTTCCTTCCTGAGCACCCTCAGGAAGTGTAGCCGCTGCTGGGCCTTCATGACCAGAGCTGTGGTGTTGGTTGACCAGGAGAGGTCTGCAGAGATGTGGATGCCAAGGAATTTGAAGGACTCCACTCGTTCTACACATCCACCGTTGATGTACAGGGGGGCAGGGGCGGCTTTCTTCCGTCTGAAGTCCAGGATGAGTTCCTTAGTCTTGTTGATGTTTAGTGCCAGGTTGTTTGATGCACACCACTCGCCAAGTTTCAGGACCTCATCTCTGTAGGCCGCCTCGTTTTCCCCTGTAATCAGCCCCACCACCGTTGTGTCATCAGCGAACTTGATGATGATGTTCTCTGGGTGGGCGGGACTGCAGTCGGATGTGTAGAGGGAATAGAGTAATGGGCTCAGCACGCAGCCCTGTGGAGAGCCAGTGCTGAGAGTGCGGGAAGAAGAGAGGTGAGGGCCCAGTTTCACCTGCTGGGGTCGGTTGACCAAAAAGTTCTTTATCCAGGAGCAGGTGGGTGGTGGGACCCCCAGGTCGGTTAGCTTGGGGATCAGAATGTCCGGTATAATTGTATTAAAAACACTGAAACACCTGAAACACTGTGTAATACTGTTGGTTTTTCATAGAAATAAAGAAGTGGTGATGCCACTGTGCAAACCCCCTTCAATGCTGTTTTCTTTACAGTAATTGGAGTGTCTTATTTCAGACAAAACTGAGAAAAGTAATAGTTTTGAATTACCTGAAAGACCAACAGCCAAGAAACACAAGTCTGAAGCTGACACTGAGATTCAATAATTTGTTTCAGCGTGTCATGTGCTGGCTATTCTTTTTGAAAGGCAGAATTGCTCAATGGCATTTGATCAGAAATGATGCATGTTTCTTTGTAATAAGAAGCTGCATTAAGGAACTTCGTCTGGTTAAAGGTTCCAACTTTGGCAACTGAAAGCAAAACTGTCTCAGGGAACTGTTGCAACATTAGAGAAAAGTCACATCTTGTGCATTTATGTCATTTAAGTCATCATTCAAACTCTGCAGAAGTGTCCTGAATGTTAGATTTTCAACATCAGAATTTCTTTCCGGTTTCAAAAGTAAAATGCTTCCACTTTTGTTGTATGCATGTTTTATTGAATTATCAAGATTAATTCATTACAAATATTAAAATGATAATAATATCAATTCTATCGCATCTGTCAGTTTGTGGGAAATGAAACAAGACCACAGAGCAAAAGAAGCAGGAAGGAATCAACTTTGTGAGCTCACTAGATCAATGTGTATTTTACTTTGTTGAAAGAAAATACTAAGAACAGAAGATTTTGCATTACTGATAGAAGCTTATAGTATGTTGTCACACATTTAAATAATTTAGTTGCATGAACTGCATGAAAGTCACATCATTGCTGTCGCCACTTTTGTTTCCTGAAGTGGTGCACCGCAGTAGGAGGTGTCTTCCAAACCTTTGTGTATCAAGCATATGGAACAAAGGCTCAGGCAATGCCAGAAGTGAGACACTGCAAATATGATGTACATTGCATAGTGCATCAAATAGCTGAATCCAACACTGTCTTTGATAGCACCCAGGATCATCAGCAGCTCTATAAACAGCATGATACAGTGTGGAGCCAAGCAGAGAAAAGAACCAGCTGTTATCCCCTAAAATCAATTTTGAGGGCTGGGGATATCGCCTTATCCTGCAATGCTCCATAGTTTTCCACATGTGCACATAATAAAATGTGAAAAGGGATGACATAGGAAAGTTATATATCCATATTTATATCAAAAAGCAACATGGTCAGTGACTGCATCGCAATTACACAGGTTTCCATAAAACCAAAATGTATGATCTGACTCTTCACACCAACATTATTGCTATTGCTTGAAACACACACCAGCCCTGTTTAGGTCCTAGCCACAACTAAGGCTTTACTAGAGGTCTGTGCACACACATGAAGGCTTGACAAAAGTGAAATACCAACACAAAGCCACGGTAGTAAGGATAACCACATAACTATTTAATCCCAGTGAATAAACTTCTCTTATGACTCAAAAGGCCCTCTACAAATATCCATCAAGGGCATGTGCTGCAAGAAACAAATTACACAGTCGCAGTGTAGCAAAGGTTGCTGAAGTAGAACATCGGACGTGTTCTTCCAAACCTGTTCGCTCTGAAGAAAAAACAGCAGGGAGCTGTTTCCAGGCATGCTAATGCAGAAGATGAGGGTTAAGCAGACAGCTACATAGAGTTGAATGGCAAATAGCTCGTCATGGGGTTCTGCATGGGATCAATTTCTGTTTCATTATAGTTCATATATGCAGAGTCATTACTGTTTTTCTCACAAGCAGACTTTATTTGACACAAACACTATGGAAGCAAACCCAAATAAGTAGAATATGTTATGCAAAACATCCAGAAAACACATGGAAATGATAAATCTATGTATCAAAATCTATGTACCCTGTCACATAAGCAGTGACTATTGCACAATTACAACATGACTACTGAGTTGTTAGCTGTAAAAGCCACATTCGGAATAACAGAGGTGTTTTGAGCTGTGCCCCGCTCGTCTCTCCTCCTCCACATGAACTCACAACGTACAAGATGTAACAGATGTTTTCGCAACTTTTGTGAGAGCATATAGAGCAGAGGGTTCATACAGCAGTGAGAGAAGGCGAGTACTCGAAAAATATTGTAGGCAATCGCTAACCTTTTCACCTCCTTACACGCAATGGGTTTATAGAAAGAGGTTACTAAAAGTAAAATAATGTAGGGTCCCCAACAGATAAAGAAGGCAGCAACAATACACAGGACAATGGCTACAGTTCGAGGTCTTTCCTTAATAGTAGACTGTAAAACTGACTTGATGATGGCACAATAGCAGAAAATAGTGACGATAAAAGGCAGGAAGAAAAGAAGTGATACTTGTACATAAAATGGGAGTCCAACATCGGAGGGGCCTTCACAGAAGTGAACCCCAAACGAATCATATACCTCCATTTTAACGGCGTCACTCAGGGATGCAGCAAAGCTGATGAGCCAGGCGGCTGTGCAGGAGACAACCACATACAGTCTCTGTCTCCGACAGTTGTTTGGCCAGTTGTGCAGGACCACAATAATGAAACGATCCATAGTCATGGCCGTCAGTATGAAAACGCTGCTGTACAGGCCAACAAAGTGTGCCCAAGTGAAGAATTTGCACAGAAAGTCGCCGAAAATCCAGTGGTGGAGGTGATACACAGCCCAGAATGGAAGCGTGGCAGTGAAGATCAAGTCGGAGCAGGCCAGGTTCAGGACAAAGACATTGGTGACATTTTTCAGGTTTTCATACATGACAAGAACACATATCAGGAGGATGTTGCCAATAACACTAAGGATGCAGATCAAGATAAAAAAGGCACCGGAGATAGCTGAATAGTCAGGTATCTCACAAATAAACACAGTTTCTTCAGTGCTGGACACTTCATTGTAGCTAGAGGAGATGTTCATGGTAAATCTTTCAAAAGCCACACCTGAGCACAAAACCAAAAAGAAGACAAGAATGTAAAAATTATTTGTAATTTCACAAACATCTGTGTTATCATAGAAAAAAAACATTTTTAAGACGAGTAGGCAAAACAGAGTTAAAATATAGTGACCAGCTTACCCTGAACGACTGCTGCCACAAGTCTTGTGCTCATTTGCAAAGTGTAGAAAAATCTGTGATGTAGAAAAGTGAGCCAAAAGTTCCTCTTTTAGTTTCAAATTGTGTCAGATATATTTATTTCAACACTACGCTGTTGCTAATCAACATGAACACTGTGAATTTCAAACGAAACAAAAACTTAACAAGAAATTATTCATTTCTAAACGAGCATTTGTTGCTTAAAAACATGGGACCTTTGCATTCCGACCTCACTTTTTAGCTAAAGACACAGTCTACTTTTCCATTTTCCGGGAGATAAAATTTAAATATATTATATGATTGTGCCATATAATATAAACATATATATATATGTTTGTCTTTATAATAATTGTGATTTTTCTTGGTAATATTTGCTTTTCCTTTTTTTTCATTTTATGCATTCACCCTGAAGTTTGGAGATATGTTGTGATTCTTTGCCCTCTGTTGTCTCAGCCATGGGGTAGGTGTTCATGAATAAGTCATATAAATTACCCTTATTCAACTTGTGTATTGTGTTTACCGATAATTTCCTTCTATATCTTTAATGAAAAAGAGAAAAAGCCACATGTCAGAGAACAATTAGATAAGAACGATATATTTTTATCACATGTTCAATGAGATTTTTAATGTTGTTGCATACAAAGACATTCGGAATGACTCTTTTTGGACACAGGCACAAAAAAATTAAAGAAACATGTTAAATTCAATAATCCTTACAAAATTTCAAATTTTAATATAAAAAGAAAAGCCAAGCTTAAAGGAACATTTGAATTACATAAATACTTAATTTGATTGGTAATTAGAAACAAGACTAAATTGGTAATGGAAAAATTCTGTTTCAAACTTCTTTTGATTATTGACAGTGATTTGAAATGCACTGCACTAATTCCAAAGATATCTGTTTGAGTAGAAACACAAGATTGGCAGCCTTTCACTTCTGGAATCAGACAATTCTGCAAAACTGATTTTTGTGTGTGACAGTGTGTGACAGTCACATGTCATTTGGATGGCGTCTTCAGTGCTGACTGGTTGTAAGCTGTTGGACTCCAGGCATTAAACCTTAAAGGTCCTCAAGAACTTGAAAAAAAGTCCAGTTTTCTTCCATTTAATAGGTTCCATACTAAGTGAAAACATATACATTATTAGACAGCAACTATAGAGTCAGTACACCTCAATTTACTTAAATTGCGCTCAATTAAAGTCAGTGGAGTTGCGTTTAATATGATTAAATATATGCTTTAAAAACAAGATTAATCAGAAATCAGGTTGAAGTGTAGCAGAGATAACAACTGATGGATTCACATATGGCATGTGACACATTTCAGCTCAACATCTGGGCTCTGGAGAGACTTCCCAAAGATGTGTCCAGTATTGTACCATCTATCCTCGTCCATAGATGGTATGATAGTTGTAGATATGAATCCTCGTCCTTCAGCGTTACCTCTGGGTGTAATAGTTTGCAGTTGTAGTCTTAAAGCTGCGCGTCTGTGTTGTTCCTTGTCGGCCTTGTGTTGATGACAAAGATTTTATCCTCTTGCTATTTCTGCTGTGTGCTCATGAGGAGTCCAACCTATTAGCTCCGTTGGTTCTCACATTTCTCACGGTGATCGAGGGAATGAATGGTGTAATCCTCTTTTAAGGTCCACATTTGAATTCAATACCTTGTTTGTTATAATAACAAATGATGTAAAAAAGCAAAGTAAAAAAGAAAGACAGACAGATTGTCCAGAGATGCTGCGGCAGGCTGCCTCCCTGGACGGCCATGCCAACTAAGCAATAAGATGATAAGTAATAACAAGTAAATAATAAATAATGATTACGCCGTAATGACAAGAAAGTAATTAACATTGATTGAGCTTGTACACAGTTTGATCAAACAGACAGTGGTTGTATTAGTTATTCTTTTTATCCAATGGGCGATGTAACAGGCAACAAAAGTTTGATACTGCTGATACTGAAAATCGAAGAAAAGAATGAGCTCAGCTACTTTAAGCTAATAGGCAAATGTTGACGCTTGAGGCTCTTGTTACTCACTAGTTATAGATGTGATTGTCAATCGGCTCTGTCTATTTGATCTGCCACCGTTGTTTTGGCCCCAGTTCCTCAGCATTTTCTTCAAATGAGTTTTGAATTTAACCCCCACAAACACATAGAACACTGGGTTGAGGCAGCAGTGTGAAAACGCGAGGAGCCTGGAAATGTACAGAGCATAATCTAGCCTTTTGCTAGTTTCACACGAGTCTTTATGAGATTCTGATGTGGGAAAAAATTGTTGTTTATCGAAAGCTGACCGTAAGAATATTACTATGTTATATGGAGCCCATCCAAAGAAAAAAACTATTATTAGAATAAAAATTAGTTTTAATGTTTTATGTCTTCTCCGTTGCGGATTACGTCGCAGCAACTTGCAAAGGATCTGAGAGTAGCAAAATATGAATACCACTGAACTCAGTATAAACAGAGCATTTTGTTGGTAAACTTCCCACAATTTCCACTGGGATTCCACAAATCCACAGTATTTAATGTCCTCAACAGCATTTGTATGAATGCATGCTGGAAGGGCAACCAGGATACTTACAACCCAAACACTAACACTGACTATGATGCTGGAGAGGCCAGTGGTGGAAACAATATCAGACAAAGGGCTCATGACCGCTACATAGCGATGAGCAGTCATCAAGACTAGGAGGAAGCTGCTGCTGCAGTAGCCAATGTAAAAGATGAAGTTAATTATCCTACAAGCAGACTCCCCCAATGTCCAGCCGTAGATGTGATAGTGCGCCCAGAAGGGCAGACCAGTCGTGAAAAAGAGATCCGATATAGCCAGGTTCAGGATTAAGGCGTTGGTGATGGATCTGATGTTCTCATACTTGACAAGAATGATAAGGACCAGGATGTTGCCAAAAAAACTGAAGATAATCACAGTCGAGAAAAACACGGGTGTCAAGACTGCTCCAAATTGAATCACATCCGTTTTATTGCACCTTTCATCTTCATACTCATTGTCGAAATAATCAGTCACCGAATTTTCAGTAGTAGTTTCCACAGGTTTATCCATTTTCTTCCAGGAGGTTGTGAATCTAGATATAAGAAAGACCTTGTTAGAAAAGGAAACCAGTTAATTCACATAGTATTATGGTGTTAAATCAAAATAAGATGCTTTTTTGCTAGTGGTTTCTAGTCATAGTAAGTCAAAAATATTCACTGATTTTTTAAAGAAATCAATGCACCAACATTTTCAACAAGAAAACTAGCTCCACTAAAAATTTAGAGAACAAAATATTTTTCACTGATACAATCAAAAGGATAAATATAAGTGATCCATATTCTAAAAACAATATTGGAAATGCATCATACCTGCACCACGGTCGTACTGCTTAGCAATTCAGCGTTGTAGACACAAATATCATTAAAGGCTTGGAGAACTGGGATTTTCTCTTAAGTATGAAAGGTAAAGCAGAACTACAAATCTTATCTCACCCTCCCACCCAGCCCACCATCCGCATCAATAAGAGTATAAGTTTCAGATATTCATGTGACAATCCATGTTCCCTTTCTCTATTCATAAACATAATGCAAAAAATGTATTTCATTTGGTCGTTACAGCTGAAACTGTTTGGGTAGATGTACAACACTTTTTTTAGTTTTGTTAACACACTTTACATAAGGTTCAAAATTGTGTTTATCAATTCATCTTGGATCGTGTACTTTTATTTGAAAATCTGCGTTTGAATTATTCCATGGAGTGCAAAATCCATTTTTATTTAAAGGGAATGTATGGGGAATAGAAAACTGAACAATTGTATCCCACATATCACATTTGGAAAACAACATTTTCAGGTACACTAATCAAATGTTAAATATCTGCACTTTTGAATATTTTTATACCTTTCACCTATGTTACTCTTGCAATTTAAATATTTAAACAATAGATGAAAGAGAAAAAAAAAAAGTTAACTCAGATGGGAGCAATATTTGTTTATACCTTCCTTTTTAACAATCTATTTCTAAATATATGTATCTGATTGTTTGCAAATGTGGTGCAAAGATTGCCAAAAAAGGAAGGAGAGAAAACTTTTACAACAAACCTTACTCCTATTTATTTATGCCGAGCCTCTCAACCAAACCTGGACTCGTTTCAGCTACAGCTGCTCGGTTATTAGCCCATTGGTCTGTCAATCATTCGTAAATCCCGCCTCCAAATGTAGCAGGTTTCTGCTGTATCACCCAGAATTTGGAATTTGTGGACACTCCGCACAATTTTACAAACCATGTGCGTACTTTATGTTTTTATTAATTTAATAATTATGTGTTTCTCGTCATTCATAATGACATAAGGGTATTTTTTAAAGAAAATCTTACTGAAATTAGAACAGGAAATCGATAGCTAAGGCAGGTGCAAGTCCTGGAACGCTCGTTTGCCTTGACAAGTCGGTATTTGTGGATCGTTTAGGTATTTGAACGCTGCTTGAAAGTGACACTCGTCGGTATTTCTCGTTTTGACTTTATTTAAACGTCGTGTCGTTGGTCTGAGAAGACGCTGCCGCAGCAAACTATGTTACGCTGTCACGTGCTGTTGTTGTGTTGTGTCAATTTCAACAGTAACCAAATGTAGCCAACTTTTGTCCTGTTACTGTGTCATCTTCACAAATCCGTGGATCAGTTTGTTGAATACTTTGGGAATGTGATTTGTGAAGATCGTTATAAGTGTAGCTAAAGCAAAAGTACGACTCATAAGTGGTTTCCCAGTTTGCCAGTGGAGATTAGTCAAGCTGGACGCTGTTTTGACATGTTCTTATATTCAAATGCTAAGATTTTGTTTGTATACCCTTTAAAGTTGAGGGATACCCAGAATAGATTTAAATCATATCCACAGGTTACCAGTGTGAACTTTCAACAAATGTACAAATTGACTTGAATTGCTATAATTTCAGTTCATATCTTTTTCTCCTACACTTTCTCCTAGTTTCCTGGCATCACCCTTGTCTTTGCAATGGCCTTCTCCTCATCATTAGGGGATAAGCAGTTGCAGAGGATAATCAGAGATCTGCATGGTAATTATGATGTGAAGCGTGCCTGATGAGAAGGTCCCCATATGTAGTTTAGCAGAAGCATGAATGACTTCATGTCACATGATACCTAAGAAATATTTCAAACTATTTTTATCTGAACATGATTATCTGTTGCTGCTGAATATATTTCAGAAAAAATTGTGAATAGATTATTCCTCTTGTGTGTAAAAGGTGATGACATGTACTTGTGTGCTTCACTACAGATGCTGTTGTTGAACTGAGCAGAGAACACAGGGATTGTGGTGAACCCATAACAGATGACAGTGCCAGCCTGCACAAGTTCTTCTATAAACTGGAATACCTTCTTCAGGTGTTGTATCTTATTAAAATGCATGATTGGTAATGTTTTTTCATTTATTTTTACAAAGTTTTATATTACATAGTTCAGGAATGTGTGAAAAAACACCTTGGAATGATGTTAATGAATAACTATCAGTGTTGTTTGTTAATTGTAAGACATTGATTAAAAACAAGAAAAATTGTGAGATACAACCATACATATTATTCCAGCCATTTGTTTGAGGCAAACACTCAACACCAAAGTTTCCGCATCATAATTTTTGTCTTAATCTTGTGAAGGATGGATGACTAACAATTTTTTCTCTAGATGTTATGTTCAATATAAACAGCACCATTTGACAGTGTGATATCATAAAAATGCTTCTTAACTAGTACATGAAGTACATCGTTTAGGCACATAAAAATTCCAGCCCCATGCTTCAAAGTTTCCCACTCAACACAATACATATGGTTCGCTGTAGAAGTGACCTGCATGTGACCAACTTTAAATTTACATTTAAACAAGGAGAATGAATTCACTAAAGCAGTTGTCTGTGTAAGCACATAGATACTGGAACCCATTTTATTTGTTACACGCTGTCACTTAAACATTTCTGTTATGAAGTGCATATCAGGAAACAGTGAAGTTTATTGAAAGTGCATACCGTAGATATAATATGGACAATACATCCAAAATATTAGAAGTCAAACCTAAATTATCATTTAAGTAATTATGATGTATATTGATTTTTTTATTAGTATCATTTATCATTTTATTGATTTAAAAAAAGTTGAATAGTTTATAGATGTACCCTTAAATGTTCATATACAACAGTTTTGGTGACCAGTAGTTTAAACTTAACACAAGTAGTTTAAAGTGTACTTTTTATTTTGCGGATATTTTTCTATATATTTTTCTTCATTAACAAAAACAAATTACCTTTGCAAACCCTTCAAATAAGGCTGGTAATAACAACATTTCATGATGTTTGAGAGGTGAAGAATATGGTGGTGGACTGAACGATCCACATGACTTTTAATAAAATAAAGTCCTTTGTCTCTCTTAGTTTGACCAGAAAGAGAAGACAACCTTTCTTGGCCAGAGAAAAGACTACTGGGATTACTTTTGCGACTGCCTGATTAAGATCAAGGGAGCTAACGATGGCATCCGTTTTGTGAAGTCCATCCCCGAGGTAATCCTCCTGTCCAACAGACACACTCACACACACACACACACCATCGGCCTCAGTGCCTAGAACCTACAGGGCACGCATCACATGTACACACACAAATACACAATGACTGTAGAAGCACGTAACTAATCCTCTGGTTTGTCAGGAGCAGTAAGACGCTGCTAATTCACTTGCTGTCTAACACCTGTGCCACCTGCACTGTTTCTTCCTCGCTTTCTGTGCTGGGAATTCCTGGTGGTGAGCTACATGCTGTTGTTGAATTAGTTCCAGTTTTTATTATAGTTTAATTGCTGCTTATCTAACTTTCATGGCACGTGATCTTTGTATTTACAGTGTATTTAACCGTTGGGTTAAGAATTCATAATACGCCGAAACGTTTTGCCCCATTGTGTCGAGCCTGCGCAGGTTGTCGTTGTGTTTCTGCCAGCACACAAAAACTCTCGATTCTGTTGTCAGTTTAATTGTTTTGCTTCTCCAGTAGAAAAAAAGATATAACACATCTGAAAATATCAGTCATTTTTAGGTGTCTCCTTTTGTTCTTTGTTTCTACAGATCTGTCCTGCTTAATTTAGACTCATTAGTTATTATCGTATTACAAGTTGTAATTTTCCAGTCCGTTTTGTGTCTACTCTCATTATGAGGATAAATGACAGGATTAATCCTACTGTTGACTGGTATAGTAAGAATAGACCATAATAGTGTTTATTAAGGCTTTTTACATTTATTTTCTTATTTTTTTATATTTTACAATGACGTGAAGGGGCAAAACTTGCTCCTGTAAATGGTTTGTGCTGTCATGTGTGGCACACAGAGAAACATTAAATCTGCAACCAGTCTTGAAGAAGGTCAATCTTTGATCAGTAGCTAAATTAATTTGATCAGTTAAATTCCTTCCATAATAAAGTGTCTTTACTCTACTTTATTCTAACAGGAAGGCCGTTCATAAATGTTCTGTCATGAAGACATGACTAAAGAAGTCAGTCTTCATTCAAATGCGCACAAAAACACTGTTTTAGAGGCAAAAAAGAACATAAGAAGTTTATTGGTTGAAATGTTTCTTGCTTTAGGGGTTTTTTTGTCTTTTTTCAGAAGTTACACACTCGGTCAGTTGCTGCAAATGTTCTACTTTTATTTAAATATATCTATTAGTATTCATTGCTTTTGTATTCTGTTCATTGGTCACAACCACAAACAGGTCCAGCAGCTCCAGCTGGTGTCTCTCTGGCTGATCTGTTTTTCTTAAATCCCACCATCTGCCAATTTGTTGGGCAATGTGGGATTAAACACGGACATTGTACATTTAGTGTCTATGTTTTGAGAAAATCTAAGCCTCCATAAGCTGTGGAACTAATTTGACAGGTGACGAATTGTCTAAGTCAGTTTTCAAGCAACAAACTAAATATTTCTTAAATCACCAGTCTTCTTTTTTTCATTTAAATTGTATCGGTCACTTTACTTTGCAAAATCAGCATATTTGGGAAACGTTTTATGTAAGACGACATTATTTGGATAATATTGATTTGCCACAATTAATTGTAACATTTCCCAAAAACTGCAAGTATCAACATCATAATGAAATAAATCTGCTTTCTCTCATCCAGAAGAGATGCTAAGAAGCTGAATCAGCAAAGCAAAGTTGTTGTCATTTTATTGTGTCAGAATCAACTTAATTTGTCAATTATGTAGGCATATACAAGGAAGGATTTTCTGAAAGATGTCATCTATGATTAAAACAGATGTAATGAATATAATTCGGAATATGGGGGTGGGGATCTGGAAAAAAGCAAATGGGTGTGAGTAAACACTGAAGTGAATATTTCTGTGTTCTCAGCTGAAGACATCACTGGGGAAAGGACGGGCCTTCATTCGTTATTCTCTTGTCCACCAGCGTCTTGCTGACACTCTCCAGCAGTGTCTCATAAATCAGAAGGTCACAAGGTCAGAGGACACATGCATACACAAGCATTTTTTATTGAAAGACTCAACACATTTTACTACCCTTGGCATTTTTCTTTCTTTTTTTCTGTAAAAAAAAAAAAATCTAAAAAACGTACCTACAATAAATAGTCCAAATTGTTGAAGTGAAGTGCAATTTTGTTGAAAAACAATGATCCAGATCTATCACAGATTATTAACCACAGTTTGATTTCACTTTTGTTCAGTTTAAATGTTAAGTGATCTCAGTGTGGGAAAGGCAACACCACTAATCAAGAAGCACTATGCAAACAACTCCTGAACAGAGTTGTTCAAGTCAGGATTAGGTTGTAAAACTGAAGACTGAAAGCTTACACTGTTGTATGATTCCATATGACCATTAGAAGTATTGCATTCCCCAAAATCTCCTCTTAGTTTAGTGTTTAATTTTTGCTGCATTCCAGTTAGGTGGTGTTTGGTTTCGTTATCGGACAATGTGAATCTCCCTTCCTCATTTGTGCTTTATTTCTGTATTTCACAGAAAACGCAACAACTACATAACGTAATCGTAGATCCGTAAAAATACCTCTCACTTCTTGTCTTACCTACATCAAAGTTGTAGTTTTAGTTCTTCATGCCTGACATTTGTGTGGCACCTTGGACAGATTGGCAGTCCACACACAGACAAACAAAAGTGCATGCTTACACTCACTCTGAGGTCTAATTCAGAATCATGATGGTAACCCATCCATACAAAGGGAGAACATACAGAATCCACCCAGGGACCATTTTGTGCCGGCCACCAGGGCACCATTGTAAACAAAATATGTTTTTCTTTTTTAACTTATGATTCTTATAAATCAAGACAATAATCATTGGGATTTTGTCTCTTTATGCAAAATGTAATGGAAAAGGGGCCATTGTTTTAACACATAAAACTAAATGTGGGTCATTTAAAATATTGTGTTGGATTAATTTGTTTCTTTGGTTGCTTTCTGCCTATGCAGCGACTGGTATTATGCCCGGAGTCCTTTTCTCAAGTGTCACCTCACTTCCGACATAATCAACCATCTTTATGAGCTCAACCAGATCCAGTTTGACGTGGCTGCCAGGGGCTACGACCTTGATGCAGATTGGCCAACATTTGCAAGGTACCTACTACATTTTGTTTAAGCTTTTACTGCTGGTTTCTTTTTGATGTAAAACAAAAAATTCTATTATTCATCCTGCGATGCTGAAAAATTCTGCTTTGTTTTGTTCAACTATAGAAACATTAACTTGAACTAATGACCTAAATTAATGCAAAACCTACTATTACTTATCTGCAGTTAATGTAAAATTATAGGGAGGGTGTTCCTGGTATTAGACAACTTAAAGGAACACTTAATTAACCTTTCAGCCTGCACAGTGACAGTTTTTTTTTGTGAACAGAGATTGGTGTGTGTGTGTGTGTTAGAACGCATGGGTGCTAATACAAATGGTGTATGAGCACTGATCGTTGTTTGCTTCGTCTGTCAAAAACTTTTTTCCTTACCCATTTGATCACTTTGTGGTCAGTAAAATCTATCTAAAAGCTAAATCTTTTATCCAACACGTATCTAAATCACCTTCACTTTTTTATTTCTATGTTTGCAGATGCTTAAATAGTTGTTCTGTTTCATATTATTTAGGAAATGACAGTGAACAGACTCAAATTTGTGTTTCACGTTAACTATGAGCAGTTTGGTTAAAAGGAAATAGTGACATGGTTCTAGAGAAAGAAGTTATGTAATTTAAATTAGTTCTTGGTAAAGACTTTTTCTGAACACGTGTGTATTAATTTTAGACAGCGTCTTTTAAATGGTAATATAGAACTGTAACAATTGCCTTTAATAGAGATAATTGTCAACATAAACTTCGGAAAAATCTCCAAAAAGCTAAACCAGTAAAGCTGTCTGAATATTAATTATAGTAATTCTTTCTTAGTGCTCCAAAAGGCCAAATAATTGCAGAAATATAGCAAATTCATGTTTTAGTTTCTGTTTTACCTGTAGAATCTTTTGGATTTAAGTATTTTTGTTAGTTTATCTGTAGCTCTGTCAGTTCTGTTTATCTCATGCGTGTTATCCTGATATTGGATATCCCCTGATGTCAAAGGCGAACACTAGGAACCTGCTCGCCAGCTTTTTCTTGGAAGCCTCCGAGTCGTTGCTCCAGCATCAACAGCCTAGTTACCAGCTATCCACATTCACAGGTACCTCAATATCAATAACCATATGTAAAAAGGCTCTGATTAATTGTTTCACCATTTGAGCAGGGCCCTCTGTGTTTGTTTGTTTTTTCTCTTGTTGCAGGCGCAGGAGTTTCTCCCAGTCCCAGACCCGAGTCACAGTCTGCTTGGTGAACTGGGAGAACCTTCTCCTTGCAGTGTTGCTGAGAACCTCCGCATCGAGCTTGACCAGTCCGAGCTCAGACAGCAGGAGCTACTGGCACAGATTCAGCAACTGGGAAAAGAGGGTGCTGAGCTGAAAGAGGTTATCAAAGACCTTCAACACCAGTTATCAGCTCAGAAGTCTGACATTTCAGCAGCTGCCCAAGGCGACCAAGAAACGGGTAATGAGGACAGAGTAAATCACCATCAAAGCTGCAGGGAACCGGCTGTTTCTGATTCACAAGACAGACTCACGGCTGCTGACAGCAGAAGTATGGAGCTTCTCTCAAAATTAGATGAGGCTCTCAAAGAAAAGGGACAACAAACAGCAGGTTACTGTGACTCAGCCTGGAAAATTCAAGAGCTCCTGGAAAACCTTAAGACTGCTGAAGAGGAGAAGTTGGAGGCAAAGAGAGAATCCGAGGACAGGGCCAGGCACTTTGAGCGCCTGTCAAGAGAATTAAAACTCAGGGAGGAGGAGTTGAGGAACAGTGAGGAGAAGCTAGCTGAGTTTAAAGCTGGAGCCCATGAGGAACGGGAGGAGGCACTTGCACGGCTGGAGGAGCTCCAAAGTGTGGTCAGTCGAATTCAGGGGGCACTCACTTTAAAAGAGAAGGAGACGGGAAATTTGAGAGCTCAGCTTCAGGATCTGCAAGCCTCTCTGGAGTGCAGGGAACGACAAGCCGAGGAGTTGAGGAAACGCCTGCAGGAGGAGAGAAAGGCGGAAGAACAGAGATGTGGTATGACAAGTAGCCCGACTGAAGAGTTTGAGGACCAGGTGTTTGATTTGAGAAATACTCTTAAAAACAGAGATAAAGAGCTAGCTGCTAGTTCAGAAAGAATTAAGCATTTTGAGGAGCAGCTGGAGAAGCTCAGTGTCGAGCAAGGAACTCTATGCTGTCGACGTGATGGCAACGATGTAACCAACAGCGAGGAAACTGCAAATATCGAGGGTTACAAAACCCAGTGCTGGAGTCTCATGGAAATGAACACAAAGCTTCTCCAAACACTTAAAAAAAGTGAGGCATGCGTCTCAGAGCTGTCTGAAAGCAGGACTGCCCTGTTGGACCAGCTGGCTGCTTTTAAGGCCTCTGAGAAGCATCTTAAGGCTAGAGTAGAAGCTGCAAGGATGAGTGTAGAAGACAGAGAGAAGAAGCTTTTGGATGAAAACCTGCACCTTGAAGAGAGTTTCCAAAGGGTGCTTGTCCAGAAGGAGGAAACAGATGCTCAGATCAAGAAGCTGGAGCATGAGAACAAGGAGCTTCTAGATACTCAATCCTCACTACAGAATCAGTTAGCCACAAGTGAACGGACTATAGATTCACTCGCTGCCAAAGCTGAAAAGCTTGAGAAGAACCTCACGGCATCACAAAGAGGCCAAGCAGGGGTACTTGACAAACTCCAGGAGAGTGAAGCTAAGTTGAGAGAGCAGACTGTAAAAGGTGATCTTCTGCAGGCCCGAGTGGACGAGCTAGAACGCAGGACTGGAGAGCTTCACGATGAAAAAGGAGCTGCAGAGAGCAATGAAAAAATGCAGAAGCTTCATGACGAGCATCAAACCTCCACAATGGAGACCAAAGAGACCCCGTTCAGGCTGGTTCTAGCTGAGGCTCAGCTGGAACTCAACCTAAGGGAGGTAAGCAGGCTCCGAGAAGAGTTGGTGGAGCTCCGCGCCGAGCTCTTAGCAGGAACGGAGGAGAGACTGAAAATTCAAGCTCTTCACGAGGTGACGGACGCCTCCAGAGAGGACCTCCGTGTTCTAGCAGATCAGCTGAAGGTTCAGGTGGAGGAGCTAAACCGCCGGCACGTGGAGGAGATTCTTAGGTCTCGGGAGCGCGAGGAGTCTCTCATCAGGGAGCGCGATGGCGAGGCGCTGGCTCGTGTAAGCCTGGCTGCAGAGGTGACAACCACAAGAGAGGAGCTTGATAAGCTGAAGCTGCACTATGAAGCCGTGCGTCTGGAAAACAGCGAATCGCGAGAAGCCCTTCACCGAGCCAACACAGAGACTGCAGAGCTGGGCGTGCACGTTTGCATGCTGACTGCCGAGAACGAGGAGGCTCGTCTGCGCTGGGAGGCTCAGTCCAAAAGACTGCAGGAGCTGGAGGAGGAGGCCAGTCAGGAGGCAGAGAGGCTGAACTCCTGCATAGAGCAGCTGTGTCAGGAGAACCAGGAGCTCCTCAGGCAGCTTCATAACGATGAAGAGCTGATGAAGTCCAAGCAGGTACTTCAGGCAGAGCTGAGCAAGGCCCAACACGAAGCCGAGGCTGTGCAGCAAACGCGCCGGGAGGAGATCCAGGCTCTCCAATGTCAGCTCAGTAGCCATGCCACGAGCCACGGAAACCAGCTCCAGGTCAGACATTAGTCCTTCAGCTTTGTGTGATGTCATTTGTAAGGTTTGACTATAATATCTACTTGCTTTTCTGAAGCAACCCCTTTTTTAAATATGTAAACAATCATTTGTTCAGTTTCAAATATAATCGCGTAGGACATTGACTTGAGATGGGTCAAATCTTCACATAATTGCCTTTTTTAAGTACTGCAAAAATAGAAGCTTCAACACCAAAAACACACAAAAAGCAAAAGTCAGCCAAAAATGAATGTGCTCGCCTTGGGCTCTTCTATGAAGCATGACTAGTGCCTTATTAGATAACTTGATGTTCCACCCCGAGCCTCCACTGTAGGAGTTCAGTTTTACTGGGATACATCATGTTGGCAAGTTACACCAGAAACTGGACCTCCTTTCAAACAGAATATGGCTCAAAGCAGACTGTGAAAAGTAAAGTTACCATCTGAACTCTTTGGCTTTTACTTTAGCATCTTTATACGGAATGTGTCTCTGAGGAGAAATGCTACCTAACACAAACTGATATAACCAACAGATTTTGGTCTTTAAACTCTTATACAAAAGATATCCGGTTGCTATTAGAGCATTCACAGCCTATTTAGGCACATTCAGTACTCTTCTTTTGTCGGTCTTTGATTAAATTGATTTTATTCTTTCAATTAATTTCCCCTCCATTTATTTATTTTGTCTATTTTAGATTAACACTGTTAGATGAACCAGGTTTTAACCCTAAAGCTTCTTAATACAGTGACAGTGTTCCTCAGACTCAAAGTGTGAAAAAAGTACAAGTTATCAGTGATGACTTACATGTGACTTTGTATTAATTTATGATTGGTGCTGTTGTTCAGAATGTGAATCAGGAGCTACAGGATATGAAGACACAGCTGGAGACTGAGCAGGAGAAAGTGATCAGCCTTGAGAGCAAAGTCGAGCATCTAGAGGTGAGTGAATCACCTAGATTTAAAAAGAAAAAAGGTTTGCATGTTCATGGCAGCTGCAACATTTAAATACATCTACAACATCATATACATTATGAGTAAACTGGAGGCTCATATATATATATATATATATATATATATACTGTATATATACGCACACACACACACAAGTATATCTATTTATGTATAGATACACTGAATTTAAAACTTTTTCTGGTCCAAAAACAAAAGATTTTAACAGTTTTGAGACACATCTTTGAGCACATTTTAGACAGAATGGAAGATGACCCCCTGACAATGTGCACAGCATGTTCGACTCTATTCCAGTTTTGCATCTGAGGTTGTGAAATGAAAACACACATTCCAGTTGCATTGTTTTGAATCTTTACTGGGACAAATCTTAATGTCATGGTCGTATGCGTAACTCGCAAAAAGAACTACAAATGATGTCTTGCTTTTCCGTACTGATTGCAGGCTACGATTCGGAGATATTGCCAACAGATTGAGGAGAAAAACATCCAGATGGCCGAATCAGCAAATCTCATCCTGCAGAAAGAAGATGAGATAATCCATCTGAAACAGAATTTATCAAGGTGAGCTACAGTATTCATGATCACACTTTCGGGAACAAATTAAAGCTCTGGAAGGAAACGTCTTTTTAGTTTTAATTCAGCTTTATGTATGACTTTGGCAACATGGTCTTGTTTTTTTCAATGATAATTTTAAGAACAAGCTTTTGATGTTAATTATAACCATCTGAGATGCCTCCTATTAGTTAAACACACTACGGGTTAACCTTTTTACATGGTGTTTGCAGCTGCGAGGACGGTTTAGCGGCAGCACAGAGGGCCTGTCAGGAGATGGCAGAAAATCTTCGAAGGGTCACACAGGACAAGCAGAGCTTTGATCTCCGGACTGCTGCTGAACTCGATGATCTGTACCGAACCAAAATCAATTTGGAGGAAAGGCTTGTCGAGCTCATCAGGTATCTTTTAAATCTCCGCAGTTTTTGTCACATTGTCATTTGCGTCCTTTTGTTGTTGGGTTTGATTGATTCTTGATCAGTGTGCCTGCTTAGCAGAATGTTCACGTGTTGTTGCTCTGCTCAAAAGCTCTTTATAGATTATGTATAATGAGGTATTGTGCATTTGTGTGATGAGACGTACACATTATGCCTTTAAATGTGCTTTTTGCAGGGAGAAAGATGCACTTTGGCAGAAATCCGATGCCCTGGAGTTTGAGCAAAAACTGCGTGATGAGGAGACAGAGAGGGATGTGAACTACTGCCTGGGCTGTCACACTCAGTTCAGCTGGTGGCTGCGCAAATACAACTGCAGGTTAGGTGGTCCTTTGCATGATGAACAAAAGCACATATCAATTAGACAACCACTACAGTTTCCTTTTGTGCAAACACTTGGTTGCAAAAGCACCTCTTTTGCTAAAGATTTGCGTTTCGTTGGATCAATTTGCACACTGCAGTTTGTCCTGCGTCGAGCAAAACTTCCGTTTAAAAGTAAATGGGTTTCTGAGCATTGTTGCCTTGACTGATGTACCGAGGAAAAGACAGACCCATATGAAAGTGCACCTCTCGCTTAAGTCCTCTGACATTTTCTTCTGTATTTCACTTCTCATTTAAACTCATGAAAGGTATCTGTAAAGGCAGATATCCTCTTTTGTAATTCAGGTGTGTCCACTTCTACTGTCCCTGTACTGCTGCAGGATAGATATAACTAACAAAAACAAAAAGCATGCCATGATCTAATGTTGTCCTTTTTTCAAATGATGTCCTTTATCCATAAATCCATTTCTATTTTTATTCAAGCATTCTGTATACAATCAAGGATGCAAAAGGTTACCCCAGCTTTACATAGCACATAAGGCCGTTTTCTTTGCCAGCTGGCACCCCAATTTCGATTTGGGAAAGGCATTGTGACTAAATGAATACACTTCTAAACATAAAGTTTAATGCAAACAGTACAGCCGGAGCACAGACTCTCGAAGCTTGTCTTGAGATTGCAGATGAGTTTCTTGGAGGTCTTACATAAACACACACCATTTCAACGCTACATTTCAAACCAACAAAATATTTTACTGACACTTCATCTCCATCAAACGTTGTCTTTGTCCAGACTCTGTGGGCGTCCCTTCTGCTACTACTGCTGCAGTAACACAGTGAGCACCCTGCAAGGCAGCAACAGAGAGCGCTGCTGTGCGAACTGTTACGACCAGCACAGTGCAGTAACTGAGCGCCACCCGCAGGACGAAGTGACTCACAGCACGCCGGGGACGCCGTTCAGCCGCCTGCTGCAGGCGGGCCGAGCCGTGGCAGGTGCTGCCGGCAACACATGTTTCTCACGTCCTCACACGCGTGCTACGATATGATAGAGGCTGTTCAGTTTGACAAAGACTGAAAAAAATTAGCATCATTTCTACTTTCTCTCAGGATACGATGGTGAAAAGCTGGACGATGGCGTTTTCGACATCATCACAGAAGAGGAAGTGAGCGGGGTGAATGACAGCGACTCCCATTCGTTTACCACTGCCTGCTCTCCTGGGCACGGACAGCAGGGGGCAGCACGGCTGTGAGTATCTCACTCTCAGTCAGGTGACGACAACAACGGCTCAACAACAGGGGTGATGAGCCACAACATGGCAGATTTATACCACCCACCAGAATAGATTTTTTTTAGTCACTTGTTTCCTGTGAAACTGCTTATTTTCAATTTAACTTGGCAGAAATCTGCCTTAATAAGATGTTTTTACACTTTTGTCTTCAGCATTGTTGTACATGAATTACATTTACTGGTCACTCTCATGAACATACATTTGTTTTAGTATTTCACGTTAAAGATGCATGTGTTTTTTTTTTTCCCTCTCTTTTTTTATACCTACATCCACCCACAATGCCTCACCAACAAAAATCTGCATATTTGCCTACATGCTCTAAATGTATTTATGTAGGTGACCACCAGCTTCACCTAAACTTTTAGACTATTGTTTAAAACAACAACAAAATAAAAACAGACATAAATACAGAAATAAAAATTTGCACGAAGCTCTTGGCCTATTGGAAATGGGCTGGACATTTCTTTTTTACTTTCTGAGCATTTCTAAAGGTGTTTTTTATTGAAGGTGGTTTTGCTAAATTCGCTGCATGTATTTGATTTTGACTGCAACAGACGTGTCATGCTCCAGAAAAAAGTAGGCATCCTTTGTCCCTATTGTGATCAGATTAGTCTGACTAGTCACTTGTCTGATCTGGGCTTTGTTACAGAGGGTGTTTTTGACACCAAATACTGAGAAACAGTCATCAGTCTTCATCCAGTGCATGAAGTACATCGTAAACACGTTTCATCCATTTGCAATAATTTTGTATTAATGTGCAAAAATTTGACTGTCCGTGTAGCAACAACAGTGCCCGAGAGATCGCGTCGGAGGATGCTGATAACCTCAGCGCAGCCATACAGGATGCAGAGATCTGCCTGCTGAAGTCCGGTGAAGTCACGTAAGTTTCATCTCCGGGGAAAAAAAATCTTTACAAAGCCACATGTTCGCCTGGATGAGGAAGTTTCTCCACAGATTTTGTGGTAAAAGCTTGTTGATAATCCTGAGATGGGAAGTGAAAGCTGAAACTAGTGGGTGTGTGGAAGTTTGTTTGTGCCTCCTGCAGCTGCCATGTTTCACTTCTCTCGGGAAGTTGGAGCAGGTTTGTTTGTTTAGTAAAAAAGGCTTTGAGGTCTCATGTCAGAAACCATCTGCCTCATCGCAGAGTTGCCCGGCAACAAGATGAACCCTTTCACAAAAACTGAAATGAATGTTAGCGATCCGGGCTATAATTTCTGACTGGTGGGGCTGTTTTTGAGCTGCACCCTTTGTGAGATGCGTTTATGGGTATAGGGCATAAAGAGTTATCATTTGTTACTTAGAATGAAGGACACATCAGTAGGAAATAGGAAAGGTGAGCTTTCAGACCATCAAAGTTTATTTTCAATCTGCACCTGCACACGTGGGTGTTTGCAGCAAACAAAAATGAAATTTTTATTTTTACAAAGTTTAGACTGTACTGCAGAACATTTATTATTTGGATGAATTTTACAATTCTGGCCTAGTTTGAGTTACATTTGGTTCGTTATCCAATTTATATTTAAAACAACTAGTATCTATATCAGCTCATTGGTCATTAAGAATTTGGTTCAATGCACTTTTAATCTTTCTGTCATGTCTATGGATTACATACGTTTTTAAAGAATATATGTGGTTTAAAGGGATTAGGAAATAGTAGATAAAAATGTTGTTTTCCGTGTCAAATAAGAGTAAATGAACAATTCAGTTCTTAAGTATTGTAAACCTTCCTTGTTTTTTTCCCCCCTCTGCCATAGGCTCTCTGTCGGCTTCACAGTGGATGATATCACACGGTTTGGGGACAGCTCTCGAGAACTTTTCATCAAATCCAGCTGTTACAGCGTCATCCCCATCACCATGAGCGCCCCTGGTCCTACTGTCTTCTGGACCTTTACCTCCGAACCAAAGAGCATCGCCTTCAGTGTAGTCTACCGGGAGAGTGCAGAGACTCCACTGGAGCAGGCCAAGGTGCGAGCCATGACCTGCATAGTCAGAGATGGTTTTGATATTCAATTATGACCTGATTCAGAGCCTCTGCAGTTTAACCAAGCTAAACTCTTGCTCCTTTAATGAGTTGTATCTCACTGTTTAAATCTCAACAAGCAAGTTTACAGTTTTAGTTCATTCTGTGCTCTCATGAGCACAGAATGAACTGTAACTATATCCAAGTCTTTCCTACAAATAATAATCTATGTCTAATAACGATAGTAATATTAACTATATCACCAGTATGTGTACGCTGTCTTACCTCTCACACATTCGGGTAATGGATGATTTCGTGTAAATGTAGGAATTATAATCTTTTTTTCAGTTAACATTTCTTGAATTGTAGATTTTTCTTACTTATGCAGCTACATTATAGGACTCACATTAGGACACAAACACTACAACAAATGATTCAGGAGTGTCTGTGTCATTTTTTATTTTTTATTTTTTTTAGAACTTTGTCCGATGTATATTTCTCTGAATTGTAACAGGGATATCTGTACTTTCTTTTGGCAGGTTTTGATCCCTCTGACTCGCTGTAACTCCCATAAGGAGACAATTCAGGGGGAACTGAAAGTCAGACATGTCGGAGAATACACTCTCATCTTTGACAACTCTTTCTCCAGGTCAGACACTGTGTTCTCTCCCTCTGCACAAATGGCTGTTTTTGCTTTGACCAGAACCATAAAGAATTCTCTCTGTCCTTTTTTAATTAGGTTCATTTCAAAGAAAGTGCTGTATCATCTGAGTCTAGACAAGCCTGTGGCCTATGATGGAACTGACCTTCAGTAAACGGAGGAAAAGGAGCACCGACTTCTGTGTTAAGATGTTTACGTTTATGTGCATCATTTCGAGTCAAAAAGGTCTGGTTGTTCTGCACAGCAGCCTCAGTCAAAGGTTGTGGCATTTTATAAATGTCTCCCTCAGCTTTCCTGGTGAGGTACTAAACCATGGACGAATGCTGATCAAAGCAGAACAGGTTGAACACAACAGTAACTGTGAGTGACGTTACTCTGCTAAATGTTAGCATGCACTGCTTTTTGGAAAAGCTACTTTAAATGTAGGATTTAGGGATTTCAGACATCTCACTCCTCAATCCAAAACCCAGTTAAACTTATTTGAAAAATAACTCTCTAAACTCAGAATCATAGGTACCAGACTTAAAATTTGGGAATGGAGATTAAGTCTTAACCATATATTTTCTCAGTAATAATGTTTGATGCTTGAAACTGACAAATAGAAGGATTTAACAAAATCGTTAGATTTTTTTTATTATTTTTTTTGTAGCTTAAAGCCACTATGAAAAAAGTTTAGTGAGTTGTGTATTAATATGCATTTGAGTTGTGCTTAGGTTGTTTATTAATGTCCAAAACCTCTACTCTGCTGAAATTCCTGCTCATTTGACATATCTTAGTAAGTGTTGTCTTTGAGCGGTCAGTAATTAGAAGAGGTGGATTTGCTGCATTGCAGTCATGATGAAACATAAGTGAAAAATCAAAAGTTTTAATTCCAGGATTGACTTTAACATGCTCTATTTGACTGTTACATTTGGAGGATAAAAGCAGAGTCATTCTAACTGTTTTCTGTGACTGCAGATACAGGAAAATTCACATGAATCAACAAGTTTCAAGGCTTTTCTGTATTTTTATTTAATGGAGCTGAGCTTGAACCACCCCACATGAAAAGTTTGCCATAAATACAGAGAAGATCCTAATGTTTCTGAGGCGATGTTTGCAGCTGTAAAATGGATAAATCTGCTGTTGCTTATTATAGGAAGGAAATGTAAAAATTTCAGCTTTCAGATAATGTAAGTTACAAATTTAGAGTGTTTTGTACCTCAAGTTTCTCTGTAGCCCTCATATTCAAGTGATGACTGTTAAAAACAGTTGTAATGCTGACTTGAAAAGATGCTGCTTTTGAATAGAACATTTGCGTTTCTTCTATCATTTGAAATCCATTTTATATTGTGACTTAAACTGACAAGAAAAACATTTGAAAATATTGGAAATCGGTTTTATGCAAATCTAAAAACCATTATATATTGCCAAATACCCTGGTATATTTATCTATTTTACTAATGTTCAGTGTGATTTTTTTATTTGAACACACTGCAAAATGACTGTAAAATGCACTTTTAAAGGGATTTTGTTGGTCTCTTCTTCCATGAGCCTTGATGCCAGTTGATGAATAGTTTCTTTTCCTTCTGTTGTGTGATTTTAGAGATGCATTGCTGGGGTTGCCAGAGGCAAGCTTGAACTCTGACTTTACTTGTGAATGACTGTTCACAATGTTTTTATGAAAGTATCATTTACATACTAAATATTTATTACAGAAAGGATTGGTTATCATTATTTAAGAAATAGCGATTGTGCGATAAATCAGTTTCTGTCAGCCATGGGAATTTGAAATAAATTGTTTGTGATTCTTATCTCTGCATTTCTTCCCATTCGCAGCATGCCTTTGCTGTTAAAAATGATAATTCAATCACTCTGTTAAAGTCAGAAATGTCCATATTGGATTTGACCAATCTACATTTGTTGACATAAGATAATGAAACATTTTGGATCAAGTTACTCTTAATCCATTAGTTTTAGATAATTATCAATCCATATTTAAACTCCCTTCTTATATTTAAAATACTTGTTGTATATAAATGTTGTGGCTTGTTATCATTTACAGCCAGCTTTCAGAGAACATAATTGTCACCTTCTCCTATTGGTCTTTTCTGTTTGGCCTTCAGGATCTCAGTGCTGCCTCAGATGCAATCGGTCACCACACCGTGGGCTTAAGTATCTTTTTTTGATTAAAGGAGCTGCGTCAGGGGGGGTTTAGGCATATTAATACAAAAGATTCCAGTTTGTTCATTAAATGAAGAACCCCATAGTTCACCAGAGTAAATCATGAAGTTCAACAGGGTTCAATGCTTGGACCTTTTCACTTTTCTACATGCTTTCATGAGGCATTATTCTGACTGAAGTATGGCATAAATTCCCATTTCTATTCTATAAGGAGACTCAGCCATACTAATTTTTATAATTCCAAAGTTAGGATATTCTACTTTCAGGTCTAGGAAAGCTGATGTGTGCATTTGTTATGTTTAGATTAAAACACTCTAAAGTCTCTTCAAAAGCTTTCAGCTGATCCAAAATGCTGCCACCAGAGTTCTGGTGGCAGCATTTCCCTGTGAATTTGAGAATAAACTAATAATTTCTGCTCCTTACATATGACACTTTGAATTATCAAATTTTTTATTAGCCCTTAAAGGTGTCACCGTGGGATTTCCCCCAAAAAAATATGAATGATAATGAGAAAAATATCTTGACATAATTTTAAATTAAGGATCACTTTGTATCAGATAAAAGTACATTTTTAATAATAAAATTAATTTAGCATTACATTTCCAACACTGCGGTTTGATCTTTAGGTACAATATCCCTTAATATTGAAAGGATTATCATGTTTTATGACACATATAACAACAAATATACTATCTCATATATAGATTATACAATTAGATCACTTTTTGGAAACCAGAAACAAGCCTCCCTTATTTAAGCTCTTTCTATGTAGTATTGGCACATTGCATAGGAGCTTAATGTGGGATACACGTGGGCCCTCACAATTGAGCCCAGTTGGGGCAGAGTCAAGGTTGGTGACATTTTGGCTGCCAACCAAACAGAACTTCACTTCTGGTGACACAAATTGTAGCGGATAAGATTCCATGGCTGGGCACCCTTATCTAGCTCTGTGGGTCTTCTGTAGGCTAACAGTGAGCTCACATGGACCCCTCTGCTTGGTGTCAGCTGTGTGCTCTCTGCTCACACTTTGGACTGCCCCACACCATTAGGACCACACCTACTTTTTTACCTGTGGCAAGCCCCACAATAGGCTCACTTTTCTGCTTACAGCGATCTTGAAAGGTTCCCAAAAGGGTGTTCTCTTAAGAAAACTCTCTATTCTGTGCACAATTGATTAATGTGTTTTTCTGAGCAATCAAGAGTCTATTGTGTCTGTGTGTGTGTGAGGAGTTCTTGGAAGGTGTCCGTCTGAGAAATGGTGTTTGTGTCAGAGAGGCCGCTCTGTTTCTCAAGGTTAATGATATCATTGTAAATCATGTCACATCCGCTTACCTTTCCATGACTCCCCTCTCTTCTCTTTTTCCTCCACCTGCTGCCTCTACTGTCGTCTGTTATTTTCAGTGTGACTTTGCACGTTTGTGAATCTGTTTGGTAATAACAGCGTAACAGCGTTTGTATATGGGTTAAAGAGTTATGTTGGTCAGTATACAATTACATACCTCATTTATCTCCAGCCTGTGGCTCATCAACCTGTTTTTGGTAGGTGGGAGAAAGCCAGAGTGCCACGCATACACAGACAGCACATGCAAACTTCACATAGAAAGGCCAGATGGGATTCAAACCCTTTTTTTTTTAGACAGTGCTTCTAACCACAGCACTACCTTACAGGCATCAGTTGGACAGTGTACACTATAGAATAGAATGGTACCTCCTGGACATACAGAGAGCAAAAGTCATCGCTGATAAAGTCTCAGAAATCCCCAATCTACTGTAACATCCCCATCTGACAGTTCTCTGCCTCTGTGAAAGCTCCTCTTAGACACCTTAATATCTGTACCTCCATGGCACTGCATTACCATAACTGAATAAAGATGGGTTCGAGTGAGCCAGCCCTGCGTGCTGGGAGCGCAGCACAGATATGAACCTGCCTCTGTCTCCCTGCAGTGTGTGCATGTCTCCGTGCATGGCAAGTGACCCATACAAAGACGCTGGTGTGTGTCTTTTAAGTGCACTTACACCTGTACATTCACTGTGTTTGTGTGTTTCCGTTCACACCCAATTTTCTCCTCAGGCTTTGTTGCCCCCCTCTGGTGGTAATGGCAGGTTGTGTTGGCCCCTTTGAGACAGTTTGTTCTGTCAAACGCAGTTTAACCCCAAATGGTTCCAGCTACATGCTGAGTAAGACCCTCTATCACATGCTGCACCTTTTCTCTGCACACCTGCAAATTGGTTCTTCTATTGGACAGTTCTTTTTCTGCTTCTTCCCATTATGCCCTGACTATCTATAAAAAATGTTTCTGTCCTTTCTATCGCTTACTTTAAGAATCACTCCCTTTATTATTTTTGTCATTTCTATAGTTTTGTTAGAATTATGAAGCCCTTTATGAATTATGAAGCCTGTGTGTGTGTGTGTGCATGTGTGTGTGTGTTATATATGTGTGATTACAAAGTACTTAAAGTAAAATAGCTCCTTTTAAGAAGTTACTAGCTCCTATGGTAACATGAGTTCACGTGGTTTTGGAAACCTTACCCTATTTTATATCAATCCTGTTCAGTGATAAGATATTTCTTGCCAATACTTAGGGCAGAGCAGGTGGTGTCATCTGCTGGCATCTTGAAATATGGACTGCAAGAGATTAGCACAGTTATAGGTCCATACGGTCATATCCCAAACCATTTTTGGCCATTTAAAGATCATTTAATTTTTTTCCTTAACACAACAATGAATTTCAAATGAAAAATTTCTCTGAGATTTACAAGTATTAAAGAGGAGTAGCAGAGGGGACTTGAAAGCCTCTGACCCAAAATTAGTAACACTGTGCATCATGTTCCAGTTTAACGTTCCCTTGGGAAAGCATTCATCCTGGCATTCACATGGATGTTTCTTTGACACTTTTCATCTTTCTAAAAATTTTACAGCCCCGTCACACCGCCCACATGGCATCAACAAGCCTGTACAACCTTTCCAGGCAAGATGTTAGTGGGCTCGTTTCGTGACTTTAACTCAATGATGGGCTAATTGTCCTGATTTTATGTTTTTAATTAGAAATATCAGTATTAACCGAACAATAAGTTTTAAAAATATATAAGAGAAAAAGCACATATTTTGATATTTTGCATGTTTACAGTTAATTATCTATATATATAAAGATTATTAGTCAGAGAAGATGACGTAAGTGATGTTAACGACCATATCATGTTGCATTTGCCTCTACCTCATCTAACTCCGTGATTCTTTTGTGCAGGTATCTGCTGCAACAGTGATGTTTTTAATCCCTTTCAGGCTCATCCCGTAGGAGTTCTGCTTCTCTGCTCACTACCCCTGCAGCCTCTCAGCCGGGCTTGTCGAAGCTGTTATGATGAATGAGTAAGAGTTTCGGGAGGACTGGGATACAGATCCAGCAGGGGATCATTAACAGAAATGCATTCATGAGGTGAGGCAGGAGTGGGTTCAAGGCAGAATATAAATATCCTGCATGTGTGCCCATAGACAGTATTTATATGGATGCTTGCCTGAGAGTCATATTTTTTTTAAAATTCCAATCGTGCACTGATCCGCCCACAGACCATCAGCATCTTAAATCATATATAGATAGAAAAAAACCAGAGAGGAGGAGGGAGAAAGAAAGAGAGAGCACAGTTGTCCATTACAGCCTATCTTATATATGGGTATGGATGGAGAAATAGTGGCTTGATGGCCACAGTTTCCATGGCAACAATGTTAGAGCAACCTCTGCTCCTCAAAAGATCAGAGATGTTATTCCTTAAGTAACATCAGACGATGGTGTCTAAAGCTTGAAAGATAAGAAATTCTCATATCCAAACGTAAAAAGCAGGTAGGGGCCTGACTCTGCAGGAACAGGCTTCTTGTTTTTTGGACAAAACGCAGTGCTGAGGCCACAAAAGTCCGCTCTCTCTGTGGGATTTTTATAGCTGGCATTGGCATTGCAAAGCAGGCAACAATGAAGCTGAAAAGCAACAAGTTTTTTTGTCACAAAACCTATTCTATCTTTCCTAAATGCTTCCTTAATTAAGTCGCCTCAGCTTTGATGTTTAAATAAATCAAGCTGCACACTTCCCCTCTCCTTCCTTGTTTGCAGGGTGTTTTTGTTTTAGGGATTTCATTGTCATAAAATAATTTCACACTTTTCAGGCTCAAGTGGCACAAGGTGATAATTGTATTTTTTAAACACTGAACTTGTTAGATCTAAATGAGTTTTTACTAGGTGGCTGCCAAGCTAAAGATAGAAAATTGAACTGGAAAGATTTGTGCATGAAACTTCCATTTTGTTTAGTACTTATTTCTAATCTTTGTGTGGCAGTCCAGAGCCTCACAGTGAACATTTGCTTTTAGTGGAGATGTGAGATGTGAGGAAGGATATCTCAGGGCTCCAGCTGTAAGGCTGGAGAATTAAAACATTTTCAGAACCATTTTCGTGGTAAAATGTCAAAGCAGAGGAGAGGCCGTGTACCAACAGACAAAGGTCTGCACTAATCAAGTGGCCCTCTAATTCTTAATGAGTTAAGGCTGCTTGGGAATATAACCATTAAGGAGTTCTTGGGAAAAAAATAGATAGTCTTTGTTCACACTTTTTCAAAACTTACTTTTTGGCCTTGGGGTTTTTTCTAACAGTCATTGGAAAAGATAAAAGGAGCATGTCACCAGTACATGACAGGGTTATCAGACATAGAGAGACACACAATCAGGTACATTAACACTCACAGCTCCTCCTAACCTGGAAGTCAGGAGAACATTAAACCTGAATCCACCAAGCAAACCACCATTCTCTGTGTATCTATTCTAGTTTCTTTGACAGTGACTTTAGATCTATATCAGTTTGCGCTATTTGCTATTTAACCGATTTTCTCATCTCATCAACATATGCCTCTTGTCGTACAGACAACTGATCTGAATCCTTCACATCTGGTGTTTGATCTAATTTCCAGGATCAAAGATGTGCGTTTTTTTTTTTTTTTTTTTTTCTTTTTTTTTCTTTTAAATATTTTTTTTTTTTTTTTTTTTTTTTTTTTGCATATCTTATGTTCTAAGAAACAGCAGGACTTGGCCAAGACAATAACACTCTACTGTCTGTGGCTGATTTTATTCCCCTTCTCATACTGAAGGGTTTCCGATGAGTGTATATAGCAATTCCACTGCAGGCTCTTCTATGGACACACTTGCCAGCATGTGTTTCCATGGAGATGCAATTTGTTCACTCGCCCCTGCAGCTTGTGTCATTGACTTCAATTAGTGCAGAAGGCCGCCTTGCCTAAGCACATACTTACGCAGAGAGCCGGCCTCAAAGGGTTGGAGAAAATTGTTGGAGGAAATTGCAAGTGTGATATACATTATAGGAAGGACTACAGAAAGGCTTTACAGTGGAAAGCTAAAACTCTGGGACGTTCGGATTTCGGTGCAAAGTCACTGTAACGTTTGCATCAAGAGTACTCCCACTGCCTTATAGACTGAAGGACGGTTATTTCTCTTTGTAATTCTGAACAAGCTGGAATTTTTTTGCCACAAAAATGAGTTCTCAAACCAGGCAGCCAACATTAGAAACAGCAAACATGACTGAAATTGAATAGGAATGTGGAGGTTATTTGGGGATCTGCTTAATGTTGTGATTTTTATACCAGATGAAAACACTGAAATCAAGTCTCTACCACCCAACATAACTCAGCATTGTGATGACGTCTGTAACATTTCAATAAAACTGAATGAATTAATAAAGAAAAATAAGCTGCTTCCAGTTCACGCAGGTTTCATTTGCGAGAAAATGACTTCAATTTCCACTTCGACTGGAAAAAAATATATTATTGGCAGAGTGGGACGTGGCTTTAAAGTGATTCAACCTTGACTATCCCAACTCATTATGAGCACACTCCCAGGCTGCATCTGTAATTATCGTGAACAGGTGCATCACTCAACCATATTGCCATGGAGTTAGAGATTTAATTTAGAGATGCTGCCCAGGATATTAACCCCACTAATTACAACAGCGAGCTCCACTTTCAACCGTGGGGACAAAACGTTGGGGACCCCAGGGCGTGGAAAAGCACACAATTACTTTCACTTTTATTCAGAGGGGATTATAGGTGTGGTGGAAGTGGCTCCCACCCAGAGCGGGTTTTCAAATTGAACCCTCATGAGCAAATTTTGTGAATACAGCTGAAGATCACTATTTTCCTGAGGGAAGTTCCACATGAACAGAAATTCAAACATAGTATCACATGTAGGGTAAAATTCTGAATGTCTGTGTTGTTCTAAGATACTGATACTGCATTTCCTGCTGTGCTTTCTTTGACTGGGCAAAAGAAAAAAGTGTCAAAACAACACCTGTGTGGTCTGAGGGGAACTGTTAAATGTCTTGGAATGGAGTGTTTAAAACCACACCTGTAGCTGTTGCAAAAGTTGTCCCCACAAAGTGATGACTTTAGTAGTCAGAGCACACACTGGAACTGGGCCAGTAACTTTTTCATTGGACAATATTGTCTTTGTAAGAGATGCATTTTGCTTTGTGCTTCAAAAGGACCATACGTTTTTCAGTCTGTTCAGAACTTTTCCTCAGGTAACGTTATATGTTTTTTTTTTAACTGACATACGCTTTGACATGCTGGCTCTGAAATAAGTGACAAAAGTAGTCACTCAAAGTCAGACTGCACCTGTGGAAAGTCCGAAGCCCAGCCACCACTGAATGACAGGATTCAAAGGCATTTGTACACAGCTACGGCTAAACGGTGAATAAGCCAAAACTCAGCCAAAGCTCTTAGCTGTTTTTCATGCATCTCTGTTCAAAGGACACGACGAGCCCTTTGAAGGGTTTTCCTGTTTCTTGAAATGACACATATTCCATCTCTTGTTCTCATGCGTCATTTTCCACTCTCAGTCTCGGAACACTGTGGCATTTTTTTATTTCATGCGTGTGCACGTCTTTTTTTTTAATGCTGAGAACAGAAAAGGGTGAGAGCAGGGCTGTGATCTTTTATTCATCCATTCGTCCCCCTCTCCTCGCTCCTCGCCTCCGCATCAGGGAGCGAAGCATCTGACAGCTCTCACCGAAAACCACCAGCTGGAGTGACAACGAGAGGAGGAGGAAGAAAGAAAAAAAAACAGAGGGGAATAAGTTTGCGGTTCATGTGCGTGCATGTGTGTACATTATGGACAGGAGGGCAGTTGGGGCATGGTCGGATGACAGCAGCCCGGCCCTCTGAGCAGAGCAGATGGTTAGGACAGGACTGGCTGTGGCTCCAGATCAAAACCTCACCTCTCAAAAGTCACAAACTCTGAATAGAATTAACTTTAGGATCTTAGTTAACCTTGTCCTTTACCATGTTCAGTTTTGGCCCCATTTTGCAGCCTGTTCTAAGATTAATTTATTAACCATTCTTTTTTTTTTTACTTTCCAGGTTGCAATACATCTGCAACAGCTAACAGCCAGAAATTAAGATCTGACCTGTTATAGCATGTAATGTCACCTAACATATTTGCTGTCAGCTTTGGTCTTTTCTCGTCAGGGGTCCCCACATTGTGGCATGGGGGGGTTTGGCAGGAGTTTCTATGCCGGATGCCCTACCTGACATGACCCTCGCCTTTATCCAAGCTCAAAACCTGCACAAACAGAAAGACACCATAGACATGTAGCCTGTGATCAAGCCACTGAAGCAAATGTTAGCTGTAACATTTTTCAGGTTTCAATTTTGTATTTATTTGAATGTGCTGAACACATTAAATCAGTACACATTAAACAATCTGAAATTCTTAAAAATTGCCCAAACATGTTTAATTGAGATTAACACATTTCCATCATAACCTGATAAAGAGGTAGCTAAGTAATTTGTCTTTCTGGGAAGGAGTGGCAAGGCACATGAACACATCAGAGCCAGAGGATTGTAAACTATAGTATCTAAACCCAATAAGCCATTCAGGATATTTTTGATTTTCATTCAATTTTGTGTTTTATTTTTTCTTCCTTGTTATCCACTCACAAGTTCCTCTATCTTCAATGAATGATTTTATTGACTAATTATAGATGTACCTCAAAGAAAGATGTCAAATGGAGAGCTTCCCAGCACAAGAGAGCTCATCTTATTTTGTTACATTCTCTGTGAAATTTTTGTCAATGAAAAGACTTCCAGTAATATGTGTACATATTGGTTAGATTTTTTTACTCCTCTGTGTTTTATATATACACACAAACAGGCACGTGTTCATACTTAGAACCCCAAGTTGCCATGGCAATCGGATGATGAGTTATGATTGAAAGGCTTCGGTGAAAATGTAAATGTGCTTGTATTTGCCACAGATTACCAGGACTTTTTCATCACAGTCAGTATTTTTTAGGGAGAGCTCAAGTATTTACATGTACTACAGAATTAGATAATTCAGAAATTCCTTTAACTTTGTGTGACAAATTGAACAGTGTGTCACGACAAGTTGCTGTGGACACACACCCCAGTTGACCTGGTGTGAATGATAGTGGTAGAGAGCCCTGTCAAACATATCACTCCAAAATCTCCCACGTGGTTCATAGACGTGACAATTGACAGGGCGAATATAAGCCTGCATTGTTTCGACCTAGAATGAATTCTTTCCCCACTGAATCACAAACCCTGGCTGGTGACATCATCTAGTGATGCAATGCCATCTGGCTTATTTGTTGCAAATCTGTTTATAGGAACGATTATGATTCACATTTATTTATTTCTCCACAGGTCGATTCAAGTTATCTTTTCTAGTTGATAAAAATCCTCCTAATCAAGGTCCCAGCATATGATTCACTTTAATTTTACGCTCATCACACCATTCAGTGACTCCTTGTTTCTTTGTGGGAACTATGCAACCCAGCAGAGCTTCATTATAAAGACAGTGGTTTCTCCCAGATCACCCATTAGTAACACAGGGTAGCAAGAATCTCTCAGAATAGCTCTAAATTGATTTGCAGTGAACAGATTGTTTTTAATTTTTCATATCATTTGTCTACATGTTGAATGAATATAGCAAAGTTGTCTACAGTGTACAGATCTGATCAGGGTAGATGTACCCTGTCGAACACACCGCACATGCTGACTACTTTTGCAATGTTTCCCCCAAAACATTGGCACATTCACTAAAGAACAACACTAGATATGTAGGGGAAAATATGGGAACAACTGTGAGAAAAATCCTTTTGATGTTTGTCCAAATGTGAAGTGAATGGAACATTAATCATTATCTGTGACCAATCCCCTTGGGTTTATACTTGGAGTAGCTTCTCATGGTATAAAGCTGATTCAAGTAGAGATTTACTTTTTTGTTCGGCCTCTAATAGCTTGTTTGTGACGTACTTTGTCAGAGTTCGGTTTGTTTCTGGTGTTTCAAGAGAAAAATGCAATTATTTACAGCTTATGACTTTTCTCTTCGACTGCACTAGAAATTCACAAAACTGTGTTACAGGTACTTCACAAACATCATCCATCACATACAGATCAGAGAAATGGAAAAACATTCATTATTCCCTGCATTTATTTATTTGCTATCTTTATCTGCATTTTATTTCACACCCACATCCACATAGTCTAACACTGCCAATATATACCATGGACAGAGCTTATTAAACATGCTCCCAGGTGTCCTCTGTTACTGAAATAGAAGCCTCACCATGTGGGCACAGCAGGAATTCATCACATCCAAGTTTAAGATTTAATGAGGTCCATTATTTGTGTGCTACAGTACATTTAATGATACATAGAAAGTGAAGAGCTGTTGAAAAAGTCAGGGACAACTCGAAACAAATCTCGTTCCTCCTTCCACAATTATGCCAAAATTCCCCAAAAAAGACGAGAAAAAAACTAATCCAATTACTCCTATGATCATTTCAGTCTGAGAAGGTATTGTTTTAGTATATGCCATTTGAAATACAATTACTGTGATTCTGCACATAAATCATGTCGAAAGACGGTCTCCCTGCGTGCTTCATGTGCTGCATGCAAAAGAGTCTGTTTCTGTGCTTATATGATTTCTTGCAGTGTCAGCATTGACAGTGCTGACTGAATCCAGAGTTAGTATCTGCAGTGGATTCGAAACCTTAAAGTACATCATCTGTATGCTCTTTTAATTCATCAGCAGTGGATTAATCTTTCCTTTTTCAGTGTTTCCATTATACTTTTTGATTAATAATTCTTCACAGAGCCAGTCCTCCTTCACAGGAAGGTCCGTCTGTTGCCAGGCATTGAACAATTGGTCAGTGGTCTAGTGCCTGGTTTTCCAGGATAAATGTCAAGAAAATATCTCTGGGCAAAATGCAGAGCTCCACAAATAGCATCAATGTGCTCTTCAGTGTGTGATTAAGACGATTACACTATTTTAATAGAATTTTAAAAAGATTGTGGGAATAATTGCAGGAAATGTCTTTTCCATAGAGAAACTCACATTATGTGATAAGCTTTGAAATACTACATCTTGTTTTCCCATGAAAGAGTTTTGATTCAAAAACTGAAATAATTTTTCTCCAGGCATTCTTCCATTCCATATGGAGGAATTGTTCCCTCTACATCCCCTCCTTTGCAGCAAAGATGGATATGTTCACTATTTGTCTTTGTGTGTGAACACTGCAATAGTCTGGTCGGTGTTTTTGTCTTTTCTTGACAGATCTAAAAGAGAAAGAGTGGCATTTCAATTTTGCTTGTAACCACGAAACATTGTATAGATAAAGCTCTTCAAACTCCTTTGTCTCCATGACAACTGAGACATTTCTGTTCCTTGATTTCTCGGCTGCCGTTGGTGCCACATCCATTCAGTGCGCAGCATAACTGACAGAGTTCATTGTTCAGAACAGAAACTGTTTCATACTTTGCATCTTAAACATCTCAGCTGGGAACACTTCCATGACACATCTAGCTGACATGCAGAGTGAATGTCTTAACCAGGGGTATCAAACTCCAGTCCTCGAGGGCAAATGTCCTACAGGTTTTAGAGGTTTGCCTGTTTCAACACACCTGATTCATGTCAATGTGCCATTAGCAGGCCTGTGCCGAGCATAATCATCCAGTTTAATCAGGTTAATCACACGTGCAGAAGCAGGAAAATGTCTCAAACCTGCAGGACAGCAACTCTGGACTTTGACACCCCTGGTCGTAACTAACTTACAAACCAAAAAAGAACAGGATGAACTGAATCATGCAACACTTTCTTGTTATTTTGACACAGGCGGTCTCACATTTTTCCAAAGCTAGAATGACAAACTCGGTCAATGTCTTTACACAAATATTGTTCCATTAATTTTTCATCTTTCGTGTTTTATTAGTATATGAGCATCATTCCACAGACAACCCTGTGTTTTTTACTTCTGCTCCGAAAAGCATGTATACAGCTCATAACTTCATAACAGATAAGCATAGATGCATAATAGAAAAAAATATGTGATAAATGCAACACAGCATGTATACAAAGACGAGTACTCTATAACAGAGGGGACACATTTTTAGACAGATAATCATTGTGTTGACGAGGTCTGTTCAGCAGACACAATGTAAGAGAAATGAACAGTGATTACATCATTTACAGACTCAAAAGACACTGATTGATAATGACCTCTTGCTCAGAAACTCACGGAAGCTGAAAATGTAAGAAATCTACAGGGGTCACAAAGATTGACTCTGCAGGAGTCTACAGCCGGGCGGCTGAGCTCTGCCATGCTGCTTTTAGGCACACCTAAGCCAATGCGAATGTCAGCATGCTCAAATGAGCGATAACTTGATGTTAGCATTTATGTTTTCTTTATTTTCCACATCCAAAACCCACACATTCTGTCAAGCGGAACAGAATGTAACTGAATTGAGGCTAAATAACCTCAAATAAGCCCCATTAGGCATTTTTCAAGTGAGCGTTCAAGGGATGACCAGCAAGTAGCATCTGCAGCCTCACGAGATCCTCGAGGTCTCAGCCATCTGAGATGGCCAAATGGTCATTGAAGCCCCAGATGCTTGAACAAAGCCAGGGGTTATGCAGCTGGCTGCCATTTGGCTTCCAACTGGTTATCTAAAGCCTAATAACAGTGATTATTGTGTTGCACATAGCAACTATGAATCTGTGGAACGACAGCTTAGTGATCAGTGTTGTAGACCTCTGGTCATAGACCAGTTTAAGCTCCTAGAATATAGAGGGTAAAGAGGTACCAGATGAATTTATGAGTAAATTAAATGTTAAATCCTATTGGGCGATTTACACTGCAGTGGCTATGTACCCTGTCTGTAGCGAAATGTACTTACCGTAGTATGATAGTTTGCTTAAGGTAGTTTCAAGGCACCCACTGTTGCCTGTATAACCAGACACAAATCTTGTCTCAAACAATCCACCAAGTTTAGACACAACCTGTGATTTTGTTTGGAACAGATTACAATGTGGCTGTCAGTCTTCACTGGCGAGGCCCAAACTAACACCTCTTGAAGTCGTTAAAGATATATAGTATGTGTAGTGGGTAAAAACTTACCCCAAGCAGAAGAAACAGATGCTCTTTTCTTATTACGTGCTAAACTCGCGTTCTGTATTTTCTGGCACCAGACTCACAACCGGACAAAACCCACTCATCATGTTACCGGCACGCACAATATTGATGTTAACAACAGTGTGAAGAAACAGAACCTTCAGTGAAGTGGTCCCTCATGTTTTACTTTATGTATTTTGGCTTGTGAAAAGCAGCAGGCCCATGTTTTTAATGAATGTGAGAAAACAAAAGCCCTTGCACGATGGCATTATGCAGATGCACATAAATTACTCAGTATTATTCTTTCCTATTACAGGCGTTTAGCTCAACATCTTTGAAACTCCATTCTTCTTTTTTTTTTCGCAATAGGCTCATTTCATTGTGCCATCACTGTGTCGACTCACCAAGACTTACAAAGAGTGTTATGATAAAATATCCAAACTGGGGAAAGTTTCAGTTTTTATTTTTATTTTAACCTTAACATTACTGCTTATTTAGATACTAACAAGGCAGGTTACATAACAGTCTGGATTATGGTCACCAGAAGTGATTTTAGTGATGTTAAAGGTGGCAAATGGGAAAAGTTTCATGTAAAGCTAAACAGCAAATTTCTTGATATGAAATTACTTTAATTGAAGGTGTCCCAAACCCCCAAATGGAAAAACCTCAGTAAAAGTACATAGTCTCATTTTTATAGTAGGTCTAATGATGTTTTTATGATTTGGCTTATCTGAGTGTTTGTTTCAACATGAGGCATTCCATTTTTACCTTCCTTATCCAAGTTTTCATGTATAATTAGAGTAAAATGTCTGTAATGCAAATAATTTTACTGTAGTTTTAAAGGAAAGGATTTGAATTCAGTGAGTGATTACAGGTGCAAATGCCTAAAAATCATGGAAAAACTTGCCCATAAAGAGAAAAGAAAGAATAGCGCTTGAAATCACAAAAAAAATCTCCTGAACGAAACCTCTTATATGTGATTTGTCATTCTCTTCCTCCACACCAGTGAAAGGACCTCATGACGACATGTGTCATCCATTACGGAACATTTTGCCGAGCTGCTTTTCTGCTTCTCTGACAACCTGCAATTACATCAGCGTGGGGAGAGAAGTCACTCCACTTTGCTAGCCCCACATTAAAGGTAATCAAAAGCTTTTGAACGGACTTGTCAGAATCAAAATGGAGGTTCTAGGCCATTCACTGTCATACTGATGTTGATATCTTCGCATGACACTCAAAAGGACACACATCGGGACTGTCTCTGTGCAATAAATATTTTTCAAGCTATCATTAACATTTCTGTGAGACATTTGTGTCTTGGACCATTCCTGGTTAGCAAGATTATTCAGCAAGACTATGTAGGTAGATGTGTGGGTGTGTGTGCGTGTGTGTGTGTGTATGTTGTTCAGGAAGACCCTTACAAAATAAGCTGTACTAATGTTTCACCAAAACTGAGAATTCTTTCTTTTTTTTTCTTCAGCCTTTCACTCATCGCGCCATCTGCCCTTGTGAGGAGAAAATAGCTTCTTCTTGGTCGGAAGACCGGCAACCCTCCTACTCTTCTTTTCATCCTAAACTGGCTTTATCTTCCATTCTCTCTTTTTGTACCTTGAAAGAGCTCGTGTTGATATTCTAGCTGAAATGGAGTGGAAAGCGCCAAATGAAACAATGTACTGAGCTGTAAGCAGTTAAGATGTTTATTCTAATCCCTGTGCCATTTTGGAACAATTTGGCAACTTGAGCGGACTCTTTATCATTTTTAAGATGCACAGCAATGTATATTGTTATTAATCTTTAAATTCAGGAATTTAAATCTTTAATCTTTAAATTCATGAATTTAGGTGGCGATGTCCCCCGTTGACCGTCACTCTACGTCCATTTCAAAGTCAGTATTGCATATCGTTACCCTTGTGTGTGTGTGTGTGTGTGTGGGTGTGCGTGTGTGGGTGTTTGTCTGAGCATCTCTACCTCTGCTTTTGATGCAAGCTATTTCTGATCTCCAGATAAAGGTATAATAAACCTGCCAAGCGAGTGATTCTTATATTTGTCGGCTTACCTCACAAAGATGGCCAGTCAGTCTGAGTCTGGCTCTGCCAGTGGGTTTCATCCTCCCAGCAGCCCCAAAGGGCTCAGTAGGATTCTACGTCAAAGGCAAAGATTTGTTTTGAAATCAGTTCAACTGAATTGAAGTATCATAAGTAAAGTTGCTCCTGGACCAAAGAATAAACAGCAGCCAGCAGGTTAATGATCTGACAGCAAGACTCAGGCCTCTGTGGAGTCTGCCTGCAGTCCTGGATCAGCAGGATATTGGGTGTTCAGTGCAGGGGAGCTGTGGGGTTGTTCATTTTAAAAGTTTACAATGAATGCTGACTTAAAGGGATCCAAATCATCTAAAAGTGATTCAAAACCTTTAGTGAATGCTGAAAGGCTGCACAATATGTCGATCTAAAGACGTCATATGTCATCATTTCAAGAGCAGCGTCAAGTTAGTTTCCTTATCATTCGTGAATTTTGTCTTTAGATGTCTTTTATTTTTCTTTATGTTTATTTTAATCCAAACAAATCAGCTAAAAGTAGATGTTTTTTTCCGCTTTAAACTATATTGTATGTTATTTAATGGACAAACCTCCTTCTCCTTTCCTGCCTTTGCTCATGTCAGATCAGTTCATTGATTATTTCTCCACAAAGTGGAACACTCAGCAGGAGCCTTATGTGTGGGAGGAGACGGAAGATGGGATGAGCGTTTGGATGAGGTGTTGCCTCCTGGTTTCCCACAGTGTTCCCTTTTGGGATAAGATGGGCAGGTGGGCGCACTTAAACACTTGCTGCTTCGCTCCCACTTGCTGTCAAAGATACGTCTCCATGGCAATCCAATAGTCAGATTGGTGCATGATGGCAGACGGCGTGGGAGAGACAGCCTGTGGAGACCACCATTGAGTGAAGGCGCAATGGAGCGCATAAGCTTTGACTGTGGAGAGAGTGTGCTATGTCCATGAAGCAACCGAGGAGACATACTGTCCGTGGGCATGTTCTGATGCCTGGAAGACTTTGTATCTGTGCACAAACAGGTTTGTTTTACTGACTATCCATAAAGAACAATTAATGCTAATGTGCATGGTGGGAGTTAAAAAAATCAGGAACTGGCAAGCTTTGGAAAAAACAGCCAATGTAGATTTTGTTTGGACGGCTGTATAAATTTAAAGTCGATGCCAGGGATACCAAACTCCAGCTCTTGAGGGCCGCTGCCCTACAGGTTGACATTTCCCTGCTTCTGTACACCGTTTCCCATCTAGACATTGTTAAGCTTTCCACAGACCTGCTAAAGGCACATTGATGTGAATCAGGTGTGTATAAACCTGTAGGATGGCGGACTCCCTTGAGGACCGGAGTTTGACTCCCCTGGTCTGGCAGTTTCTGATGCATGCTGGCACCAGAAGCTGCGGGACTTTGTTCTTCACACTGTACAAACGCCTGTGTAAAAATACACCTGCAGACAAAAAAAGTTGGCATGCTTTGTTTATTTGATGCTAGCAACACGTTTTCCGATTACACGGGGAAAGCAGAGAGAGAAGGATGACATGCAACAAAAAGCTCGGCCAGTTTGACCACATTAGCCACCAGCCAACCACTGTCTTGGTTTTGGGTGTTCAGGCTTCTTTTCTTTTATTCTGAATTTTCACACATATTTTGCTAGTGTCTGTATGATCAGACTTTCACAACAGAACTGTCCACGGTCTGTTATCATTTTGCACTGATCACTTTGAACAATCGTTCACTACTTTAGCTGGATTTATTTATTTATTTTCACCCTATATCACAAGTGTTGGACTGCAATTTCACTCGGGATAAATAAAGCTTTTTGAATCTTTGAATCTGATTCAGAATCTAACAATATATAAGCCCAGAGGTCTGTTGGCTGTATATCGTTCTGCTTTAAGGAGTCACACATAGATTTTAAAGTGCATGTTTGATGTGCACATATTTACTCCACACAGTACAGATGCTGGCTTTTGCACTGTGGGCCAATAACAAGCTGGGTGGAGAACTTGGTTTCAGGATGTTTTAGTCAATCTTAAATCTGGCTGTGATTTTGGGCACAACAATTTTTGAATTTAGCAAGTTTTAGTTTAAATTTGTTGATCTTGTTCAAGTTTCCTGACAACATTTTTCAGAAGTTTGCTTGAGATCCTGCAGACTTTGTTTCTCTATTTACTCCAAAGATAACAGCTCCTCCAAACGGCTTTTCGGCTTTAGGAAGATACAAAATCCTTGATTCTTCAGGGAAAAAACAACACAGATAACCAATTTTCTGCATAGACTTTTGGGTACCATTATGATTTTTATTATATTTTTTTAGTATTCCTAAGAAACTAAATTCAAAGAATCTGCTCCTCCCCTATAACCTCATGAATATGACGGTAGAAGGTTTTTATTTTATTTAAAGCGGATTAAATATCCTTCTGTTCGGCTGAAGCAGACCCCAGTGTCACACAGATTATGTTTTGGTGTCTGGGTCAGGGAGTCAAAGGGTTGCTGGTTTGACCTCTGACAGACAAGCGTTTCCATTACTGTGCACACCATCAGTGTCACGGTGTCCTTGAGCAAATGCCTGAAACCATACAAGGAATATCATTTACTGTGGCTCCTCTCGAAAACACAGCTCGTTTCAACGTTTTAGAAAAATAGAAAATAAAAAAATAATCCTGAAAGAGTTCATTCATTCTTCTCTCTCTTTATATTATTTGTCATTATTACAGATAAATCTATTGCCTTTTCATGCCTTGTTTGTCTGACATTAATCAAGAACTGAAACCCAAAACAGTGTCTTCCATGGAAACAAGCTCTCATAATTCTGCAGTATGTTGTTGCATGCCACAAATATAACTCTCCAGTCACAGAGTACTGTAACAGAGAATCTATAAAATTCATTTCAATGAGAAGACTTCCATGGATGTCAAATTTAAAATATTGCGGAAACAACAACAGCATGCGTCACCGCTCTCAATAGGCCCAACCCCCATTTCATACATTTTGATAAGGCTGGTGTTTTAAAGGCATCCAACGTGGCCTTTCCTATTTCCGTTTTGATGCCTGGATGTACTGCTTTTTATGCCTCATTGATTTATAACCAAATCATCAAAAGACTGCAGCTGGGTGATCAATCACTGAGGCCCGAGCATGGCCGCTTATAGAGGTGATCTTTGCTGAATCCAGCTGGAGGCAGGTTTATTAAGCACAAAGAAGGGCACACAAACAGACTATGAAGCTTTGGTTCATAGTTTGTTTCCTACAATACATGAACTAATGTTGTCTGATTGAATACATTTGTTTAAAATAATATTAAAAGTATAATCATTTGGTCTTTGACAGTAATGTCCTGATATTGGTTTTATTTCTGTTAGGATTGCAACATTTATGGGAATAATTTTGAGTCTGTTTGTATTTGGGATGCGTTTGTCTTTTTTCTGCAATGTTTCTGAGACTTATGCTTATTTTGTGCCCTTTGTCTTTTAAGTTGAGTGTCATTTGGCCTCAGAATTTTTTGCATTAGGTCAAGAATGTTTCTGTTTTATTTATTTGATTTAATTTTTTAATAAAGTATTTTTAACGTCCATTTAACATCCTAATCTCTTTTTTAATCTTTTGACATCACCAGTTTGTTTTAAGGCTTTTTTATTTGTTCATTCATATCTTTTGAGGTTCCTTGGTGTTTACGTTGCAATTTGCATTGACCATCTCAAAGACGATCCTCTGGTTTTTAGTTTGTCTTTTTGTTGGCTGTCCGTGGTACTAAATGCGAAAAGACTTCGGTCGGCACAGTCCATAATTTCTATGAACACTCAGAACAGACAACCATCTGAAAAAGGTTCTGTTTTGGACTTACTGTTGCGCACACGCAGGAAGTGGAAAGCTTTGACTGAACGTGAGTCAGGAGTATCCTGCTGCGCACAAATTTCTGACAGCAGGGGATCGGACACTGTGCCTTCTGGAGCGTCTGGGACTCCAAGACGCAAATGTCAGAGTTTTATGAATAGTTTCTTTAAAACAGCGTCCCACGCATATAACGGGAGCCAGTAGTTTCTTTTTCTTTGTTTTTCCTCTCTCAGTTCTCCATGTCTGTGAGTGTGTGTGTGTGTGGGGGGGGGGGGATTTGTCCCTTCATTTGTAGACATAACAATTTCACGTTGTTGCCTCTGTGTCTGATGAGGTGCGAACCCCGAAGGAACTGACGCCCGCCTCCAACTCTTCCTCCTCCTCCTCCTCCTCTTCGTCGTGCTGCTGCAGCAGGCAACGCGCTGAGTGCGTCCTGCAGCAGCAGCCGCAGCGGCACCGACGGCACCTGTGCTCTCCAAAGCGAGCTGATCTTAGGAGTGACATAAGGCAACCGATGTGGGATCCGTAAATACCGATGGCCTCACCCCTTAGACATTCGTGCATTGGAAAATTACGCATCGGTAAGTTCCTTTGACTTGCTTTGGGTGAGCCCTGCGCGCTTTTAGTCACGTCTTTGGCTCTTGCAGCAGATGGGAAACTAAGGGAACATTCGGGGGATTCTGTGTGTTTGATTTGCTAAAAAGCATCATCCCAGAGACAGTTTGTACGGGATTGAAGTGGCTGTAAACAAGCAGTGAGGCGAAGCTTTTCTCTGATGTTTTGCAAGCGAAGGTCACCCACATGCACGATGTCTTGAAAAAAATCCCAATGTTCTCTTTATAATAATTCTAAGATAAAACATGGCAACATAAGTGTATTCTTCAACCCCAATCGGGAAAAACAACAGCATTTTCCATACTGACTGTGTTGGAGGATGTTTTCTTCTCCCTCCAAAAAAAAAAATGACGCAAATCAGCTGACATTATTTTTCCAATTTGAATAACAAAGGGAGCCTATTTAACCGTCTTATGCAGTGTGAGCCAGTGACTGCTTGGAGGGAACCTCAAAATGATCACGGTCACAGGGCTGCCTAATGATTGTGAATGGCTGCATTATTGCACACTGACAGACATGCGGTTCACGTATACGGCACTGCATCTGGGTTAATTGGAGGCGTTGTTCTGCATCAGTTCGAAGTTCAAAATGAAATATCAATGCATCAGGATCACAAGCCGAGAAGGCCGATATGCAGACGCGTTCTGTATGATCACAGAGATTTCAAATCACTATGGCTGCACTCTGTAGTCTCTTGTTTTTCCTGTGTCTGCATCTGTAGACAGACATGCGTCTTCCATGAACTCACACAGGCACACACACATACACACTATTAATGAGGATCATCTTTGTGTTGTTTTATTTATAGGAGAATTAGTCTTTGGTCAGCTTTTGAATTATTTCAATTGCGTCTACACCACCTATGCTGTTCTGGGATAGTGTAAGTTTAAACAAAAAGCAACGCTTACTATTCCCATGGCTTTAACCTTCATAGATTTCCAAGAGACTCCCGGGTATACAGTGCTCAGCAAAGCAGACACTTTCTATGCATTCATTCCTTTGGGTAGTTTGATGCTCAGCTCGTTTGGTATTTCCTGCACCTGGGTTTTGTGATACCACACACATGTGGATTAGCTCTACACTGAACTGTTTCTTATCCTCAGTCGGAGATTCCATAGAAGGCTGCTGAGGCATGTTGGTTAAATAGATCAAAAGAAAAAGAACTTGGTGAACCCAGGTCTGCATATACAATTGTGTGTTGTCTGCATTTTTATAAATCTCTATCCTGACTGCTTGGTTTCGGCCCTACACGACACATCCCGCTCTAAATCTCCGGGTTTTCCTTCCCTCCGGTCTATCCTATTACTTGATGAAGCATCCGAGAGATGCTTTAGAGGTAATTGGATTCAATACTAGAGGGAACGGACACAGAGCGGAATTTGTCTGTGTGTTTGTGGATGAATTATCTTCAGGAGAATATGTGTGTTCTGTTGTTTCACTGATTGCATGCCTGTTCTATGTTTAGGTTGGTTCTGGCTAGCTTATTTCGTGTTATTGGTGAATCGTGGTCTCAAGAAGCTGTGCAGACACAGTAAATGGAAAAGGGTAGGGAGGAGGTCGTTTTAAAGTCTGACTCAATGCACTTAAATTGTTATTGTCTTGACAGAAATGTGCGTCATTCTTCAAGAATTCTGGCCTTTGGTAATTCACCTGTGCTTCCTACAGCCTCACATTCAAGTACTGACATACCTTTTTCAGTCAGTTATTTTTAGGGTGAATTCCAACAACTTTTGTGTCTGTGGTTTCAGGGAGTTTTATGAGTACAAGGATTATGTAGCAAAACTATACGTGTTTCCACTTGAGATGGTTTTGTTTTTGTACTTGACTTCTGAGGACATTTCAACTATATATTATAGAGTTTTTTGTCCATTTCTATACATTTGTTCATGGTTAATTTAAAGATTGGGTTAGAAAATATGCTTACAAAGTATGTCTATGTGTGTTTTACCATAATCCTTCTTAAAACTGAACTTTTTCCACGATATCAGAACTCCTGCAGATGCCTGAAAGCATTAAAGATGTGTTGTGTTGTGTTGTGTAAAGGATGTGCTTTGCCTTTAATTGAGATCTCTTTTACAATCCGAACCAGGTATTTTAGTTTGCACACTATTAACAATGTTATTGGCATAAGCCAAGCAAGTCTTCTGGAACAGAACTTGGCTTAAAGTAACAAAAAAAACTCAATATTTGCTAGTTTTACTTATGATTTGAGAAGCCATGACCTAAAAGTTGGATTTGATCATGATTAAAGGACACACGTGGTACTAGTTTCAAAGCAATAACCTCGACTGAGTGATTAAAACAAGTGAGAAATTATTACAAATGAAGAACACGGTTTGTTCAGACGTAATGCAAATAGCAAAATTCAGCGTTTTTTTTCAAAAGTGAATTGACACTTTTGACTGGGAGGAGAAATATAAATCCTGTAACTAATCGTTATTCATCATTATTCATTTAGTTTCAGGTTATTCTTCCAGTCAAAATGATATTGATTTGTAGAGTAGTTAACTCTTAGAGAAAAAAATGCACAGTGAATCAAACATTTTGATTGAGAATTGCCGAATATGATTATTTCAAACTGTTTTTCTGAAATAGATGTGTTTTGTGTATATGTGTGTGTGAGTGTGTTTGAGACCTTTACTGGAACAACAACATCAGCAACAAATTGACGCTGTGTCCACAAACGGTGACGTGCTGTTCCTCGTTCTCCTCTGTGTCTTGTATTTCAGAGACCTTGATGTCGTGGCTACACTAAGGGGAGCAATTTTCCTGCATCCCTGCTAAACACACCCATGCAGATATTGTGGAGCCCTTTGGATGCGAGAACTTCACATGACACAATGAGAGGCTGCCTGCTGATTGCAATCTTTTTCCTGCCCTTGGTGAGCCGTCCGTTTGCATGTCCGACTGCCATTCACAAGTCTGTGCAAGTAAACATGTGGGATGTTTATGAGCACCTGAATGCTTTTATCCATTTCTTTACAGTGTACCTGTAAGTATGTCCACATGCCAACATCATCATCGGCCTTTTACTGGAGTGCACCCTTGATGATTCTTACGCTTTTTGCAGATGTGTCTATGAATAGGCGAAGGTCCCCCACACTGGCACATCAGCATACGTTAGAGGTCCGAGATCAGCTCTGCATTTAGGCGACTGCCTTCTTTTTTGGAACAATAGCAGATGGCTTAGCTGATCAGAGAGCTGCTTATTTGTCTGCTGTGACTCACAGTGATTGCTGCTCTCAGTGAAATAAAAAGCAGAATGAAAGAGCTATGCAAGATGTGTGGGAGGAATTATTTTCATCATACTGATGCAGCACATTGAAACCACATTGAATGTGGTCAAAAGCAGCCCAAAACAAATCTCCTTATTCCACTTCTTTTACATTGTGACGCTTTCTCAACGTTTCTCTAAGCACTAAATATACTAAAACTGATACATAAAGCAGTCACCATCTCCAACCTTTACGTCTCTGCCATCTGACATCTGTTAGGTGTCCTTTTAGCAGACTACTTGCACAATGCAGTGACAGGCTGACCTTCAGTGGCTGATCCAGCAGATTTATATGTTATGATGTTCTTGTTGTCTGTTAGATTGGTCTGTACAGTGGACCAGTGGTCTGCAACGTCAAATGGGAATTTTATTATCTGGTCAGCACACTGCCGTGGAAGTTATCTGGCCCCAGAAAATAGCCTTGGGGAGAGAAACTGTACAGTGTGGCCTCTGAATGAACGGCTTATCTAGACAGCCATCTGTTTAAGAGGAGAAAAGAGGAGTGATTGGGAGCGGAAAATAAGAAGCACATTTAAAAATATATTTAATTGATCTTTGATTCTTGCCGTGTTGTCATGGCACCTGCACCAAGGTGGAGCTCTTAAGAGCAGCAGTCTGTATGCAACCTGCGTGAGCTGCATCAGATCTTTGTTAATCATTTTGTTAGCTATGTTTGAAATCCACTGGTTTTGAAAAAGTCATTCAAAAATCATCCCAGAAGTGAGACAGCTGCCAGGAAGAGATGTTAATATAAATGTACTCTATTTAGGTTTTGGGTGTCAAGAGTGTATGGGCAATTGTAATCTATATTTAAAACTTAAATTAGCCTCCTCATACTTTTCATACTACTGCTTTACCAGTCATTTTTTTCTGCTTGTGTTGTGTGAACCTCTGGTGGGAGCAGACAGTTTTTTTGACTGCGGACTCTGTTTTTAATCGACCATTAGCTCAGATTAGATGGGATTTATGTTCGAGTGTGTGCAGTGAGATGGAAAAAGGAGGCTTTAAAGCAGGTATTTAAAAATAAGGATAAATGTCCCTCCATTCCATCCATTATCTATACTGCCTATTCCCAGTGGGGTTCCGAGAGGGCTGGAACCTATTCCAGCAGACAATGGGTGAGAGGCGGGGTACACCCTGGACAGGTCGCAAGTCCATCACAGGGCCACACGTAGACAAACAACCACACACATATATGAATTCTAAATCCTAATGTAAGATTTATTTATTGAAAAGGTGTCTGACCCTATGTCACTAAAATGCTAACTTAAGGGCTGTATCTTGAAAACATTAAGAGAAACATTAAGCAGCCAAGGAAACATTTCAGATATGTGTTAGTCATAGTTCCCATTATCATTTGATTCTACATGGGTCATAGGAAAAAAAATGATAATAAAAGATGGCTGAGTGTCCAAGGTTTGTGTTCCAATTTGATGAATATTCTTTCATTCTAAAATTGTCGTTTGATTATGTAGAGGGGAAAAGGTTCAAGCAGACCTCAAAAACTGAAGTTTACATAGTTTTCAACTCAACCATCAATAAGAAAATCAACACATCATACATGCATTCGGTTGACTGTCATGCCCGTTTGCTTTGATGTCAAACAGTATTAGTACAGTTGTACAGTTTCTATTTATCTCATCCAAGTATTTCACATGTGACAAGCTTTGAATGCATTAGCTGATGTGGTTACCTGCTGCTCTGCAGCTCGGATGCTTGCTTTGAATGCAATAACCTTGTTCATTCAAGCAGTGCCACAAAAGCTTTGATTTAACCGTGACTTCAAATTGGAGGTGGTGCCATTTTCTTCATTAGGGGGAGAAACTACTGTTCAATTAATTAAAGAGTGTTGTCTGCAAATGATAGTATGCGAGGCAGTAAAGTGGAATGATGCGTCCCATAATTCATAGCATGTTTTGAAATTCTACCAATGTGCAGCACAGTAAAAAGTAAGTGAATACTGGGACATCCTCACAGGCAATTGGTGTCCAATCTTAACTGGGTAGTGAGGCCTGAAGTGAATTAATATTGGAGGGCAAAGATATAGAATGATGAGTCAGCCATGGCTCAGAGGGTTGAGAGATATTACACCTGTGATTTCACTATAAAAGGATAGGAGGGGTTCCAAGAAGCCACAAGTATGAAATAAAGATTGGTCTTAAGAGAGTTAGAGGTACCAATAAAGAAGAAGACAAACAGTGGGTACCTCTGGGTTCTCATTAAATCACCCAGACATCTCCTTATTTCCTCAAGTTTTCTGTGTGTTGGTTTTCCAGTGCTTCATTATTTTACATTTCCGATGTGACACAAGAAGAAGCTTTGATAAGCTCTGTCAGACTACCTTGAAATTTCCTTTTTTGTTCTTGGTTTTACTTGAAAGATTCATCTCTATATTTGATGAATGTGTTTTTTTTCTGTGTACGAAAAGGCAAGCTATTTCTGTCATAAACATGAAGTTGTACTTTGACCTGATGAACTTCTTTCTTCATCTGTTGAAACATGTCAACATTTCTTCCATGACACGTTATACACACTATTTCAGTCTGTCTGTCTCTTTTTATGTCTTATTTTCCTAAAAAGAAAAGAGAACATCACGTCTTGGGAAACAAAACTGGGCTTTTTCCTGTTACTTCGACAGTTTTACAGGCAGGCTAAGTAAACACGCTTCATGAATCTTAAAAGCTCTTCTTTGTGTGTTTTCTCCAGGTGGCCTCTGAGGCTGGGCATTGTATAATACAACGTGAACATGAGAAATGTATGGAGATGATGGCAACACATGACCCAGATGGCACTGAATTTGGTAAGTGACCATTCAGATATGTGTGTGTTCCTGAATACACAGAGCTGCTAATCAAAGCCACACATCACCTTCTGAGAACTAGACAACAGGCTTGTTTATATACTCAATTATCTGGAATATTTGGCTGGAAAAAGTCAAAGAGGGACATGCACAGTGCTTTATGCTCATATTACAAACACATCACCCCAAAAGGCTGCTGCCTAGCACATGTTGTCTTCCCGTAATAGACAAAAAAACTGTTTTTGCTTGTAATGTCACACATTTTTCCAGCGTCACCTTTTTTGAATGCACAGGAATCTTGTTATGTGGTTCCTGGAAGCAATTATTTTCTTGGCAATGGATTGTGGTTTTCATTAGCGTCCTCTGCAGCTCCCCCACTGCTTGAAATTTGCCCAACAGACTGCAACTCCCAAACTGCATCATGACTCACAGCTTCACTGACAGGCACCAGAAGAAGAAGAAGAAGAAGAACAAAGAGATAGAGCATGACATAATAAGTTTAAATAGGTGGAGAGCTATAAGTTCAGGTTGTGTTCCATATGGAGATTCAAAAGTTCAGCTACGTATGTAGTCTCCCTGCACTGTGCGGAGCATGCAAACAGGCAGAGGTTTTTTATTCTGCTTTTTTTTTTAAACTAACACACATTGTGTTGGTATAGTATACCAACTTGTTTAAAAGCAAAACAACTATTCTACTTCTTATTTATCTGCAATCTGCATTGTTTTTGTATTTTATTATCCATTCTCACACTACAGCGTTAAATGCTTGCCAGATGTGACCCTTTAAATCATCCCTGTTTCCTCCCATCCCTTAAAAGAAGCAATTCTGCCCTTTTTTGCTGACATCAAGTCATTGGTAAGGAACTAGAAAATGCTCAGTTAGCAGAAATCAGACTTTCTGGCTTGAAAAAAACTGAGAAAGATGAAAAAGGAAATTCTGCATGAGGAGATGGGGTGAAAAATATTTGTTTTATGATTTTCTTGAAGGTCCTCTGACAGAGATACAGATGAGACTGAAACTGTTAAATATGTATTTACCATCTAGGCCTGTAATCCTGGGTCTGAATAAATGTTTATGAATTCTGTACGGCGGCCTGCAGCATAAGAGTAATCTTCTTTTTTAGAATATGTGACATTTGAAGTCTGAATCTGACACCTGATCATGGATGTCACATCAACATACAACATGAGTGGCTTGAATTTTGAGATGATAATGTACAAGATTGACAGTAATTAAACTGGAAAACCATTGAGGAGAATCACAGACCGCACTTCAGAATGGACTCTCCTTCCTGTCTTTGTTTGCCATCATTGGGAAATTAATAATGTTGGTCTGAATCTTACGAGGAGTCTAATGCATTATTTGCTTTTAGAAAAGTGTCTGACCTTTAAAAGAAATTAGGAATACTCCTCAGGTCATTTCAGATACGTTACTTATGATCAGAATTCTGCTTTAGTTGCAGTCAGTGGCTCTGAGTACAAAAAAATCTAATTCAGTTCAGTGATCAGATTAAAGACTGAAATAAACTCCATCTTCCACATCAGTCTATCTTCAGTGTTCTGCCTGCATGTGCTGTAAGCATGTGAGCTGAGCATTTGCAGCCCAGTGAAGATTCAGCATACTGTGGGATCTGTTGTAAGATGGCCAGTGATGCAGACAGAGTGTTTTATTAAGCTGGTTACCTTTGTGGCTCAGCGCGGCTCATTTGGCTCTGATTTGCCCTTTAAAAGGTAATTGGCTTCGTGTCCGGCTCAGCAGACAGAACCAAAACAGATTAGACAGCCAAGCAGAGGAGAGAAAGGTCTGCAAACAGACACATACGTATTGACAGGAACACATCCACGAGCATGCACACATGGATCCAGCCCCAGTACAAAACACCTCAAAACGCACAGAGAACATACCCATCTTTGCAACACTATCACCTGAACATAAAGAATGTGATGAAAGTGTGACTGACGGAATAGGAATGGATGCGGAGATGCTGAGGACACAGGAGTGGACAGAAATCCAAATTAAGAAATGATACACAGGACAGGTTTAACACAGAAACTTAGAGGTCAGAATTATTATGGTTAATCAGTCACTTGTCAAATTTTGTTAATTCAAACGACCAGTCAAAGGGAAAAACCATCTGGAAAGAAAACAAGAATACTTTGAATTTAGTTTGTTTTGAAGAAAATATTTGCACCTCTTAAAATAAGAACATAAAAACTAACTGCAAACATATGTTAAAATAATCAATGCAAGCACTTATTGATGTATATGCACAAAAAATAAGAGGGTTTTTTGAATAAGCTGTTGTCTGGGCCTCAGGTGGCTCCTGTGTGTCCATCTGTACTTGCCTCCTTCACAACCTACCACTAACCTGCAGAAAAAAAGCAAAGCAGCCACCAGGGCGAGTAAGCCTGGGTAGCAGGAAACTGAACTTTTGACCGCATGTTCTTTATAATTATGGGGAAGTTTCAATTGGAAAAACATCATCATTACATGCGGCCCTGTTTAAATGTGGGATCATTTATGAACAATAATCCAGAAATAATTGTACTCACAGTAATTGTGTGCAGCTTTTGAGTTGATGTGTCTGTCCATATATTAAAATTTTTTATCAGAAGATCCACTGTCATCATTTGGATCCATCAATGTATATATATATAAAACTTTGATGACTTTTTAACTCAATAAATGACTGATAAGGCACTTGCTAATCTTACAAATAGGAACCAAACTAGATCTCTTTTGACCTGAATAATCTTTTAAGATGAATAATTTGAATATCTGATTGTTGACATACCACACTGACTTTATTTGATCCCTTTTGGTTTCTTTTTTATCTGCTGCCACTCAGCATGTCCGTGGATGTGGGATAACCTGACCTGTTGGCAAGCGGCGAATGTGGGTGACGTTGTGGTGGTCAACTGCCCAGAGTTTCTCAATGACCTCATAGCTCCAGATGATGGTAAGTGACACCTCAGGAGCAAATGTCTCAACTAAAATGATATCATTTAATGATGTATGTTTCAAAATGGTTTTTACACTGTTCAGTTTGGCTGAAGTAAATGGTTCACTTTCAGAAATGGGGAAGGTCAGTCGAAACTGTACAGAGTATGGCTGGTCAGAACCGTTTCCCCACTACATGGACATCTGCTTCCTCTACGACAACACTACCAAATCTGTACGGGCTTTTTTTTTTTACTCTAAGTAAGCAGATCAATTTTTACTTTCGTTAAAAACACACATACTCATTGTTTTGTCTCATTACTAGGTCACATACTACAAATCAGTCAAAGCCCTGTACACAGTGGGATACAGCACGTCACTGGTGTCTCTGACCACTGCCATGGTCATTCTCTGCAGATTCAGGTGGGTTTAAACTGTGTTAGAATAAGATGGAAACTGAAAAAGCAGGAAAAATAAAGATACAATTAAGAAAAAACTCTTGCCCCTCTTAAAAACTGGGTGTTCTACCAGAGAACTTGAAGCTTGAGGATCCTGCATGACATATCAGCTGTTCTTAGGGCTCTGCTCTTCTGGACACAGATCTCTTTATCTGCTCCCGGGATCTGTTGGATCCGTTATCTTTTCATATTCCTCCTCAAGACGTTTGTATTTGTTTAAGCTTGTTGAGTTGCTTCATCCTCTTGATGTTACACTCACTTGGAAATTTGACCTTCCATGTATGCCGTATACTACACCGCTCTACCCTGTGAAACGTCTTTCAGAAAACTTTGCGTCCATTTGCCTAACTGAACTTTCCAAGCCCTCTCTACCCTATGCTGGACAATGTCAGAGGCCTCTTTGCTGACCCCACACCTGGGCTCATGTCTAGTGTGGTAGGCTGTGGCCTCTGTTTATCTTTGTGTTCAGGGCAGGTTCTTGAGTTTCTATGATTAGTGTGTCTTCAGTCTGCCCTAAAGCGCATGCCATGCAGAGGCTTATCCTTCCATAATGGCTTTTCCTTCATCTCCTCGTCCCTCTGGGTCTCAGCAGCCTGGGACACTCACTTAGCAGTTCATCATTGGGGGTCATCTTCTTGATTTATTCCTGGATATTTGTTCTTTCATCCTAGATGAAAGTGTCTCTGATGCTACAGTCTCAAGGTACAGTCTCAAGGTGGTGAATCAGTGGCTACTTTGTCCAGGTTTTTTTTAAATATATTTATATATTTATGCATACACCTATTTCTTTTATCACTTATGGTGGGAAATGCTCAGTCATTGGCAGGCATCTCTGGAGCAGCATGATTAATGTTCTGACTAGGTTATTTAGAGTTAAAACAGAAAAAAACAGCCTGTAGTTAAGAAAGACATAAAAAAATATTGTTTTTAAATGCGCTTCTTCCATTAAATGTAACCAAGGCTCTAGTCCAGTAATTAAAGTATTATCAAGCAGATAATCTTAATCATATTTTACACCCCTGATAGCAGATTGGGATAGCACTGATAGCAAAGGACCCTATTACTGTATGTTACTGTGTCAAGAACGTTGGTTATGTTTAGACTGCACGCAGAGGCAGTTAAACATTGCCCTTATTGTTTGAGTCAGTGATTCAAATAAATTCTGATGTTCTCTATGTCGCTCTCTTATCTCTCAAGGAAGCTCCACTGCACCAGAAACTTCATTCATATGAATTTGTTTGTGTCCTTCATCCTGAGAGCGATCTCGGTCTTCATCAAAGACGGTGTGCTGTATGCTCAGGAAGACAGCGACCACTGCTTTGTACATACAGTGAGTAATCACCACTAATTATCATCAATACTGTGTAGGTTTTTCAAGGCCGCAATACGCAGACTGTAACTCTCTTCACAGGAAAGGAAAACAAATATGACTGACTTATTTAGTTTACTGATGAAAAATGTATGTATTTATTGCATTGATGTAAATCTGAAAGAGAATTGCACAAATTGGTTCTTATCAATCTAAATAATCCTTATTCTGACCAAATAATTCCCTTAATGGAGCCAGTGAAGGATGTCTGAGGAGCATTGGCTGCATATTATTAGTTAATCACTTCCATGGTCATATTAGATTTCTATGAAATACAGACACTTGTTTTTATATAGGAAAACTTATCAGAAGAATATGATCAGGACTACACCGTTTGAGATATTAGGATAAATTGAGGATAAAGAGCTAGAAGTTGTTCTTCTCCTGCTAGTTATCATTAAAACCTCTAACTGTAATCCTATGCCAATTTTACCAGAACCAAACTCACTATTAGCTGGCTCACTCATCTTTTATTACAGATGTAGAGTAAGCATAAGCTTTTGTCCCTTAACAACACATTTTACACTGCTGTTAAGCAGGCATGATGAATAAACCTAATTAGGAACGCTAATGGCTTAAGTAAGGCCAGCTGAAACCTACAACGAGAGAGCCATTAACATATCAATGATGGCTATGACCTTGTTTTATTTTTGTTCAGTTTTTTTTTTCCAAATCTACGTCTTTAATATCTGTTGCCATAGTGATCCCAAGTCATCATCAAAGCGGAACTGAAAATCAGATTTCTACCGTGATTGTTTGACTGAATTCAAAGTATAAATATTATCATTACCATGATTTCATTGGATTCCATTTCATCAGACATTCAGGAGGCCATTTCTGCTGTAAAAATTGATTGTATGGATTTTTTAAGGCAAATTCATATAATGAGTGGGTCACAGCCCCAGGTCCCAGAATATGTTCATGCTGTGTTAGTGGAACATGTAATGACTGACCATTTAACCTCTCCTGCTTTAAGTGAAAGATACATAACTGAGCATGAATTTTCCAATTCAGAGATTTTGTACGAATAAAACAACCACAAAATGTCATATATTCGAATCTGATGTTGTAAAGATCCACATTTCTGTTTGTAGATGAAAATTATTCTTCCAATGAAGGTTTTCCAACATCAGTCACACAGATTTGAAATCACAGCTTGAACCGACGTCTGTCTTTTACACTAATGCCTTACCACCTGTGTTTCCTCATGCAGGTGGCATGTAAAGCAGTGATGATTTTCTTCCATTACTGTGTCATGTCCAACTATTTCTGGCTGTTCATTGAGGGTCTGTATCTCTTCACTCTGCTTGTGGAAACCTTCTTTCCAGAGAGACTCTACTTTTTCTGGTACACCATAGTGGGGTGGGGTAAGTATCTCTTTCGAATGTACCACCCTGTCTGTATTTATATCGTGAAAAAAGGGGATGTTTCTCTTGTATTGCCCTGAACATTTCAATCTGTTGTCTAAGAAATATATATATGATAATACTAATACATGTATGTGCATTGAATACACTAAGAAAAGATATACAACTATCTAAGCCTTAAACTGCAATCTAATTGTTTGTTTTGGTCAATGGAAAAGTTCTGTAATTATGACCAATTTATTTGACTTTTATAACCTGATAATTGAGTACTAAAAATGTGTTTTTATTCTAACAGGTACTCCCACCGTCTGTGTGACCGTGTGGGCAGTTCTCAGGCTGCATTTTCATGACACGGGGTAGGTACTAGCTTCTTTAAAAGAAGTGCATGAGCTCAAGTATTTGTAGAATAAAATATCTTGTGTATATGTTTTACTCTCATCCATTATGTTTCAGAGCGTAGTCACTCTGTTTCACTCGACCTTAAGTTCATGTTTCCTGTTGAAATTTTATTCTAATATTGTTTCTTACACAGTAATAAGAAAATAAATAAGCAAATAAAAAGAAAGAACTATTTACCCATGCACTTGTCAGATATAATGATTTTGGAATGCAAGTAAAGTCTGAAGTGGGGGCTAAATGCGGGCCTCTCTATCTTTGTCTCCATTTTTATTTCTAAAGATAATGAATGGCATCCTGAGTTGTTGAATTATTTATCAATCACCATTATTGTCAGGTGCATGTATATTTTAATCTCTTCTCTAACTTATGACCTTTTCTTAATTCACTTTACAAATGGCTGCCCCCTCATCAACGTTAATGTTATTACTCATTTCCAAGACAATGTGAGGGGAGCTATGTTTTACAATTCCTGAAACACGCTTTTTGCCTCCAGATGCTGGGATACAAATGAGAACACTGCCCTCTGGTGGGTAGTCAAAGGACCAGTTGTAGCTTCAATAATGGTACGTTGGCCATGTTTCTTATTACTATGAATCAATTAGATGTCTTTTGTTTTATCCTTTCTTTTGGTTTGTATTGGTTGCAGAGTTCTGAAAAATATATATAAATTAAAATACTATTTGTGTGTATTTATTCTGTGATATTCATGTGTTTATTGCCAGATCAATTTTGTCCTCTTCATTGGCATAATCATCATTTTGGTGCAGAAGCTGCAGTCCCCTGACATTGGAGGGAATGAATCAAGCATCTATCTGTAAGTTGTATCACTGAGTTAAGTGAAACCACCAAATTGTTAGTGTTCAGAGATGTTTGTTAATCATCCACGCTATAAACAACTAATTAGAAACCCTGTGATTCTAAATCGTTTAGTCTTGACTTAATTGACTTGCATGGCTTGCAGACATCTTTGTCAAAAAGTCCCATGAAAATTCCAAAAGTTGATTGAAAATTGATGTCACCAACACATACAACACCCTGTATTTTCGTTTATTAATGCTCCAATTGTGTGCTGCCTTCTTAAGTGTTGTGTTTGACTTTTTTATAAGTATTATGAGAAACCAGTGCATATTTCCTGGCAGAAAATATCATAACTTGATTTGTTTTCAAATCAGTTACCTTAAGATTTAGAAGTAAGACCTTTTTGGCAGGAAATCTGTAGAGCCTGAATGTAGAGTTGTGACTTATCCAGACATAACTCCTGCTCTGCCTATAGGATTGTGTCTTTTGAGGCTCTGCAGATAAATCAGTTCTCATTTGCTGCTTAGGTGTATACGTGCGTGACTGAGTGTAAAGAAGTATGCGCGTGTGAGACTGAGTGTCTGTGTCCCTAAAGACATTGTCTTTGTTGTATTGTGTGTGTCTTTGTGCTGTGTAGCAGCTGTGCTCAGAAATGCTTCAGTGAGCCCACACAGGCTGTTCAGCATTCGTGCAGGATGTCAGAGTTTTCCACCATCACACTGTAAGTGTGTGCGTGTGTGTGGTGGTCTTGTATGGACTGCATGTGTCTCTGTGCATTTGTATTTTACAATAGGGCGTTCCTAAAGTTTTTTATTTGTTTTTCTTGTGGTTTTTCCGTGGTGTAGCCACCCAGAAACCTAGAATCTACTTATGGTGCTAATGATTCAATTAATGTGAATATCTTTAGAGTTTATACACATGGTTTTGTATACATTTGCATTTCATATGCATTCATTAACTTTCCTACTTAGATTTAGACTATAAGAGTGACACCAGCTTTTCATTTAGGCTATCAAATGTTCTCAAATGTGTGCTTTGACCTCATAGTCATGCTGTTGTATATCATATTTAGGGGGATGTAAAGATAGTAAATCATCTCTGAAAATCCTGGTTTGGTTAAAAGGCTAACATCTCAATATGATGCATGCCTAAATCAATTTAAGGATGATCTCTAATAACTGAGCAGTTATCTTTCAACATGCTGGTTCTCTCTTCTAACTTATGGCAAGGAAGTGAATCTAACTATCAATGTAAACTATCCCACAAAGACTCTAGGGGCCACAGAACTTCACATGAAGAACCACTTTTTTGTGCAATTTTGTCTTCCATTTTTAAGGTGTTGTGTGGTTTGATATATTTTCATCTGCCATGTGTATTTCCATGTGCATGATACATACCATGGGGAAAAAGACCTCAATGCAGCTCTGTGTAAACACGGCAACTGTTTCATGCTTGTGTCAATCCAGATTTTGTGAGGAGTTGATAAACTCTGATAGAAGACCCTTTGGTGTTTTGAAATGAATCTCTTACTGTCAACAAATCTGGACTTAGTGTTGTGCTCAGTTTTAAGCTAAATACATGTCCTATAAAGATAGACCCGAGTAAATGCTGCACATATGCTGGAACTGTTTTACTGAAGAATGTTGTACATGTTACTATAAATAACTATAGTTCAGTACAATAATA
>JABUIW010000217.1:3539279-3680232 GCA_013363375.1 Menidia beryllina
GTATGTATATATATGCCGTATATATATATATATATATATGTATATCAAGGATCGTGTAAATAATTATTTTTTGTGTTTAGATCAGATGTTCTTTTGTTTAGTACAACAAAGTATTGTAATGACCTTTTCAAACAAAAGGAACTGGAGCCCAAATCTGTAGACTTCATCACATATTCTGGGAATCCAGTGGATCTTGCTCTCTCGAGTCTGGACTGCATCTTTGTGAGTAATAGACAATAAGACATCTGCCCTAGAAACTGCAACACAAACACACTGCAGAGCAGCATTTTACAACCTGGTCATAGTCTTATTCAGAGGGGTCTTGTTGTTTACGTGCAATGTAGACCTGCTTGCATTCTTTTCAGTAAATATCATTTCACAGGAACACAAAACTCTCTGAGCCGATTAACAGCAGTTTATCTTCACTGGTTTTTTATCCTCACTCTGGACACTAGCGATGTGTGCCGTTTTCTGGGTGTTTTTCTCCAAAGCTCATCATAGTGCCATGAGTTCAACTGTGCAGTGTTTTTCTGTAGATGGTGATGCATAAACTGCAAACACGTTGAGCTTGAGCCTATTGTGCCATATTAAATAGAACCTCTAATTTAGTTGATTAATCATATTCATATTCCAAAGTGCCTAGCTAGACACAAATAGCTAAGAGAGTCATGTCCTGCAAAGAATGTCAGTGTGAGGTGATTTATTGTAGATGACAAATTATTTGTTTGAATTTTGCACTGCAGAACTTTATTATTAATTATCAGCTGTTTGTGATTTAAATAACTTGCTAATAATATGAAGAAATTCTTAAGATGAACCTTTTTCTGATTAAAAGGTAAAGTATTTGAGTTGGGAAATGGGGTTTAATTTGGCGCTGTAGTTACTAGCCATACAAATTCAGACACATAAATGGCTTCAGAACACAACTATGAAATGTTGTTTCACTTAACACGAAAGGCTTTAATTTAGCAGCTCTTGACAATCCTGGAGTGTTTCTCATTTTCATTTCCTTTTTTAAGCTCAGACAAAATAACAAAAATTAACTTTGCAGGTGGGAATAGTGCTTGGTCAGATGAAATGTGAAGCTATATTCAGATGGAGTTTTCTGTCAAATTTCATTCAGATATTCATTTCTTTGTATCGTCATCCGTATGGATTATAAGAATGTACTATGTTGAGATAATTATTCTACCAAACAAATGAGGATGTATATTTATTTTCCATGAATCGTGTGTTATGTGCAATGATGACATATACGGTATACAAGCTAAGTATCCATGAAAACGGCTAAATGTCTGAATTCATGACTTTCATTTACCAACTTGGTCAAAGTGCCATAAATGCAGTTGTAAGAGATGACAGTCAAGAGGTGTGGCACAATGTCCCTTTGACTGTAGGAAGACAAAAAAATAAACCACCGTCAAAGTTGGAAATACGCAAAATAATATGTGCAAACCTGCTTTCAGATACTGTCAGGGAAAAGAGCCCTGAGGGGGGACGATTCTATATAAATGGGAAGATTCTAATAAATGCAAAAGATAAAACTCGAAGTGTGCATGAGGGTGTGATAAAAGCCACTCCGCTGCTGCTTAGGTGTTTCTATCACCAGCTGTCACTCTGAGTCTTAGTCGCCTCAGATGGAAACGACCATGTCTCAAAGCTGTTAATGTCTGTGAAAAGAGTTTAAAACTCCTTCAACGACCATATTTGTGCTGTGTATGTGTCTACCACCAGATGGCAGCAAATGTCAATAGTTTAAGAAAGAAGGTATTTATTTATTCATTTATTTATTCTATAGTTTTGTATTTTCAGTTGGTGTATAAAGAGGTGTAGGTGAAGCATTTAAAATGCTTAAATACCATGGTTTTATTGTGCTAAACGTTTCTTTTGAGACCTTGTTTTTGACGGAAATCACAGAAGAAGTACTCATACTATATTTCTTTCAGGAGACAAAAAAAGGGGGGGAAAGGGGATTTTGTCTTTGCACCATATGGGTCTATTTTTAACATTTCACTTTGTTTTCTAAAACAATTTTGAATGATTTTCTCATTAAGAAGCATTAGCATTGTGAGGAAAGATCATTCTGAGAGCTGATTGCACTTTGTAGCACTTCAGTAAAATCAAACACTCGTTTCAGTCACTGCTCCAGAAAATAATGCAATGTGTTGAGTTCTTTGTAAACCCCAGGTATCCTTCATTCTCAAAGTTTTTCAGTCATCACTATTCATTCATATCTGCTGGTATGTTGAAAGACGTAGCACAATTGGAGAAAAAGAGACTTTTCTAACCCGAGAACACAAACACATTTAAAAGCCAATCGTTTCAGACAGTAAGCTAATTTTGGTTTATCAATTGAAGGTCTACAATTTAGCCACCACTGCTCCTCCAAAATGTGAACCATGCTTTTTTGATGTGACACATGTTGATGTTGCCAGAAACTTTGCTGAGAAAAGTGTCCGTGGTTCGCAGATATGCTGTTAGTGTCTTTCTCTGCTATTGGGTTGCTAATCATTACGCACTTAAAGCTTAACTTTAAACAGTGTATTTGCTTTATTTCTGAGAGTTAAAGAAGATGACTGAAATATCTCTAAGATATTAAAACAGGTTAGCTAAGGGTAGGTGCAATCAAAATATCTTCACATGAAAGGAAAAACCTTATTCAGTTTCCTTTTAAACAAAAAGTACTGGCTATCTATGATCCAAGAGTTTCCATACTGAATTCATATTGGGAGTTGTTAACGCAATAGTAAGCTTACATAGTAAAGCATTAAGTCCCCAAAAAGAGATGTTTACACATTAACTTGCATCATGAAACTAGTAAATACAACCCGATCTGAAGGCACCACAATAGCTGTTCATCCTTGTTGGATGATTCACACAAAATCTGTGTCACATGTGTGCAAAGATACATTTGGATTTTTTTTTTATCTTCAATTTAGAAAAATATGTGGAAGCTCTTGCACTTTGGATTCAGGTGAAAAGAAACAGACCCAAAATAGGCATATGACACAGTATGACAATGAAAGAGCCAAACATATCCTCCAGTTAGAAGTAAAATACATGTTTGAAAAGGCTGGCTTCTATGAGAGAAAAGTTGTTTTGTAAAACCTAGCAACGGAGTCCCATTTCTCCTCTACTAGCCATCATAAACCTGCAACCGTATTCATTTTTCATAAATATTTTTTGACTCAATGGGGCCTTCAAATGGGGTTGTGTCAACTATTTTGACCATAGAACGACTCAACATGAAAAAGGGTAAATAGGACTCCCATTTAATCCATGATGGACCATAATATTATTTGCCAGTGACATATCAAAATCTTTTCTCAAGTAGTCGTACTCTGGCTGTTTTTTCTGACTACTTAGTGGTTTCTTGTAGCTTTCTGTTTCTTGTAGCAAGAAGATAAAAAACACTATTTTTTTCATTTCCCCCATTTGTAGAATCAATCATTCTCAGCAAAAAATAAATTACAGTATTCCAAAAGCTGTCAAAGCTTTTGTTTGAAATGTGTTTTCTGTGATGCATACTGTATCACTGTGTTAAGATACAGTTTCTTCAGCAGCTGTGGCTGTGGAGCCAGTTTTGGTAAAGTCTCTCTGTATGTGAGTTCTATTGATTGCCAATGAATTTTTGAATGTAAAATTATTGTCACTCGGCTGCTCTTAAATGTTGCCTGCTATCAATTTGCCCCGGTGTACAAATGATGTCTTTTCTTTATCATAAATAGTGTATATTTTTGGCATACAGGTGGATCTCTTGACCTCTAATTTTTGTGACAGTGTTTTTGTACATTTGTGTATGTGCCAGTTTTCAGAGTGTGTGGATGTTTGAAAACCAGAGAGTGTATTATGTATGCATGTGTATGTAATGACAAGCATTCAAAGGGATATAAGTAGATGTTAAAAAAATATGTATAAACTTTCATCCACCTTATGTTCTAAATGTGACGGTGTGTCATGTGTACGTGTTCTGGTGTCTAACATCCATGTCCCCAGTTGTGTAAAGTGACTGCAAAATAAATCTGTGGTAGGTTGCTGTACTTTGCACAGACTGAGATTCATTTGAAAATGTTCCACCATGAAAATGACACTTTACCTGAAGATAAAAGGAATTTTATTTTGACCTGCTTAGACAATTACATTTATGGAGCCCATTCTAAGAGTTGAAATGGTTCCAGGACAGGAAAAAAGATCATCTTATGTACAATGGAACAACACTGAAATAAAAATCCGAATAGAAACCTGTTAGTAATATTTAGATTATTTGGTGCCTCTCATCCTCTTAGTGAAACATGTTTTACTGTTTCCTTAACATCAGTATTTCAGCTTTCGAAGAAAACACAAAAACTGTAACGGTCACTAAAAAGCAGTGTATGTTAAGTGTAACATTGTTGATTAAAAAAGTCTATTACTCATGTATTACTAGAGGTTTCCATAAATTTATCAGCACAGATTATTCTCTCCTATCACCTAGGCTGAGGTCACCAAGGTAATCAGAAAGCTCCTCAGTGGCCGGGGGTGGATGAGATCTGCCCAAAGTTCCTTAAAGCTCTGGATGCTTTTGTGCTGTCTTGGTTGACAAACCTCTACATTATCGCATGGACATCGGGGGTGGTGCCCCTGGACCGGCAAACTGGGTGGACCCCTCTTTAAGAAGGGGGACTGGAGGGTGTGTTCCAACTATAGAGGGATTGCACTCCTCAAACTCCCTGATAAGGTCTATTCAGGGGTCCTGGTGAGGAAGGTCCATTGGATAGTCAATTCTCTACTGAAGGAGAAGCAGTGTGGTTTTCATCATGGCCATGGAACAGTGGACCACCTCTACACCCTCTTCAGGGTCCTGGAGGGGGGCATCAGAGTTCACCCAACCAGTCTACATAAGTTTTGTAGACTTGGAGAAGGCAGTCGTTCTGTGGGGGTGGTCCGGGAGTATGGTGTACTGCACCCTCTTGTTTGAGCCTTCTGGTCAAGCCTTCCGGTCCCCTCAGACAGACTTTCTAGGTGCAGCCGAGGCGTTGAGGAACTCGGGTTTTGGTGGCCTCAGCTTTGGATCTCTGCCTTTTGCAGATGATGTAGTTCTGTTCTGGCTTCATCGGGCCTGGATCTCCAGCTCTCACTAGAGCGATTCGCAGCCGAGACCTTCTCTTGGAGATAGGGTGAGAAGCTTGGCCATCCAGGAGGGGATCAAAGTAGAGACGCTGCTCATCTGCAAAAGAGTTAGATGAGGTGGCTTTGGCATCTGGTCAGGATGCCTCCTGGTTTCCCCCCTGAAGTTCGTGGATGGAGCTTGGAGAGGGAAGACTTCGCTTCACTACTTCAGCACTCACCTGATTCCGGATATGTAGGAGAAAATGAATAGACGGATTGATTTTTTTTATTCAAATCCTTTTGTTTACTTTTTAATAAACATAATTTATTTAAATGTCAAATTGTTCAGCTCAAATTTCAGTAGAAGCTTTGAATATATGTACATGACCATATAACTGCACACAAACAGAGACAAACAGAGTTAGTTTGATCATTGATTATATCCACCCATGATATTCCACTTATCTGAGGTCAGGTCATGGCAACAACAGGTCCAGGCCTTTCATCAGGTCTCTCGGTTGGATCCCAGGACTGCATGACATATTGAGAATATTTTGACTTGCCTCTGAAAAAGACAACCAAGATGTATCACAATTAAACCCCTAAACATTCTCAACTGACTTCTCTTTATATTGAGAAGGAGCAGCATTTTTATTCCGAGTACCCTCCAGATGTTCAAGCTCCTCACCCTACACCTAAGGCTTAGCCCTAGCACCCTCCAAAGGAAACTAAGTTCTTTGCAGTTATCGCTGGATATTAGGTCTTATGAGGGTTACAGCAGAGATGGATCATTAAATCAGACTTTTTCATTTGGCTCAGATTCATCAACAGAGCTGTGCAGCCCCTTCATTACAGCTGATAGAGCCCTAATCCATCTGTCCATCTCTGGCTCCAGTTTGCTGTAATTCTTTGACAAAATCCAAAGACAAATAAAGTCCCCTGCAGATGAGGCATCATCAGGAGGAATCGTTCCAATTTCTTCTGATTAACAGTGATGTCCTTCACACACAGCTGCAAAATCCTCCAGTGCTCGAGGAAGGTCATGGCCGAATGAAGCCAACAATACTACAACATCTGCAAAAACATGAAATAGAAAACATGGCGCTTGAAGCCAGACACCCTCCTCTGTGATCTGTTCATCACACTCTGGATCAGGACACATGCTGCTCTGGCACGCAGATACATGTCAGGCAACACAAAAGTTAGACAATCTCCTCTTTTTTTGTAGTTCATATCATCACATTCATGTTGAGGGTGATTCTTAAAAATAATATTAAGATTCCTTCACTGGCTCAGGAATATTGACTTCTTGTGTTCCTATATTATATTAGCATGTGATATTAAGGCAAAAATGTGTCATCTGTTAGCTTTATGAGAGACTAATGTGTTCGCAGCCATAATTTGTTTAAATAAAGAATGCTTACATTCAGGGTTTGAATTTTATGTTTCAGTAATGAAGTGGATTGACGAGTGGATCAATTTTCTTTCTTTCTTTTTCTTCTTTCTTTTTAGTTTTTTTTAACAAGTCTGGCTTGCTGTTTTATGCAGAAAGTGGTTATCAATTTTCTGCCCAAAACTTTAAAAAACATCAACTATTTTCTAGAATGGGAGGATCATCGGATAAGGAACACTCTGCCATTACCTTTTATTGAAACTACTTTTGCCCGGTTTAATCTCTTTGTTCAGCTAAAACATGACAGATCTAGGGGAAAAGGGATACAGGATATTTTATTAAATCAACTGCATTCTACACCTAAAGGCAGGGACTAACACCGTTATTGTGCTGAAATCGTGTAAAACCTGAGAGAGATCAAGCACAAAACAAAAAAAACAAAAAAACTTTTATTCCCAATGTGTATCTGTCACTGCTGTCTTCGAGACTGGGGCAAAAGTACACAACAATGTGGGTCAATTTAACAGCTTTATTTGGCATACTGCTGTGGAGAATAGTGTGACTTCAGCAGAGCACAGTCACATGTGTCTGTGTCACTTCCCTTTTTTCTTTCTATTCAGACAGTATCATTTTGATAACATTTTACCAGGCAAGGCCATGGAACTTCTTTTTATTCTTATTTGAAATTCACTTAAGCACCAGTCATTTCCAAACAGCAAGAACAGGACAAATGACAATGCTCACAAATATGGACATGGTTTGTCTAAACAGTATTTTTAAGACACGGTTTACCAATTTGAGGCACCATAAAACGAAAAGGACTATCAGTCCTACTACGGGGGGATTTTAATTACATTTTCAACCGAGACTGAAATTCCAGTAATGTACTGTAACTGCCTTTGTTTAGAGTAGCTCAGCACAAAGCTAGTGCCCATATTTTGATACATTTCAGCCGTGTCTAAGTACCCGCTCAGTATTTTCTCCTTTTTCTGCCAATGCAATCCAAACTGTAAACACAACAGTCTGAAATTGACCTCGTACAAACACGGGGCCAGCTCTGTCTCTGCTGTTGTTTCCCTCTTTACAATGGCACCATAATGTCTGTACATATTAAGTACCACTGTTTCGAGAGAGAAAGAGGGAGAGAGGGAGAGAAAGAGAGCGTGTTGTAGTCCAGACTGGATATCTGCGCTGTCCTTAGGTTCACAGCTGTTGCCTGGACTGAAGGCCTTCTGACATGATTTCTTGATCAAGCGCCAGCGTTCATAATGGTTTTAAATTCTCTCAGAAGGATTTTTGAATTAATATCATTCAGCCGAGGATCGCCTCTGTTTAGTTTTCCTCGTGCCGTTTAGGCAATGCTTTTTTTTATGAGAGTCTCTGAAATCATACTGAGGAGATGTTTGCGCTCGAAGGAGGCAACCCGAGCCCCCCACGTGTTCGAATTGTGATCTGTGTGAGACTTCTCTTGGCTGGCGTGAGATGGTTTGGATTGTGGCACTTCCACAGCCACCGACGCAGCTCTGTCTGGACCTGTGGGGAAAACACACACAGTGAAGTGCAAAATTTGCAAGAAAGACTGAGGTAATGGCAAGTTGTTACATTGGCAATTTTTGTTGACCTAAAAATAAGTGAACTTGTGTTTCCATCTAGATTTATTTTCTTTCAGTTTACATACAGTAATTGTATGTACCGGTAACGGGCCAATAGTATCAGTATTAAGCATTTAAGACCAGTTTCTGCATCATCTTCTTTTAACCGAAGGTTGTTTTTTAAAATAATTTTTACCTGGTAAAAAAACACCACCTGTGGTTTATTTTTATGATTAAAAAAACAGCATTTTACTAAATTTTTCACATTTAAGCTAAAAATACTATCAGATGCTTAACCAAGCCAATAAACTGTTTTAGTTTATGTCTCTGTCCCGGCAAAAGAAGTTTCAAAAGTCATTTTTCTTTTTATGAAGCAACAGTAAACTATTCTGTGTGTTTGGTTACCTACCTCTCCATTCATGAAACAGTAAAGGAGGGCCACCACAAACCCCTGTAACACAGCAAATATACTTAAAACTCAAAAGCAGTCAATAAGTCAGAGAAAGAACAAATACAATTACTTTTCTTCATTCCAAACAAAATTTTAAAATGTATTTCGATATCTTGTATGTTATGTATTTTATTTGTCTTTTAAAATGTGCCACATGATTTACGTATCTTAAAATTAGTTTGAATTACATGAACTTGTCATTTAATCTTTTTCATTTGTTTTGTTTGGGCTTTTTACGCCCATTACTGTTAAAGTAAAAGTGGTACCAATTAGCACCTGCTATAAAAACTAGGCTGTTTTCAGCCTATTTGTGTATTTTGTATCCCTCACTATTACTATTGCCTATCACTTCTCTTATAAATAAGAACACAACTGAGACTCTGTGCCAGCCCAAGCACGCCGGCTGCATGGTAGGACCAGTGATTACATGAATAGACAGCGCAGTGAACACAAATGTTCCCTTGGCAATTTTGTGGGACTGAATATCTGTTGTTCCAAAAGTAAAAAATATAATAATAATTGCATCTGTCAGAGTTCTGCACTGGGCTGGGTATCTACAGCTATTATTAGACACTTGTTTTGCATAACGCTATTGGGCAAAATGTATCCATAAATAGAACACACAAGAGCATATTACTAAAAGTATGTGGCAGAGTGACACCGAGACCACTTCTGAACATTATCTCAAACAGTCTTGGGTGCTTTCGTGCTTCATGCTATCTGCAGGCAATTGGATCACACATTTCTCTGATAGAAATTTATCTGGGCATAAACGATTAACCCTAAAACCAAAAGGTTTGCAATTGTCTTTCAAAGCAGGTGAGGCGTACGTGTGAATGATAATGCAGAGCTGTAATCACGGTGACTAGAAACACCTGAGCCTCATCTTCTCTGTCAGCCAAACAGCTCATTGTGGGTTTTCTAAGGGCTTTTTGTGTTTTGTTTTGGGTTTTTTTACCTGAAAAGATCCCAGGCCTAGTTCGATGTACAGCCTGGCTGCCACTCCAGTGTTCTCAGGCAGAAAGGCAAATACAGTGTAGTGCATCCCAAACAGAGGAATGAGGAAGAGGGTAGATTTAGCCAGCCTCCTGAGGCAAAAGCAATAAAATGAAAGTAAGAAGAAAGAGTTGATACAGGCCCAAATAATGATGTAACAGCTGTTTAAAAATTGAAATATTACAGTGCGCTAAAGCCAAGTGCAGTCTAAGTTGCAATACATAGAAAGTTTTAATTGGACAAACAGGGCAAAATACAAAAGAGCATAAATCATTTAGGTTTCATTGAGTCTGAGGTGGCAGTGACAAAACCTTCATAATCCTAACCTTTAAAGCACCTCTGTCATCAGGCCAATCAGAGGGAGAGATTAAAATGCCAAATAATAAAACCCAGATGCACTGAGCTCAAAACGCAATCTAAGTCACATCAGTGACGTACAAATATGTAAATGCTGCCATTTAAGTTTCTTTTCTGACATTTTCTTGTTTGTAAACCTACAAGTCATGCTGCTTGGAAAGATCAACTTTGCCTCAGCTTCTTCAGCAAGAGATAAGTATCTTAATTCATTGTTTCAATATTTTCTGTTCTTTTACGTCACTGAGGTGCGGGTGACTTTATCTGCACACTATCAAAGCTATCAAATATCAACAAGCAGCAGTTAATAGGAGCACTGACGGAAATGTCTGCATGTGTTTTTTGTTCTGTTAAGATTAGGTCAGATTCTGAGTTTCTAAGTCTCAGCATAATGATACAGCTTTTGTCATTAAAGCACTCAAACGACTGTTCAGAAATAACCTCACCGCTTGGACTGCTTACGGATTAAAGATCAAAACCCCATCTGGTTATTTCATGCCTATAATAGGATTCTGCTCTTCTTTTGTCCCACCTGGGTGGTGTGCTTTGTGATAATGCCACAGATCTTGCCTGTATCAGATTGAAATTAGTAAAGCGGTGATGAACCTTTTGTAAGTGAAAGACAATCACCGGATAGTTAAACAGGCCTGCCAAAGACTGACGAAGGACGTGTCTGTATCTGGTATCCGGTGCTTTTTGTATTTGTTCTCGTTCTGAATTAATTCAGCCCATTGTACATCTACCCGAGTCAAAATGTCAATAAAGTAAAACTGTCATTTAGGGTTTCAGAGAAAAATCAACAGTGAGGTCAATTGGCATAAAAAACACACCACAAGGCAATGTGTTGGACAAATAAACAGAAACAAATTTGTCTAGATAAAAGTTTCATTGACTGATAGGTTGCTGTTGAAACTTTTTCTTTCCAAGTTTTATCCTTTTGTGAAACATGCTGCATGTGTGATATTCCAATAACTGATATTTCAACCAGATTAAGAGACAGGACAACACTTGTGTTGTCAGTTTTTACGCTAACAAGCTGAGGTATAAAATGAACACAGACGCATAAATGGTTGTGGTGGCAGTTGTGATTGTGACTTACATGAAATGGCCAGTGTCATTGTTCCCATGTATAGCCGAAGATTTAAGCTTTTGAACCAAGATCCGGATTACATTTATGAAGATTACTATGTTGACCTGGTAGAGACACAGTAAATGTACATGTAAATGACAAAATCCCAAACACATAGAATAGTTTATAGTTTCTACTGAAACCAGACTTATTTATTAGACTCTGATTTATTACTGTTTTTGTTCAACTTACTTGGATAAAACATAACATAAACAAAAAAAGGTCCCTATATAGGCCAAATTTTAGGAGAAGCGAACTTGTCAATCTGCATTTCTTAAGGAGTATAAATGTCATGCAAAGAGCTGGGTTTTAAGAGTATGTTTGATTTTACTTCTTCCAGATGGAATTGTACAAATACTGTAATGCTGACTGATTCAGATAGATCTCAACAGGGGAATAAAGGGACTAAAGGTCAGTTGAACGCTCACCAGTAGCGATGCTGTTATCGGTCCTTTAATGATCCACCAAATACCAACATTGTCTGTGTCATCCCAGCAACTGCAATGAAAAGTAAATTAAATCCAGCCCATGACATAAGATGATTTATTATGTGTAAAATTCAGTGACCTGACAAAAAAACATCATACCCTCTGTCATCATAGAAGAATCTGGTTAGAACCCAAAGAATGAGAACCATTGATGGCAGCCCTGTGATGAGAGAGCTGAGATGAATTATCCATGTTCAGTCAATTAGGCTAAAGTACCATTAAGACCAAACTCACAGGCTTGCTGCATTCTACTGCTGCAAATGTTTTCAGGCACATAAGACATTGTTTTTACTTCCTGTATTGAACTTAATGTGTATCGCACTTGAATCCCTATGCCAAGAAGAGCAGTAGGCATAATCCAAAGAATGAAATTAAAGCGTAAAAACACAGTGTTGGATGTAAAGCTGAAAAAAAAATCTATAGGGCTTGTCAGAGCAGAACAATATCCCCATGGAAATACACTCTTTGTTAGGTTATAAAAAACAGATGCTGGGATAGAGAAATTTCTTCACAATTTTGGCTGAAATAACATTGTATCTTCATTTTTTTTGTATGTTGCAAAGAATAAATAATTAAAGCCACTGAATGCTTGTCTCTGTCTTCACGTATTCTGAAACTCAAAATGTAATTGTCACATTCAGTATTACATTTACTTTTTTCCTTTTTTTTAAGCACGTTTTCCATCAATTTTCTGATCATGTTTTATTCAACGTGGGTACTTCAGGGATTAATATTCTGGACCCAGTTACACATGACCACAGTTACTGTAAAGGTATGCCAGTGTTTAGCAGGCAGTGCTTAGTAGTTAAGCAACTATACTGTTTAAAAAAACTGCTGTAACTAATTCATCACACTTGGTGTTTTCTCATGTCATGTTGAATTAAGTTTAAAAAATTGATGCTATGACACAGAAGAAAGTTTGGTGGTTGAGAAACGCATCCCCCCTGTCTTACAGCATATGTGTCAATGCACAGTTTGGCTTTAACTACAACCGCTCCAAAGCTTAACAAACCTCCTGAGGTGGAAGCATTGTGTCAACCTGAATGCTCAAAAGCCTGGTATTCTTTAATTAGACAGACAAAAGCCAAGCTCATACCCCTTGGGGTCAGATCAGATGGAAAGAGAGTAATCTGAGAATCCATCCTGCTGACACACTTCATGACATTCTGCCACAGGTTCCACGTGACTCCTTATCAGAAAGAGTCCAGGGTTGTTTTTTTTATCGCAGCCCTGGCTGCGCATCACAACCACTCGTGGCTTCCCACAGTGTTTGGACTGTATATAAAGCCCAGCATGACCTCCAAACAATTTGGCTCATAGTTTCAAGATCTCCTCAATGGGGAAAAAGAAAAAGAATAATTGCCTCTGCCTCCACAACAGCATAACAAGCATTGTGCTGGTATCCTCACCTCTGCACCAATCAAAGGTGGTGCCTGCTTGCCTGCCTGCCTGCCTGCTCGCCTGACTGCTCAGCTTAGTGTGGTCTAATTGTGAGGCAACACACTGGTGGCAGAACAAATTAGATGGATGGGAGTTGAAGAACTCCATTAAATGACTGGAGTGCACAGGCTTACCAGGCAAATACACACCACAAGAAAAGCCGTAAACAAACAACAAAAAAGACAATAGTATGGGAATAGGAAAAACACTGGAAATCAGTAGACTAAGAAAGCTCAGAGAAACAAAAGCAGTAGGAAATCTCATAAGCAGAGCCAGGAAAACAAGAGAAAATACACAGCTAAGCGTGTGCTTTTATGGAAATATCCTGGAACCAGCTTTCGGAGCGTGGATAGTTGTTTGGAAACAGATTCCGAACCCAAAATTTACTATGTGCTAAAAGAAGCATAAGATGAACTAATTCAGAAGGAAATACACAACTTGGACGGCATAATATATGTTAAATTATTGCACATGTCCTCTCATTTTAAAGCAACTAGCTTGATTTTCAAGGTCAAAGTAAGAGGGAAAAAAACAGACTAAGCCTTCTGTCCTACAGATCTGTGAAGACCAAAGGAGGGCAGAACGCCTTTTATTCTTGGAGAGCTAAAGCTGTGCTTTTTTCAAGAAGAAATATGGAACCAAAACAGTCTAAAAGTGACCACCAGCCCATCGCTCATAGGTTTGCCATCAACATAGTGTCCCTTCAGTCATCTTTACTCACCCCATCCGATTAGGATGTACCACCAGAAGTACTTCCTCTGAGAGACGAAAGTGAGTGCCAGCAGGGTCTGTAGATACATGCCCTCAACCAGGAGCCAGAAGTAATTGGCCAGGATGCTGAACTGGAAGAAAGCCACGGCAGACTTGCATGCTGTCTGGAAACGACACAACGACAGATAGTAGTGGTACTTGCCATAGCATTCATCAGGCAAGTGGAAAGATGAAGAGATTAAAGCAGTCTTGCTATTTCAATTACATGCGCTCTGTCTCGCAGAGACATTATTTATGATACAACTGTAAAAATGCATCATGCTTCTCTGTGCCAGCTTAGATCAACTACATGGTAATGGTAAAGTAAAGTATTTGTTAAATAAATTGCATATATATATTTCATTCCATAAAAGTGCCCTTTTTTGCAGCAAATGACATAAAATGCCATAATAATAATTCAATTTCTACTCGTTTCTTTCACTGTTCTGTCCAGTGTTAGCCTGTGCTCTGGTTTGGGGGGAGAGACATCTGTCTGGAGGTCTGAAAGGGGGCTTTCTTGTTTTTTGAGGAATCTAAGACAATTATTTATCTTAAAAATATTATTTTTTAAATATATTATTTGAAATCACCTTTCAAAAAGCTTCAGGTTCCGGTCTTGTGTATACATCAAAACAAGAAAAAGTGTAAGATTGTAAACCTCAAGTCATTCTGGTTACTGACTTTGCCGTCTTCAAAAAAGAGTGATGCAACCTCCAGCCGACATGTCTGTCTGTGCATATGTCTGTAGATGTGAAAGGTGCACGTGATCTGCACAGGTTACAAAAACATCTAAATGTATAGAAAGAGAGGGGCACCAAGGTGGAAGAGCAACAAGAATCTGAGGAGCAATAAAACTATTTATTTAGGCCTGCTTGATGTCATTTGTATGAGAGAGAAAGAGAAAAGAAATTAGAAGACATAGCAGAATTTGTGTTGATTTGTGAACAGCGCACTGTGCGTGAACACGACAGCAGCTCCTGGATTAGAGCTGATCAGTGGAGGATGTACACGGGTATAAATTACACGTTTGTTTTTCACTCAGCATGGTATCTATCCACTTTCATCCCCTTTGATGAGCATCAATAAAAATAAATCCTGGAAGATAATCAGAAGAGCACGAACACCTGGTGGAGCATCAAAGTGGACAAAGACAAATTCTCCATATTTGATTGCTCAGACCTACTCAGAAAGGCGAGTGGTGGTCTTATTATTATTAAACATTATCGTTCCTAAATAAACTTGAGTATTTGTGTATCCAAGTCATTTTGTCTCTTTTTAAAGGAACTACCAATATTTTACACTCAACATCAAAACATTGCTTAGATTGGATAGATGTGAGTGCAGGGAATCTGAAATTTAAAGAAATCTTTTTACGAACTTCAAGTTTAATTCCCTTGGAAAAAAATGGGAAAGGAAAAGTAATGGTTATCTTTTTATGTTTACTCAAAGTAATGACTGCAGTGTTACAATTTCAATTATATGGAAAGGTACATACAAATATTTTACACGTTTAAAATTGATGACAGTTGAAGGATTTATTGCTCTTTTCATCTAATGAGAGGATTTTGCCATTCATCAGTATTCCATGCATCTTTCCCTTTCCTGTCCCTTTGTTAACTCAATAACACGGTCAACAGTGGAATCTGTATTATGATGGAAACAGCACTAATTAATTAGCAGCCTCACCGTGGACATGGAGCAGTGATCCAGGGTCTCATCAGAGAACAGCACTGTGTCTTTAATGAACACAGCACTGGCTCTCAGGACGAATGAGGAGAACAGGTTGATGTGAATGTAATTTCTGGTGCAGCGGAACTTCCTGGGATATAAAACACAGTGGGTCGTACAAACAGTTTCTTGTGCTTGTCATGCATATTAATATTTTAAGGAACAGTGAGAGGAAGAAGGTAAACAACTGCACGAATTTACATGATTCATAAGCATCTGTTCTGTAAAGACTCCATTAGGCTTAAGCAGATGAATATGTGACCATGTTCAAACTGGAAGACATTGCTTTAACCTGACTAAATTTGAGTGAATAACTGTCACAAGCTTTTCCCCTTTTCCCCTTTTCCCCTTTTCTCCTCTGTCAATGAGCATCTATGTCATTGTGTGCCTGGGTGGTCTTACCTGAAGGCGGAAAACACCACTATGGCTGTAATGAGGGAGATGAGCGAGGTTGCATAGCCTACAGTGTAAACTTGTCTGAATGTGTAGAGGTAACTCGTCTGGAGACAGAAAGTTGAAAAGAAGCAACACAGACAAAAATCATTGATTGATGGTCCATAACCTGTCACCAAATACTGTAAATTAACATTTTAGATGCTAACTTCCCAGGTATTTGTCTGCATTCATTTTTGGAATAAACATATCTTTCTAGCAGTAAACTTTTTAGTATCTTTGACCTAAAAATAAAAAATAAAAAAAAGGAGCTCTGAGGGAGGAAGTGAGAAAAATATGGTTAGGTTTGAGTGTTTGACAACAAACCTCAGATTCAGGCTCACTGTCATCGCTAAAGACACAGGCCTCCTCATAGGGTGGATACATCTCTGACCAGCCATCAGCAGTGCAGTTCCTGTACACATACCCTGACAAGGGAGCAGAAACAAGTCAGCAAAAGGCATTGAGAACATGTCAGTGCTGAGGTGTTTTAATGGTAGTTAGTGTGAATACTTTAAGAGAGATATTTTTCAGTTATAGTTGCCATAAAATTTTTGAAAATGTTCAGAATTTCAGACTTATCAGACATACAAATGTGGTCCAATTTTTGTGTGTGTTATTATTAAACAAACACAATCTGTTGTACTACATTGCTACAGTGACATTTTGTTGTCATTCTTAGATTTGCAGTGACAATTTCTATTAAGCATTTCCCCGGGCCACTATAAACTATGAGGAATTGGCTATTTTGGTCACTGACTATCTGCACTGACCACCATCTCTGCAGGGGTTGACTCAATATCTCATTAGTCTGACTTGGCCATTAAAAAAGTCACCTTTGTCATTATATAGGGATGTCAAGCATTTTAATGTGTGTTGTCCCTAAAAAAACACATATTTCAAGGTTACTAAGAGACTGAAATGGAAATTAGAATCAAATAATTTTTTTGTCTTTTTGCTCACTTCTAACATCCTTTTTTTAACTTCAAAAACTCATAATAGAAACGCACCCCTTGACTTCCTTGTACTGACATTCAATGTTTTATACGTTGAACTCATTATGTAAAATCAGGAATGCTTAACCCAAATTTAAATGTGGTAAGAGCTTTACCCTGAGTTGAAAAGTAATCCTGTCCATGCACTGTGAAAATAAAGGCCTTTGGATCACCGCACCGAAAATTTGCTAATAGGCCCTTTTTGCTCTATTAGAACTGTCAGTCAGAGAACGGTTGCTTTCATGTCTGTTCAGGTCCACTGATTGCTACCTTACATCTGTTTGAAAATATGTTTCAAGGGAAGAGTTTAAGCAATGTCTCTCCCTACAATGCTGTGGGATTGGTTATCAACACGTTTGTGTTGCAGATAGCAAAAATGAGATGGACTGTTGGGTATTGATAGAACAAAAACAAAAAAATGCATGGCAGGAGGGATTTTAAACATTTAAACTACAACAGTGTCTGGACATTCTGCTAGTCAAAATGAACCACAATTTCCATCAGGTTAAAAAGAGGAGAATACATAACAATTGATTCTGACTAAGTTCTCTAATAATCATCATAATGGCAGCAGAGAAGAGAAAAGACCAACATTTGTATTCACTGTCTAGGAAACAGCACTTTCTATGTCTGATATAGAACAAATTGTCATACAGTACTTTTTAAAACAAAATTAGAACTCTGTTTACAACTAAGACCTTAGTGTATATATGATCATGAAACATGACCCCTGATGACAAGATTTCAACTTAAGTACTCCTGCCAGATCCGTCCCAGGGCATGCATTCTTGCCAACAAACATAAATGAATAATTCATTCAATGCTTCCTCGTCAGCTTTCATTAGCACTTTGATTACAATACAGCTAATTGGACTTGGCAGCAAAGGGAGTGTACATCAACAGAGAATGGGATTCAAACAGAACCTGTGACTTTTAAACAATTGATTAAATGATAAAAGTGCTTTGCGCTTTTTTTCTCCTTTTTTTTTTTGAGGCCGTGTCAGGAACCAACCTTGATTACTAGATAAATGCTGGAAGACTTCAGAGCAAGAGACATTGACCACCTGCCCCACGTCAGCTCTCAGCCAGCATCCAATTTCGTCCCACTCTGTTTTACATCCTGCAAAGATAGATGACAGAGGGGAAGTAGCAGAGACAGATAGACATAATCGGTTAAAGGTCATATTACTAAACTGAAAAGTTATCACCTCAGCAGTCTCACATGAGATTTGACACCTTTTGCCCTGATGTACTGAAAAAAATATATCATTCTGACCAAGCCTCTGAATAAGTGTATTTTAACATGACTTTCACATGTCCGTGTCAAAGTTATTTTCATTTTATACTTTGAATTTCCTTAGCACACAAAGAAATCTGTGGGAAATGATAATTGGCTTTTTTACCCTGGATCAAGCCTAAAGGCTCAGCTGCATAAAAAGTCTATTAAACCCAGATAAAAAATAAATTTGGCTAAATGTGATTCACAAAGAGATGATAATACAGTAGGATTGCCAACCCTCATGCTTCCAGTTAAAGATACCTGCTTTCAGGCTCTACACTCACATACTGCCCAAACTAATCTCAAGTCAAATAAAAAGATCCTCAAAGCTCTTCTCTTGTTTGTTGCATGATTATGGTTCACCTCTGTCTTGGTCATGTAATGGCGTGGTAACATGTTCAAAAGTGACTCTCACCAAATAGAGTCAAGAAAACAACAACAAGAAAGACTCTGACACTGAATTTATAAGGCACAGACATCCAGATGCATGTAAGGCAGGAAATATCTGTGGTCTAAATATTAATTCCCTAGAGGTGTATTATGACCTCAGAAAACCATGGGATGTCTGACTAAAGCAGCAGACTCTCACAAACAGATTCAAAACCAAAGTTGAAACTTTACTTGAAGCCAAAAAAGACATGCCTCTGTGTCTGTGAAAATCAACTTTTTGGGACTCAGGTGATGCTGTCAGAGTTCCTTTAAACTGAAAAATATGCGGTTTTCAGCGGAAGTGAGAGAAGGGCAAACTTTTACCCACATTAAATGATATCTGGATGATTGTGAATGCATATCCCACAGGCGAAAATAATAATAATAATCACTTGGAGGATTCAAGTTCAGAATTTATCTTAACATAAATATTAATCTAGCATCTAAATCCACACCAGGTCATTAAAATCTAGACAAAATTATATAACAGTTAATCCAACTTTTTGGAGCAAAATGGTAGGCCAACTGACATACAGTGAGATGGGTAAAGATTAGCCTGATATTGTTCTAAAAAGACCATTCATTTTTACTAAATGCATTAGAAATCAGATGTTGTTTTTTTTTTAACTAGTGCACGTCACTTCAGCATTGTAGTGGTTTCATGATTAATAATCCTGTTTGGATTCAAAAGGTCCCAAACGTAAAGGATCCACCACAGAAACAGACCATCAGCTGATTTACATGCAGCAGTCTCTCTGACTGGAATATGTATTTTCTCTCTGCGCCTTATTTCATTTATACAAAAAACTGTGTATCTAATCCATTATTCACTCCTTCTCCTGAATTTCTCAATGTCCCAAAGCCAACTGTTTCCACAGAGTCAGGTAGTTTGACAGAATTGAAGTCACTTTCTGTCTAACCCTGCAAAAAATGACAGTGGAGCTGGAGTGTGCCGTTACTCACAGATTCTGGATCTTTCCACGTTGCTGTCAGAATGACTCTGGCTGATATTTCTGATGCTGAGGATCAAGAGGTGTCTTCACATGCGCTTTCAGATTGATTGCCATAAAAACTCTGCTATGGTATGTTACGGTTTGCTGTGAATTTCAGAGGTTTTATGCTTCAGTTGATGAATTTAGCCTTTATGATGGCAGGCAGGGTAAATATTTTCTATTTCTCTATTTATTATAAAACAGTAAATAAGCATTACTCAAAATGTACCAAATGAATTAAAATGATGTAAACACAGATCCAAAAGATTTTTTAAAATTCATTCAAATGGCCCCAGTGATCGCCTCATGTTTCTTTTTTTGCCACAATTAATTCAATGTAATTGAATTTGTCAAAAGCTACTGGACTGGATGACCTTGGGACATTCTTGAATTCAAGTTTAAAAATAAAGACACATTTGAGTTAAAGGCCAGTCTGCTCGGATTTAAATGATCTGAATTGTATCTGTCGTACATCACACTCGGGAGAACGTCAGTGTCCAGGCAGATTAGATCCCGGTTCACTGTCACACTCCAGACCATCGCAGGTGTGTGTTCAGAATTATCTGGAATTTGAAACGTCCAGTTCTGGTGGCTTGCAGGAGCAATCCTGTTTAAGAATAGACCACTGTGACAGTGATTGGAAGTTTTTAATCCCTGATACCATTGGAGCATGATCTAGTTCCAAAAGATTACACCCACCTGGACACAGTTCTTTTAACCAGTGTTAAGGTCACTCAGTTACATTCCAGTGTTTAGCATTTAGGTTGAGATGGAGGCCTCTATAAAAGCTTTTTGCATTACGCATTTTGTTCTGTTCTATTTGTTCTAACATCTTCTCCCTTTTGTGAAATATTTCTGACAAGACTACGATAGAATTAATACATCTTAAAAAATTGGTTCTCACACTTCTTCCACTGAAGTGCATTTTGTTGGGAGGGGAAGTAATCCATTATGGATCAGACCATAAGAAGATTAAAACTGGCAGTGAAGAGCTGTTAGGATAATAAATGATGTGGTAACAATGCAGTTAACTTTCAGAGTTTACTGAGAACAAAGAAAAGAAAAAAGAAATGTTCTACATCTAAAGTACATGGAAATTATGTCAGGGATGAAGCAATTTAATTCTCCAGAGCTGTGGATCTTTCTTATGTTCTTTTATTTCCACCACTGTGATTATAGGTGAATCTGAAATTTTACATTTTTCTGGTGAAGGAAAGCTTCTTTCCAAGCACAGTTTATGTGGGAGGAACATCCTCAGGTATACACAAATAGGTTTAATCCTGACAAAATCCTGGAAGAGGCAGAGACTCTTCCAAATTTTGTATCACAGCTGAGACAGTGAAATGTTTATGAGCACTTTGATGGGAGGAACTCACAAAACCAGCAGCCTTTGTGCCATTTGTTCTAACCAGCTGTAGCTTTTAAGGCACAGCACCAAAGAGCTGGAGTTAGCCTTTACTGATCTTCTCACATTCAGGTGTGAACATGATCAGACAAACTGAATAGTTGAATTGAAGTTCATTCTTGAAATGCAGTGGAAATTTTATCTACATATAGTTAGAGGTCAAAAGTTCAAAGGTCCTGGTTGTCATGAGTTTTGATGTCACATACAGACAGTGACACCTCAAGGTATGGTGACCAGGTGGCTATACTGAGAAACAAATGCAACCAAATTGGTTGCATTGTGACAGTATGAATTAGAGATGGCATGACAGTGTGTTGGCTGACACATACATCCCTTATTGGAAGTGGCTTGGAATACCTCCAATGCTCAATACACATTATTTCTAAGTTTACATGGACAAAACATTTATTTTCTGCTTCTTTCTCTGTGTAAAGAGAAGAAGAGAAAAAGTATTCCTCCGTAAACTGCTAGTCTTTTTCTAGTCCTGTATCAACTAAAATACAATTCAATTCAAGTAATAAACTAGTTCTCATCTTAAGCTAAACATTTGGATAATTCTACATTACTCTCTGAATAAGTTTTGGTTTTTTGAAAGCTAAAATTATATAAAATTTTAACCTACAAGCTAAATTTAACTGGACAAACACTCGCCAGCTAAACACTGCACAAATGCAAAAGGCTGAGACGGGCACAATAACCTCACATAGCATGCCATCAATCTAAAACACAAAGACGAAACTGCTCCCCCAGTTTGCCTTTCCAAACCAGTTTGCATGGCACCAGCAAATCCTGGTGCCTCGATATTGTGAGGCACTAGTTTTCAAATTATTCAACCATCCATATGATGTGAGGGAAAATCTGATTCATCACATCTGTTTTTCATTCTTTCATCGCACCTGCTGTTCACTGTTTACTTGCAAGCCCACTGAAGCCCGTTCTAGTTGTGCATAGAGGTCACCATTACTGATTTATGACTGAAGCCTCATAAGAAACAAACCACGACAGTTTGAGCTTCGATGGTTCTTGTAGTGGATGAAATCAATTGGGGTCAACCTTCATCCCCACACGTGAGCTTTGGCCACCGGGTCACTGCCTTTTCACAGTTTTTCCTTTCTTGGACTGATTTCCAAAGGTCAGGACCATTGCAGACAAGGATCATCCCACAATTACAGCCATTATGAAGACCCTATGACCAAGCTGTCCACCTATCAGAACAATGTGACTGTCAAAAAGCTCAAATCCTTATGCTTGTCAATGCATAAAGGACCTGTTTGAGAGTTATGAGCTACATATTTCCCAATGTGAAAGTATACTTCACCGCCTTTTCTTTAAGTCTAACCACCTTAAAATAATTAGTATTGGTATGTGATGTGCAATTTGGTTAGGGAATACAATTCACAATCATTCATGATCCTCTGCGAAAATGAAAAAAACCTGAGTCCAACTGCCCACACCCTACATTATTCAATTGAGTTTTCTGCCTTCCGTTCTTATTTTCTCTTACCATTCTTAGAGATGAGATTACCTCCAAATTCAGATTAAATCTTGTTATCTGTGAAGCTGTGGAGCAGTATTTCAAGGAGAGAAATCCCTCTTCTGTATGATTCAACTCGTATATGTGTTTGAGTCACACAAAAATTGAGTGAGAATAGAATTGCAATGTGCTGGGTTTTTTTTTTTCAAAGATGCACAATCACACACTAAATCGAAAAAGAAAAAGTGTTTGTCCTTCTTCATGTATGTGACAGAGCAAGGGCAGTGAAACCCATGAATTATGGAAACTCACACTGTTTCACTGAGACTGACATCTTTGTGTTTAATCACTGAAGGAGGCTGAACAACCAAGCAGGGAAAACTGCGATGTTTTATTCCCTTCTGTGTCAAACTGTCACCCTTCACAATTAACTTACAAATCAAATGGCTCATTATTCCTTTCATACATATCTTTTCAACCTATTTTTTTTTTCAAACATTTCCTCCCTCCAGTGAGCAGGGCTCTATTCTTAGGCTTTGATTAATACACAGCTCCGGGGGAAGCTGTTCACTTTGAGTGTCACTTCATTTAGGATTAGCAGGGTCATATGAAATGACATCGGACATAACCGAGACCTTCCAGAGCGCTGCTGATAGAACAGCCTGATAGTGTGTTCATTTATTACACGGCATACGTTCAGCCGATTTATCAAAGGTATCAGGAGCTCTGATGCAATTCTTTTATAAGGTAAATGTATGTGCAGGTAAAGTTATTTTTGGTTAATGTCCTTCAGTTTGTATAGTTTTCTTATAAAATGACTCATATTTTATAGTCAATAGTCAAATAATGACCTTCGTCAGCTATCTATTCGTGATCATGCCGTACAGAAAACCCACATGGGGCTAAGAACACATAGTTTGGCACTTTTTAAGGATTTAGTTGATGCCGCCATAGTTGTGGATAACATCTTATTTGCTACATGGCCAGCTTAGTGTTCATTAATTACCCTCAGAGCATCCACTTTGGCCAATTTGACAGCTTGCTGTTTGGGTCCAGATCGGGCAGAAGGTAGATCATTACAATTCAGCCTGTTTTTGTGTTAATTGGCAGTCTTTAGCTGCAATTGTGGGAGGTTTTAAGTAGTTACAAAAACTATTGGAAATCTTTAAGAGGCCTCTTGGCTGTCCTAGTCAATTCTCCAATGTTTGTATTCACTAAACTGTCAATAGGTAATATTTGATTGCTGTTTGAATCTAGTGAACTGTCAGAATTATCTGGCTGCATAATTATTACTGATGAATTGGATCTGCAGAATGTGGCTCTCACTGTTTTGTGTTCTCCTGTAATTGGAAGCCTTAAACTTCAAAAACAATTCTAGCATCATTGGTAAAATTTACATGTGCATTGTTTGTTGCAGAAAAAAAGACCAAAAATATATATGTATTCCTAATACATTATGTTTTATCATAAGTTTAAATCTTGCTCTAACAAATCTCCAACAAGTCACATTGGGGGTTATATGACAACACACACATTAAATCCAGGAGAGAGCTACTTGCTATGCCGACCTGTTGACCTGCAGAAATTCAGAAATACTTTATAGGTTTTGACAATCCTTCAAATCTGGACTCCATTTGACAATAAACTACATTCACAGTTTAACACACGTAGCTACAAGCAACAATTAACTTTCATTTTAGCAACCAGTTTTTATAAAAACAGGTCTAAATGTAACACCAATGTTAGCGAGATGCTTAGCCTGAAGGTGCCTTTCAAATTAGTGAAATTCCTCACTGTTGAGAGACACTTATTATAACCCAAGCACAAAATATATTAATATTTTGCTGTTGGAACGAAGTCACACTATAGCATCTTTCCTGAAATTATAATGAGATTTCATGTGAATCCTTTTTGAGTCAGTTGGACAGTTTTCTTTGGGAAAAAAATGAATTGATCTTTTCTTTTCGTACAGTTGATGTGACCAAAAATGAGCTAGACCTATCTGAGATGCCACTTTTGATTTTCTAAACTTTAAATATGAAACTACTGTTTAATATTCATTCATCATTTTAAAGCCCAAGAATGACCTTAAACTAATCTGTTGAAAGCATAAATCAAGCCAAACCATTTTCTAAATTCAGCCAACACCACCATATACTAAACTGGCATGTATCAAATATTCTATATTTGCTTACATTACCAGGAAGAGAAATTGATGACAGTTATCACTTGAGAAAAGGGAAATTCCATCTCCACACGCCTCTCCAACTCTGTATGATCACATACCTGCACAGCTGGCATCACCGACTGGACTCACTAACACTGCACTTTGACAGCGAAATCTGTCAACAGTAGTTTGACTGCATAATGAGCAGCTGATGACAACTTTGCACCAAAGTGTTAAGTCTCTTCAGCATTAATTAAGATCAATTTAGTCTGTAAATGTTAAAGTTCATCACTCTCCCGGGGGGGGGCTGATCTGATGTTGTTGTATTAAGCATTTTTAATGAAAGTTCTATTTTTTAAACTTTTCAGCCCACCAGGAGATGCCAAAATGGCTAGTTTATGATAAAGATAATTAATCAAATCGGAAGGACAAGCAAGTGAGGACAGGGCACAGAGCAGGTGGTTATATGATTATGATTAATATGACATGATGTAACAACACGTTTCATCTGGCAGTGTCATATACTTTATCTCACTGCTTTATTAACATCTGGTTTCCTCCTTCTGGTGCCATCAAATTCAAACTGAGCAACTAATTTTCATGAAATAGCGTAATGTCTCACTTTCACTGTTTGGTATGTTTTTTATGTTCAGTTATTAATTAAATAGGTTTAAAAGATGCAGGAAAAAATGAATTAATACTTTTTCATTCACTTCTTCTTGACTGCACTCCAAGCTCTGTGTGTGAAATTGGAGTTGATACACCATAATATGAATATAAAATCTGATCTATTAGCTCTTGCTGTAATATTGTCAGTGGATCATATTTAAAAAGGGTTATTTCATTGAGTTGCAGTCTGCATCTAAAATGTTCCTGATGCCTCTTGACAAAATTTCAAAGTGATGCCATTTACCTTTTAACGTAAAATGGCTCCTGTATAGCCAAACTGCCATTAAAAAACACAAGTTTGTTGTCCTTTTGCAAGATTCCCCCATCTGCATTAAAAAAACAAGCTCACAATAATGATGACCATTGGCTTGATGATGAAACTGTCAAAGCTCCTTTATCCTGATGAATCACTACATCTTGGCCGTCAGACTTGGAAAGTCTAAACCTCCTCATGATGAGGCCACTGAGCACCTTCCTCTGACCTACCTTGAAAAATCCTGTACGGTCCCAATCCTATTTGGCAGGGTTACCAACAATTCCCCACACTTATTGCCGGTTTTCACACATAAATTACACATCAAATGTGACCCTTTGGCAGGAGTTTGCAGTCTTGATTTCATTTGTTACATTTGCCAGAAACCAATAGAATCTGTAGAAGCAAAAAAACACTTTGTTTTGCCTTTATGATGTGTCTGAATAGTTATACAAGCAAGATGCTTCAGTCTCTGATTTTTGGCAAATTTACAGAGCACTCTAAAAGTTAAATCTTTGTTGTTGTGGTCTCACAAAAATGATCAGATGGTAAAAACAATAACACCAGACACATTCTAAGATGGGTCTTAAAGTGTTCTTCAAGACCCAATAGGTATTATGAATAGATTCCTGATTGTGTTTTTCTTCAGTAAGCCTACTAGATAGAATATCTTTTCAAAATCCTTTGCTTTTCAGCTTGTTGGTTTAAACAGATCACGCAAGGGGATATATCTCAGTACTTACATATTTATATTTTACGCTTGTTTTTGACGAAATAGTTATCAATGAAATTCAATCTACAGTGCTGTACTACTATCCAGCTGAATATTAATGATATGATTGTGTACAGAAATGTCCTCGCTAAACGATTGCTTACATTGAGAGGCTGGGAAAAAGCATGAAATGTCTCCAGAGTCCACTTCTCCTCTGTCTTAAAGGTATATGAAGTTGTCGATGTTTGTCTTCTGTGTTTCACAATCATAAATCGTAGTCATAGTCACAATGACGGTAAAATTGAAAACTTTACTAAGCTAAAAATTAACCTTAATGCCACAATACAACGATATGAAAATGCTGGTTAAACCTATTAATCACTTTCTTATCGGAAGTTATGCTTCAGTTTGCTCCCCTCCCCACATCTTTCAAGTAATTTTGTCACGCTGTTCACACAGATATCCGTTATAATCCTTCATAAACACCAAGTTTTATCGGCTCTCGCTCCAAGTGCGTGTGAACATGCGGAAACGGCATCACATGCACGCAGGGACCCACCGTTTTGTTCTGTTTGGTTTTGCGCTTCGCTCATCCTCGTCTGGCTACAAATCTCTCGAGCCCTCAGGTGCTGAGAGACTATGGCGCAGTCCGGATGAATCGCTTCTCCCTGAAAATAAGATGCAACTGAGTTATCTGTTGTGATCCAAAATAAATCAACGTATTTTTCCCTTGCTCGGAGGAGTAAAGACGCGTGAGCGGGCGCGGCGATGATATGTGGAAATTCAAAGCACACCATTCACCAAACATCATCAGCTGAAATACTTTTGGAATAGTTTTACGTCATGCAAACTTCTATTGCAATTATGGAACTAATCAAGTTGGCATTTATGTTAAATAACTGCTGTGACGTCTAGGGTGATGTGATTTCCACAGGGATGCCTTTTGCATAGTCATGCGCAAACCTTTCAGGCAACATCTGGGCTTATTTGATTTGTCCTGTGTGTTTACCCTGCTTATTTAGTCTCTGATTGATCACAGTAATGATGTATGCAGGTGGATGGAAAATCTCTAATTAGTGCCGGCAGCGAAATGAGGACGGTTGCTGTCTAAGTGTGACGCATGGCCCAAAGACACGCAGAAGGACATCGGACAAATAGGTTAACTGCATTACACCCCAGATGTTGTTCAATAAAGAAGTATGTTTCCTAATCTTGATAATATCGTTGTGTAAATGGCAGCGGCAGCAACTTTTGGTGCACTTTTAGGTGCTTTTCAGTCACTTGTTATTTTAGCACATTGATATTTGTGCAAGGAGTCCGTCTTTTACGGTGGAATAAAAATGTTCTACTTACCATAGGGTTGGACCACAGCTGGAGATAAAGGATGAGAAGCATCACTTTACCGTGCCGTCTCCTCAGCACCCGATAGGACATCCCCATGTTCTGATCAGGGCTCCTTATATCCCTCATCTCGTAATGGTGCGAGAGCAAATCCAAGCTCGATTCCCCGTGTCAATTTTTAGAACGACTTCTTCTTTACAGCTGCTGTTGGGAAAAAAAAATCCACACCGTAAACCCAAAATAGACTGGTGCTGCTTCTTCCTGCGCGCTGCAAACTTGAGGGAGAGGAGAGGCTGGTGCACATCTGCGCTCAGTCTCAGCAGAGTAAAAATCAGCAGAATGAGTATCTCCATTCACAGCAAAGGGGGACGCCTCACGCAGCAAACAGCCAATGGCCTAATTTCGAGTCATGGAGGGCTTTCTGCAAATATTAATCAGGGTCATGGCAAAAGGTCAAGTCTTACTTGTATTGGATCAACTTTTTGGGGCTGATATTTACATCAAACAGATATTAACATCATCAGCTATCATCATGTGTCTACAGGCTGGGCCCAACTGAGCTATGATTGCATTGCAGCCACAAGCAGTGGTTAACCAACATGACAGCTCACAGGGCTTTTACGAGTGAATCACACATTTTTCTAATTGGTTTGTGCATATCTGTTAATCAGATACCATGCTCGTTTAAACAGCAAAATATGCAAGAAGAAGCTATCAGACATGAAGATCATTTAGAGGAGTACATTAACTCACTGAACTCAGGGATACTAAAATGTTTTTTTAGGAATAAATGGCTGAGGATGTTGTCAACACACTGGGTGTCACATTAAGGTACTTTTCTTGATGGTTGACTTAATAATTCCTTAAGGGCCGCTGTGGGAAACTGTCAACTTTAAAACCCAACAAATTAAAAATGAACGGGAGGAGGTTTTCTTTAAGAGTAAAAGGTAATTAGTATTAGTGAAGCACGAGCTGTGTTTTTGAGGGGCATTTGCTTTCCTTTAAAAGCAATCATGTTAGGCAGAAATGAGAAAAATAAGTCCTTCATTTACTTGTTTACTGAAACAAAAGCTAAACTAATTAAATATGTGGAAGATTTTTAAGGCCTCACAATGAATTAGTTCAATAACACAGAACAATGGGAAGCAAATATAATTTTACATTTAATTGTAGTAATAATTGTGTGGGAAAACTCCAATTGTTTTAGGTAATCACAATTTCTGATAATTCATTCATTTATAATAATTCATTATTTGAAATGGCTAAAATTGAGTGATGGTGGATTTTTACATTAATTTATTTTCTTTTGCAGTATTTGTTCCTGATTGTAAGATTTGCAGTTCTCCACTGTCAGAGTACTAAGAACCTGAAAACTTTAATGATGTCTTCCAGAATGAGCACAGATGGTACATATTCATCATTTCCCTTCAGAAGATACAATCACAAAGCAAACCTGAATCTCTGTTGTATTCCAGCATCTGCAAACAATTCAAAGAGATGACAGAACTCTGTGACAATTAATCTGGTCATGATACAGATTTAGAAAGGAGAAAAGCAGCAGAATAAAGGGGAAACAAATACATTATGCACATATGGAGCTCAAAGACAATAAACTTGATTGCAAGCCATTTAACTCTTGGAACCATTGCAGCATTTTGTGAAAGAACATTTTCCTTTTTGTTTTCTGAACTGATCATGAAGTAAATGTGAAGGCAGCCCAGTTGGACTGGGACATAAGAACAGCTTTTACAATCCGTACACCAATTTAAATGATTGGCCATCTCCACTGGTGAGTGATTTACAAAATGGGTCATGTTTCACAGTCTTCAGGTGCGAATGTAGAGCAGGACAGTGCTAAAAAGGACAAATCTTTCCCCAAAGGATACCCTCCCAAGAACACAAGATTCAGCCCTCAAGCATCCTTCAAGGTCTTACAAGCTGCTCATTTGCAAGAGCATTTCACCACAGCTGTGTAACCAGTGTGACTATTTCTTCACTTTAAAAAAAATCTCTATTAGAGATGCATCCTAAACAGCTTGGTAAAAAAAAAAAATCTGTCTCATTCTTCTTGCATTGCCTCTATAAATGACTGGGATTGACTCCTAGAAACACCTGATAAATATTCACTTATGGCCAGGCTTAAAATTCCAACTAAATGCAGATAGAGCATGGGTTAGCTAAAGCATGTAAACATGTGTCAGTCATGATTATGTTCTTAATTTACTGGTTGAGAACCCACAGGGATTTCTTAAATTGCCCCGTCCTGTTTGACCAACAGTTAGAAACCTAAATTCTGTATAGTTCTCTGTATATACTTTTTAAGGAGGGAAAAATACTGAAGTTATAAGTTAAAAGAGTATGTAAGAGGAGGTGCAATAAAGAATAAATCTATTTGACTGCATATCAAAAATTAAACTGTGTCACTTTTTCTGTTTGCCTATCCTAAATCCGTCTGTATTCATGTTTATCTTCAGGAGCGACTCACTAAGAGCCATAGAACCACTCACATGTCAGAAAACATAACATCAATACGTTTCATAAGAAATCCTGTTTACCAACCTGCCTGACCTTTGATGACTGCTTTGTATGATGAAAGAAGAAGGAAGCTGGAATATCTTTTGTTACAGAGTCTGCATTTGTATTTTAGAATATATTTCATTTCCTGCGAAAAAAGTACTTTGTTTATGCTCACAGCTGATCCAAAGTATTAGACTCAGTGCAGAAGAGAACAACGAGGAGTCAATCATACCACGCAAATTCCCAAAATGTGAACACTGTGTAAAGAAATTATTAGAAAAAATATAAAGCAATGATTTCCAGATTTAAAAAATAATATGTTCTATAATAATAAAAAAACAACAAATGTTGAAAATTGGATTTTTTCGCTATTTCATGAAAAATATCTGCGCATCATAAATTTGATTGCATTTTATTTTCAATGGAACAAGGGCATCAAAAGAAGACAAAAGTAGAAGGCAGCAAATAATATCTTAGGAATTTGAGAATAATGATCCTTCATGTAAAATTGCGGAAACTTACATGAGTTCATCAAATACTGTAAAAAATACAGTAAAAAAAAGAGTATCTGTGCCAATCTCCCCATTTGCTGTCCATGTCCTCTGGGTCCTTTGGGGATTCAGAAAGAATCATTATTATTTCATGGAAATCACTGCATGGGCTCAAGAACACTTCCAGAAATATTCTTCAGTGAACACCACTTACTGTGCTATCCATAAATGCAGGTTAAAGCTTTATTCATGCAAATAGAAACTGTATGCAAATATGATCCAGAAACACAGCCTTGTTCATTGAGCCAAAGCTAATTTAAAGTGAACAAAGGCAATGCAGAAAACTGTGCTTTGGTCAGAAAAAAAAATAATTTTCTTTGGGAGATCAAGGATGTCCTGAAAGAAGAGGGATGGTGTCCAGCTTCCCGGTGCCTTGTTTAAAGCCTGCATTTCTGATGGTTCGAGGAAGAATTTGTGCCTTTAGAACTACAGTAATTCCCTATTTAAAAAGGCACCATCAGTGCTGAACAGTATGTACATGTTTCGGAGCAACATGCTCCCATCAAGGTAACATTTAGACCCAGTAGAGGTCATGTCTGTAAACATTTTGAGTGTTTGCCTTAGTGCTTTTTGAAAGAGTTAGCTAAAGTTCAGGTCACTCCCATTCATGCTCTTCATTCAGATAGATTTTTCCTTCCATCTGCTTGTAAAAATGTCTTTCTTCCTCTTGTCCCTGACATAGAAACTCAGGCAATAATGGTGAAAAATGATTCCCAGTGGTGTTCTGCACCTCAAAGCCCTAAGGCAAAACAGCTAAGACCTGTCAATATATGCCTAAATCTATTTTAATGTTGAATTTGAATGGTTAAAAAATGGATCTGCTCACTGTGATGACCCATAAATGTGTTGTGAGTCAGGTCTTGCAGTCACAATGTGTTTCTGTTGTATACCTGTTAGCTGTGGTTGAGAGTGAATTTGATTTGGTTTGACAGCTCAGCTTAGTTTCAGCCACACACAGTCCACACACACATTCAGTGGAACAGAGACTAGTTTTCCCCCCAAAGCCTGCCTGGATTCATACAATTTCTCTTTTGAAAAGTGCATGAAGTCAGACCTTACAGTGCCCATTTATTTTAAGAGAGAGACATGTTTTTTGTATGAACTGTAAGTCTCTGAAGTGATACAACAGGGCCTAAAACACATTATAGTGCTTGGCACACATACATCATACTAAATCTAATGCTGCCTTCAGTCATAGTGATGGGAAAATATATGATGGCAGTGGAATAAATTTGTCAAAATACAGCTCTTAAACTCTATCAAAGAAGAACAGGCGTTTTTACAGATTTCATTGTCCTTTTCACATTGGGTTAGATGGGGTGAGCTCTGAGTTTTTTAAAAATTCTCAACATCCTCTGGATTCCTCTGGATTTCCAAAATCCTTTTATGTCAACGACAAGTAAGTCATCAATCAGTTGGATCAGTCAGTTTACACAATGGCTAAAATATCTAGATGAAGGATATCTGAGTGGTAATTTGATGAATTTTAAGCCACTGCTTATATATATAAAAGAGAGAGAGAGGTGTGTGTGGGGGGGGGGGGGGGGGGGCTGATTCAATTAAACTATACTATCACAGTTTTATTGAAGCCTTCAAACGAGTTTCTCTACGCATCAGGCCAGCCGCCCTGTCAAAATGACAACGAAGTGACAGCCAGTTTTCAGACCGCCCCAAACAAGGATAGCTGGGAAATGCAGTGTTTGACTGAAACGGACCATACCAATATTTTGAAACGATTTTTGCTTCAATATGAACATTATATTTAATTAATACGATACATTATGTTCATATTTATTTCTATTCATCGTAATTTTTTGCATGTAGATCAATACAATGTCAAGATTATGGTTAAACCGGTGATTAAAAAAATATTACCTCCCCTTTGCAAGACAGGAATACTGTGTGCCCCACACTGCAAGTCCTCTTCTACCGTCGGATTACGGCTGTGGCGGCACGCGAAAACACATTCGCCGAATCACAAAACGTCGAATAAACCCGAAAGTAAGTGTTTTAAAGTTATCATTCAACGACATAGAGTTTCGAACAACGTGTACTGCTTGTAACTGTTACAAACCATCCCGACGACGGGGTGTTTTTTTAGCGCCACGTGGGCTACCAATCCACTAGTTGGAATGGCTGTCAAAAACTTGTGCAAAGTAACTGTAACTAGTGGCAGAGTGGCAAAGCTACCACGAACTGAAACACGGGTCTGAAACCTTGCCCTGTCGATGTTTTTATCCGTGTTACCTGTCTAATTTATCATGCATCGTGTTGGTACTTTTTTTTAATTAACTCTCTGACATGGATAAACATACATTCAACCGACAGTTTTTACTCTCTTCTCTGTTCGCCATTAGCCTCTTATCCCTCCAAAGGTGAGTGTTGGCGTTGAAGCTGCTTTTCAGCTGATGCTCACCAGCTCCCTGCAAACCTGTTGTGTAGTTGAGTTCTACTCTCGGCTGCCGGGTTCCTCAATGCATTTTGCCTTGACTAATGCACCCTTTGCAATATAAATAATGCTTGTGGCAAGATAATAAATGATGGTTTTGTACTGCTTTAAACCTGTGCTTCCTTTTAACCAAGAGATGTTTCTGGTTATTTACCCACATCTAATGCAACAGCTGTTTTACAAGTAGTCTTGGTTAGCTATAGATGCTAGTTTTTACCCTTTAAAAAAACTGTATCAGCTCTGTATTAGTTTTAGGATTGTGTTTGGAATAAACTGTCATATGAGACTTAACAGTGACTTATATTGCGCATCGAATGTGTTGGCATAAAACCACTTTTTTGTGCATGATTGCAGTGTTGTTTTCAGCTTGTTACAAAGCGTACAACATATACTTTATATTATGAATATGTTCTGTAAACTGTGAGGGCATGTGATTTCAATCTGCACCATCAGTACTTTCAATTATTGAAATATTCAATTCCACAATTGGCAGCGCACATTGTTCTCCAACATGGTAAAGCGAAGGTGAGTCATACAGTCTACTGCCCATTTTTAGACTTGCTGGGTGTTTCAGTGCCACCATTTCCTCATATTTAATTCATTCACTGTGCTTCCTCACTAATTGGACACAGATGTGTCTGAAAGGTGTAGTTTTTTTTTTTTTGTGCGCCACATCTGTCAGGTCTGCCCTGCTTGTGTCAAGGTAGTAGATGCTGAGCAACTGCTGCAAAACCCATTGTAACAGCCATACATACTCGCTCTACTTGTCATCTAATTCGCTTCAACTTTGTGTTTGAAAGTCCAGTATGAGATTAGGTGAAATGTAACTTGCTGGGGATTATTCCAAAACTGCAGAGGTCATTCTGAACCTCTTTTTTTTTTTTTTTTTTTTTTTTTTTTTTTTTAAGCGGGACAGAAATCAGTTTTCAGTTTCAATTTCAGTTTTTGGGGTTTAGGTCAAGTTTTTATTTATTTATTTTTCTTCTTTTTGACCATAAGAGCCACAATGGCACCGCATGATGGCTGCTTTACAAGCTTTGTCTGATGCTTCTAACCAGCATGTTCCTGTGTGACTAACTCCACACCAAACTAATGGATCAAGCTTCTTCTTCCTATTGCTTCTTTTCACTCAAGTGAGTAGAGACGACGGCCTTTTCATAGAGCAATGGATCAAAATCGCCAACCGAGAAAAGCCCCTCAAAATGCGGTCCCACTGGGGGCCATCAGGCAGGGAAATATTCCCAGTGTGGAACGAGGAATCATCAGTGGAGACAACGTCCAGTTTGGGAGGCTGCGACACCGCTCACGCTTGTCCCAGTCAGAGGGCTCGGGGGCTGAAGAAGACCGTCTTGGCTCCTCCATGGAGGGAAGCAGCTCCTATGGTCGAAGCCCCCTCCTCCAGGGCATGCAGGCCGAGACGGTGTGGTACAACCGCAGCACCTACGAGCAGGCCGAGGGCAACTTCCAGCGCCGGCTTGCCTCCAATGGCAACGGGCCATTGTCGTCTTCTCCTCGGAGCCCTAACACCAGAGGGCCCTTGACCTTCCACTCCAGGCGCAACCATGGCGAACAACAAGATCAGGAGCACGCAGTCACTACTGTGAAGGCGTCCGGCACTCCTCACCGTCAGTTCAATAGAAGCCGCTACCGCACCTCCTCTGAGAGCGAGCAGGGGAGCAGAGACGGCAGGAGACCGCACCAGAGGAAGAGGGGCTTCTCCGAGACAGATGGGAAATGGGACAAGTATGACACCTCTCACACAGGGAATGGGAGAGACAGTGTGTGTTCGGTTATTTGACGCGTTTTTTAAAATGTTTTGTTTCCATTGGTCTGCAATATTCTTTGTCCTTTTATTATGCCAACTATAATTCAGGAGGGCGCTTGTTTGATAACATGGTGTAATGTACAATATAAAATGTCAATGGTGACCGAAGTCTGTCTTTTCTATGTTTGGTTGAACAATAAAGTGGGTCTCTGTACTGAGGGTCGGGCGGCAGGGACCAACCTTTTGTTGCATAATCCAGACTTTGCAGACGAGGCAACTCTTGTTTGTGAGAGGAATGTGCCGCCGTCTACTGCAGTGACCCCTCTCTGGGGTGGGGAGGGCTGCATGTAAAAGCTATTTATAGCTATTGTCTGTCACTCATAGGTATTGTCTGTCATTTAATCTATTTCATATCGTTCCTGCTTTTCACAATTGTCAACTTTTTGGTTGTACAATTTAGAGAATGTCTCCTCCCATTCCACCAAAGACTCACCTGTGGCCTTGCATGCTGCCGTAACCTGTCATATAGTGAAGTCACACCCAAGCATCTCACTGAGACCATCACTGATCGCACTCGTAACATTTCTACACCCGCTGCTCAGCGTTTGTCAGATCTGCAGCCGGACGCGGCTTACGGTTCGTGCAATAGGTCCTGAACTGTCTCCTTCTATTTTTCCAGTTCCAACATGAGCGGAGTGCAGTGCCTTGCCACAGAGAACATCTGGTTCGACAAACACCGCTACGACGAGGCCGAGACGCGCTTCTACGAGGGAGCCAACGGCCCCGCCGCTCAGCAGCAACAGGTGGGGAAGCGTGACCTTTATTTTCTGTGTTGCTACTCTGCGCCACTGGTCAGGCCTCGGCGTTTTCTGTCTATGCCCTGTTGGTTCAGGCAATAGTTGCATCATCGTTGGTCACAGCGCCCGGCTGCCCGGAGCAGCTGTCTGCACGCCGGTTAAGCCACTCGATTTAGAAGTGGCTTGTGTAGTGAGAAGGGTCAGGTGGTTTGGCAGCTGTCTCGGCTCCTCAGGCCCCTCTTTCCACTGCGGAGGTTCCACAGTGTCCTGTGATACGAGGGAGATTCACAGCCTGCTGACTTTCAGCTCTGAGAGTTTTTTTACAAAGTTTTAAAATGTGCACTCCTGCTGTTGGGCCTCACTGTCTGCCTGTGCTCTGTCTACACAATTAGTGGTAGTGTGGTCATTTGTAGCAGCAAATTCAAATAAGGGGTTTTAAGATTCTTTCTACATGCTGAATTCTGAAGGGTTTTGTACTGAAACCTGATCAGTTTTCATAATCGTTATCCTAGCAAAAAAAAAAGCACCTGTATTCAGTCTGTTTTTTCCATTTTCCACACAAGCCTGGGGCTAAGAATGAGGGGATGACATCCTGATGGACACAGCTCTGCTAAATCCCAAAAGAGCAGGCTGCAGTCTTTTGTGCCTATGGCGTTACTTTTTTAAGTCACAGACTGACAGCGGAAGTGTCAGTGCTTTATTAATTATTCTAAAAATACGTTTTTTTCCACAGATGGAAAAATTACTGAGGGGCTGCGCACTTCTTTTTTTTTTCGTCATTTTTTTTCTGTTGACACTTTTTAAACTCTTACAGCTGTCATTACAGTGTGAAAAGACAACCCTCTGAGTAGAACTGCTTAGCTGAAACTATTATTTAATACTGCTTCAGTCAAGGTTCCAAGAATGCTAAGCTGAGATTATATGGTGACGTGTAAACACTGCAGACCACTGATTAGTCAGAATCTTCACCTAGGAGCAAAATGACTTTGCAGCAGACTACTGCTCACATGACACTCGGTTTACAATTCTGCAAAACAAAAGGCGTGCATCATCTGTGGGTTGCATATTTTACGCACCAACAATGATTTTGTAAGCGTGTTGATTCACCTGACAGAGCTGATTTATTATTCATCCCCACCTGACCAAAGTTGAGCTCTGTCACAGTTGTCGCTCTCAAACAATATCAAAACCCCCCCAGTACCAAAAGCGTGTCTCGAACTAGCGGCTCAGAGGTTTCCTGGCTCTGTCGGGGCAGGCTCACCTGCTCTGTGATGATACTCGGCAGAGCAGCCCAAAACCAGGCCGCGCTGTCTGAACTTTAGGAAGCAGAAAGGAGTCGTAGTGTCAAGGCTAATCGCACCACGTAGCCTTTGAATAAGCTTTTCTTAATGTTGACTCCACAAGTGAGTGACGTGCTGTATTCATCCAACTTCACCCAGTTCAGAACCCCTCTGAACACGGTGCTTATGTCCTGGGAAAAGAATGACTGAATGTATTCGTGATGCCAAAATCTGCTTTCTGTTAAACGTAAAAAACGAACATGGTTTTGGTGGGATCAGTCATCAGAATTATGACTCGTTTTATTGGTATGTTCACATTTACTTGAAGAAAAGTAAGTAATCTTTTCTAAGAGCAATGCAGGCTCGGCCTTCTGGATTGTTGGAAGATTCTTGTTCATCTAAAGGGGCTGATGTGGTTTGTGTAGAAACTCCCTGCACAGCAGTGGCTATACTTGGGACTTTTTTTTTTTCTTTCTTTCTTCAAAACCTTCTACTCTTTTATTCAGCCTTGATTTGAAAGTCAAGCTGTTCTTAAAATATTCTGCCTCTCTTCCCCTCGTAACGTGTCATTGACCTCTGCCTAAAGCTCTGGAAACTGTAGTGTTTATTTGGCATCTGCAACCTTTTGTTGCTTTTCCTCCTGTCTTTCCCTCCTGTCTAACCTTGTTCATCCCCACGGGGGGGGCGGCAGGTGAAAACGGTCCAGCAGCAAGCCAAAGGACGCCAGCCAAAACGGCAGCACAGGAATGTAAGTCCCCCCAGGAATGCTGCATGACTGAAACACAGCTGGATGTGCCGCTTGATGTGCAGCAATTTGGGGGTTTGTTGATTTAGGCGCTGGTCGTGACCACAGATCTGATGACTCTGGGAAGCCTGTGATTTCTCCTGAGCTGCTAAAGCCAAAGCTTGAAGTGTTTTAACAAACACCTTTTGCTTTGGAAGTGTTTTTTTAAAGTTAATGAGCCCATCATTTGTTCAATGCAACATCCTTAATGTGGGGACGGTGAAGAATGGAGGCTTTAAAAAAAATTTTTTTCTTCTCTTCCCCACACACAAGGGAAAAAACTGTAGTTGGGGAAGATTTGGCAAACAATGGATGAAACGTGTGGGAGCAGAGCTACCATTTGACAAACCCCAAATCGGCCATTTGCTTTAAATTGCATCTGCTGTTTGGCCAAAAGTTAAGAGTTCTGCATGTTTGTTTTGTTGTTGTTGTATTCTGGTTTTTGTTTTTAACCTCACCTTGTTGTTGTTTTTTTGGCTTGCCTCCTCACGCCACGCTGAATTTGACCAGTGGATGTTGCTCTGTCATTTCTGTGCCGACCTCCAGCATGACGCACGCTAATTAAGTACTTTTCTCCTCCCACAGTCGTCCTCACATGCAGGTGGAGACCACGAGCTGGCATCTCGTATGAAGAGCCTGGAGCTGGAAAATCATACTCTGCACAAAGGTTTGCGTGTTAGAAGCTTTCACTCGGCCACAGTTTAATATTTATGGTAAAAGCTCTCTTAGGTATGAACATGCAGATTTTTGGTCATTGCTTTCGTCGTTTTACTTGCTTGAAAATGGCCTTTGGCTAATTTAAACCGACAACCCATTTGAGTAGACAAAGACGGCAGCCAATTGAAAAAGGTGAAAAAAAAATAGCCAGCTGTAAGCAGCCAGCTGTTTCGATCAGTGGCCGTCCAGGAGGCGGGGATGGCTGCACCTGGACATTAATCAGGCGGCCAGAAGCCAGCGAGCTGTAAAGGTTTCTCCCCGCTGTGTCGGCCCTGTGTGGGGCTGTTGGTGTTCACTGCCTGTTCCTGCTGCTCCCAAGTGGCAAAACCGTGGGTCACTGCAACAGCTCTGTTTTTGTGTCAGTGGTGGCAGAGATGAGGGCCGCCCTGCTCAAGCTGGAGTCCAGAGTGGCTGTGCTGGAGAAGTCCCCCACACCAGCAGCCGTCCCATGTGCAAAGGTGAGGGATGAGGGCTGGGGAGGCCCAGCAGGTTTGACCGCTTTAAGTCACCACACGCATTAACTCCCCTGGAACTTGACATCCGTCTTATTTGTTTGTACTGATGACAGTGTGGTCTTTTCATTATTTCACACTCGTATCAGTTTTTGCTCCGCTCGGGGCTCTACGGCTGTAATGGATCTCTGTGCAGAACCCTGAGGCCATCTCACTTGATTTTGAGAGACTAATGACCCGTTTTCTTATTGTGCAGGCGACTCCCGTCCAAGCGGCTCCAGCCAAGGTTGAGAACGGAGACGACGAAGACGACGACATAGACTTGTTCGGCAGTGATGAAGAAGATGAGGAGGCTGCACGTCTGAAGGAGCAGCGCCTGGAGGCCTACGCAGCCAAGAAAGCCAAGAAACCTGCCATCATTGCCAAGTCCTCCATCATACTGGACGTTAAACCCGTACGTGCACGTCTGGGCGCCGCTGCGGGGCTCTGACACAGCTAGTCCATAAGCTTCAGGATGATCAATTCCTAGATCAATGCTGGCTTAAAAATTAACTTATTCAGGGGCACAAATCTGAGTAATATCCAAAGAGTTAGAAATCGTTGCATAACTTTTCTGTGCATGCACGATAATTGGTAAAATGTTTGAATTATTCATTAGCAAATAATCGCACGCCTGTCCCCGGGTGTGGAAGTTCTAATGTGAGGTTTGCCTCTTTACCCCCCCCCCCCCCCGCCCCGTGCTGCTTTCAGTGGGACGACGAGACAGACATGGCCAAGCTGGAGGAGTGTGTGCGCTCGGTGCAAATGGACGGGCTCCTGTGGGGAGCCTCAAAGCTGGTCCCGGTCGGATACGGCATCAAGAAGCTGCAGATCAACTGCGTGGTGGAGGATGACAAAGTTGGAACTGACATCCTGGAAGAGGAGATCACCAAGTTTGAGGACTTCGTAAGTCACATTTGACGCCCCCTTTATTTCTTATTTATTTGAACTCATCTGTGAGCCTCCCTGAGTGGGATCCACTGCATGGAAACATGAGCCTAACAGTCCTGACAGCAGCATCTGTGCAGAGAAGGTGCCGGCTTGTGCCCTCTGAAAGCTGTTTACATGGGTTATCTGTTTTTAAATGAAAATATGTGCATCCACGTACACTTTACTGAGGCAGTATTTCCCCTCTGAAGGACGACGCTGATATTCTGTCAGGAAAGTGGTTAAGCCATTTGACGGCGCTTTGAATTTAGATTCGATTCCAGTTTGGAATTTAATTATTTGGGTAATTCAAAAGTATCTGTTTTGGTTTCTGAGACTTCATGTGGACTTCTGGCTCTTTTTAGACAATGTGCATTTATACAAGTTAAAATATTACTGGCTCAATCTTCCTGGGAAGATTTGAACTCTGTTATGTAAACATTTATAGTCAGATTCTGTTTTTTATCACTTCTACCTCCCAAATTCTACACTTGACTGGAAGGTCCTCTTTTTGAAGTCTTCCTTAGGTAGAACGAGGACAGCTGAATGTGTAGCTGCTGAATTATTAAAGTTTCACTGTAGTGGGTCAGCGGCAAAAAAAAATCTCAACCTGGCGGGCTGAAACAGAAGCTTGATGGCGTGTAGTTCACCACTTAGGCTGAGGTTTTCTTTAACCTGTATTCTACTACGGGCGGGGGGGGGGGAGCACAACTTCCCTCTATGCAAACCTGTCTGAGTAATTGTTCTTCAGTCAGGGTTTATTGGGGAAGATTTGTCTATGTAAAGCGTTCAGTGGTCACACAAATGTTGTGCAGCTGGATTCAAACCAAGTCGGGATTGCTCCCTTTCCTTTAAGGAGGTAGGTTGTACTGCTCCAACACCGCTTCCAGCCCAGAGTAGAACAGAGGAAAGGTCAGGGCTTACGTCAGAGAGGGGGCTGCAGAGAAGCTCTCGCTCTGGGTGGAGATCTCCAAGGACCAAGTGGAGAAATGGAACATGCAGTGGCTCCATTAGCACACACGTGCTGAGGGGGATTCCAGAGGGACCAGACAGGCTACCATTCAATTAGTCTGAGAAAAGAGTCCCGTCTAATGCCAGGCCCCTCTTCTAGGGATAATAGATCTTTAAATTGACTTCTCAGTCCTTCTGGTGGATTTAATTTGTTTTGTTGTTTAACAATGGGGCTAGAGAGTGACCTGCTGGAAACCTTTAGCGATTAATTATGGAGAATTTAACTTCTGCTTTACTGTGGTATGTGTGCTAGATGTCCTATAGTGACACATTGTTCACATCCGTTCATTCTTAGAGGGCCGGACAGCTTTACTGTTACTGTAACAACTTTATTTAGTGGCTTTTCACATACAATGAGTGTTGTACAATTCTGAGTCTGATAAATGAAATCTTAACAGGATATTTTTTGTTGTTCTGCAGGTCCAGAGTGTGGATGTTGCTGCCTTCAACAAGATCTAAAGGCGTGCCCCCACACCTGCTCTGCGTCTTTACGGTTATTAAAAAGCTGAGATCACAAAACTGTGTGAGGTTCATTGATTAATCTAAACGAAATGTAAATATCTTATTTGAAGAGGTTTCACACTTGAAGCGAGCACAGCTTCAGGGTGGAGCCCAGCCCCACCCAGAACCCCGGGTACAGAGGCTGGGTGAAGGTGGTCCTCTCTTTGTGGAGGAGAACCATCGTGTCGCCAACGCTGTAAAAGGCCAGCGTCCCGCCCCGGAAATCCAGGTACACCCCCACCCTGCTGCCGCAGGGGGCGGCGGCGGGCACGCTCTCCTTGTTGTGCTGGAAGGAGCAGGCGGCCGGCGAGCAGTCCAGGCTCCACGACCGGCCGTTGTGCCCCAGCTTACAGTCGCTGCCCCCCCCGCTCCTGCTCATGCTCCTGTAGCAGACGCCCACGGAGACCCCTCCCTTCCCGGCCCACTCCACCTCCCAGTAGCAGCGGCCGGCCACGCCCGCCCGGCACAGCACCTGGGCCCAGCTGGTGAAGCGGTCGGGGTGGTCGGGGTAGGGCTGCGCCTCCGAGCGCGTGGTCACCGATCGCCGGCCGTCGGAGAGGCTCAGGTAGGAGTTAGCCGTGTTCAGGTCCAGCGTCAAGTCGCTGGAATCTTGATGGAGAAAAAAAAAGAAAAAAAGAAAAAAAAGAGGTAAGAATCAGTGTTCTGATGATGGATTCTGCAAGATTTTAAATCTGCACACTCACATTGTAGGAAATCAGCTCTTGTCTTTGGCTCAGCGTCATATGGAATGTCATCTTTAGCTATTCGGAAGGGCTTCGTTAGTTTGATTTTCCTTTAAAACTACTACTACTTTTAAAAACTTGCATGTACAAAAAAAAAATGTACCTCTTGTTTTTTCAGTTGAATTCAGCTGACTTCCGTCCTTAAGTGAAACAACTGGGAAACACACATTTCTGTTGAGCCGGTTTCAAGAAAGCCATGGCATTGGAAGCAGCCGTGGGATGGATCTACCTTTTTCGGACACTTTGCTGAATTCCTTTTGAAGCGCCTCATGCAGGCTGTCCCTCGTGTCGGCCAGGCCCCCCCTCATCGTTCTGTACATCAGGTATGTGACGGCGTCTGTGTTGGGCATCTCCGCCGGCTTTGAGGGGAACTGAAGGGACCTGCACTTCTGTGGAGAGACAAAACCAACCCGCACTAACTTTAAAAAAGTACCGAAAGAATTTTTGAGGGTAATTGGGACCATAAATTCAGGCCTTTCTGATCAAAAACTAAGTCATATGGATTGATTTCCAGATTTAAATGCAGCTCTTTGCCCAACGATTTGGGACTAAAGGTCTGACCCCGTTTATTTTTTTCATCCTTTTAAAAGTGGTAAATGTAGAACCTATTAGAATAAAATATTTGCTCTTAATCAGTCCACAGAAATTGTTACATGTACTCCAGTCTTGTTTAGACATTCAGAAGACTTCTGAATCTTTCAGTGATTTTCTGAATAGAAAAACTTGACCATCTCTACAGCCTGGAGGTCTTCTAACTGTTACCAGTTGCCATTTTGCCTTCGAGTGGTTTCTTCAAATTGAGGAACATGATAAAATGCTTTTTATTCAAACGCCATCCTGCTTTGTGAAAGTATATAATGACTAAAATTAAGCCAGAAACTGATCCTGAATCCTGTTTCTGTAACGGTTGCTTTGGGCTGCAGATATGAAGCCGCAGGCCGGTCGCCGCTTCGGACCGTTTAGTTTTCCTACCTGGATGAAGTGGACGTGGTCCTCTGTTTGCGCCAGCCTCTCCAGCTCTGCCTCGGTCTTCCGCAGCTCGGCCATCTCCCGCTGCACCTTCTCCAGGGCCTCCTCGGCCTGACCCACGGCGGCTCTCTCCTGGACCCGGATCAGCTCCTTCACCTCCTCGCTCTGCTTCTCGATGGACTTGATCAGCCGGTTGAAAATCCTCTCGCTCTCCTCCACCGCTGCCTCCGTGCAGTGCTGCAGGGGTTAAAATGAGCTCTTTGCTCTCCAGGAAACGGCGCCACAGCAGCGCGGTTGAGGCTCTACTGGAGGGGAATCGCTCACCTTCATATATTTGATGGCGTATCTGAGCTCCTTCTCCGCGTCCCTCAACTTCTGCGCAGACTTCAAGCAGCTCTCTCTGAGTTTTTTCTGAGGATAAAGAAGATGAACATGGCGTTGAGCCGACTCAGTCGAATGATTCCTCCACGGTCGACTTTCAGGGTGGAAACTTTTGATTTCACAGCTGAAGATCGGATTACACGGGAAAGGCCTTTAGTGTCTGAGCGGCGGGAACATCAGAGGACGAGATGTGATTGCAAGACCAAGTCGCGCTTTACCCTCCCTGTGTTCAATATTTCAGCTGCTGAAGCCTTCAAACGAGGCTATAAAAAGACGTATCCGGTATCTCAGACAACATACACAAATCCAGCTTGTGTTACGCCTATATTCCAATTTCAGACACCACAGAGATTATGCATGAGTCACCCAATGTTTTATTTATATACAGAAACTTTTAAAAAGGAGTACTACAGAGAAGGCCGTCACACGCGCAGACGGGGAGAGATCTGCTGCAGCACGCTGACTTCAGATCAGCCAAAAGGATGCAGAGCTGAGGGAGAGTTGTTCGATTCAGTCCTTTACATAAAAAAAGCAGCTGTAACACAGGGTGCTGCACCATTATGAAAAAGTCGTCAGGCTGTCTAGCAAAGATATACTAGTTAAGAAAGGAATTGCCAGTTTATGAGATTTCTGTACACTTAACTCTGAGCTTGCCTACATACAGGCATGTGGGTAAATGGATCAATCTTATTATCCATTTATTAAATAATCAAGTGTTTTCTGCTTTAGAAGTTCCAATGTTGCCTTTTTATAATTCAATAAAACTAAAATCTGCTAAAGTAACTTATCAAAAACAATCAATTGAAGTGGCACCATACTAAAGCACACAGATTTCCATGACTTCAGGCACTTGGGTTTGTTGAACTGTACTGCATTTTAGAAATGCTGTATCTAAGTATTTTAGAGGCCAGATGTGTTAAATGTTAGGGATTGGAACTGCAGTCTCAAAGCTTTTAGATTTAAACTAAACAGGTTCTTGCAACCTGTTTATAGAGCTCAGTAATTGGTTACATGTACGGTATCACCACCAGAAACATCATGCAAGGGTTTTTACGTGCTCAGAACCAGCAGTAATTAACAGTTCACTTCATCTTCATAACGGATGAGTGACCTTTTTAAAAACACACGTAACCTGCATCCACTTTGCGCACCTGGACCTGTTTTACCTGTACTCTGCCATTAATATCGATTCGACAGCTGGTAAATATGTGCGGTCAGCTATTGTTCCGCCCTTTGGATTAAAGTACTTCCCAGATAACAAAAAGAAAAATCAAATGCGCCCTGACTGTATGTTTAGTCTCCGATACGGTGCTCGGTTTGGTTGTGGGCTGGATCCATCCCCGGGACTCACCTGCTGCGCGGCCCTCTCCTCCGGCAGCGGGACGGTGTCGTGGCCCCGGTGGCGCTCTTTGGCGCACAGCGAGCACACCGCCAGCTGGTCGGTGACGCAGAACAGGCGCAGGGACTTTCCGTGCGTCCGGCACGGCCTGTCCCTCGGCAGGCCGGAGGCCGGGACCAGCTGGTGGCCCTTTCGGTGGAAGCGCTCCTCGTGCGCCTTCAGGTGCGCGGCGCAGAACGACTCCGCGCACGCCAGGCAGGATCTGACGGCTCTTTTGCCCCGGCAGACGCCGCACCGGACCTCCTGGGCCCTGGCGGGGGGCTGGGCCGCGGCCTGGGCGCGCTCGCTGCGCAGGAACGTCTCCACCACCTCCCCCAGGACCGTGTTCCTGCTGAGCAGGGGTCTGGGGCTGAACGCCTGCCGGCACTGCGGGCAGCTGAACTCGTCGCTCTTCTTGTCCCGGTTCCAGTAGTCCTCGATGCAGTCCAGGCAGTAGCTGTGTCCGCAGGGGATGGTGGCGGGGTCCCGCAGGACCTCCAAGCACACCGAGCAGCAGAACTGGTCCTGCTCGATGGAGATGGTCGCGGCTGCCATCGCCTGAACGCGATCAATTAAAACAGGAAGGGAGAACAGGTGGGCGTAGGTTTACAGGTGTGCTGCTGACTTTTCTCGGGTTTCAGTCGAGGCCTCCAATCACGACCGGCCAACCCGGAAACAAGGCAGTCCCGGGCCCTCCGTTTACGCAGGAGCGCCGGCCCCTAAACGCAACACGACTCCTGCTGGGAAAGCACCGGGCCGGGTCTGTCTGTCTGTGTGTGAAACTGAACTTTCCCTCCATGCCCGCATTCTGTACTGCACATAAACACAAGCTGAGAGAAAACCGCTTTATTTTGTCCATGTATAATCAGACATGTAAGTCAGTCTCCAAAGCAAAAGAAAAAACGACCTCTGACAGAGTTTTGGTTAAAAATTAACTACTTATAAAAGCTTGAGAACTAAAATATCGTTGGAATATACGTAGTGAGCTGCTTCTTCAGTTGCAGGGTGTCAGTTCTTTGTTTTTTGTAGACTTAATACTTTATTGGATATCAGTGTTGGTGGCCTTTCGGTTTGTAACTGTGTTACGACATATTGAGGTTAGGATGGGCAAATATTCAAGTATGGCTGATAACACCACAGCTTAACTGTGAAAACGGTGAAATATCTTTACGTTCATGAGTAGATGTGTAGATTTTTTTAGTGACCATGAAAATATGATATTCAGCCCGTGCGGCTGGATGTGAAATGCAGGGTTTGATGTTCAGTCTATTTCCTCCTGGAGTGAGGGCGACGCTGGAGGTGCCTCTGCCTGGATCCTGTGGACAGTTTGGAGCCTGAGAAAAACAGGAAAGAGGAATCATTAACGTGTGTTAGAGGAGAGGGCAGGATAAGAAGGCCTTTTCTAACATTTGGTATTCAAATAAGGCCTCGAGTTGTTGCTGATCGTGAGATAATGTTGGATAACAGCTTTATGAAACTGAAAGAGAGAAATAAGGAGAAAATATCTGTGTAAAGAATAATCGATAATATTGTCACAACTGGGTTTTTAAAAAAAAGGATTTGTTCTGTGGGAATCAGAGTGAATCAGCTCCTGTCTGTTTTTGTTCTACATCATCTCGACCTTCACCTTTAAATACGTCTAAAACAAAATAAGTATCAGTCCTCAACATCATTCCTGTATTTCCAATGATGTTAGTATCAAAGAAAATTTATTGAATGCTTGACAATTTTGTCGGTGCAGGGAGTAAAAGTCATCAATCCGGATGAGATAGAACCACAGCTAACAGGCGCAGAAATTCAATTTGCTTAAAAAATCAAAACAATAGAGTCATCTACGTCCTCCACGTAGAAAAACGACATTACTCTGACTGGGCTGCATTCATCTAAGGCAGATTTTTACTCAAGAGTTCGAACGGTTCTGTTTACCAAAGGGTGAGAAGGCAAACGTCGGCACGGCTGGTCCTGGTGGGAGGAACGGGTTCAGGGGGCTCACGGGAGTCTGGTCCAGGCCTAGAGCCGGGGCAGCTGCGGTAGAGCAAACACACGCGCTTAAGACGCAGTCCCCGGTGTCCTGACCGAAGCAAACTGCAGCCCGGGTGCAAAGTCAGCAAACTCCAGCGTAAACAAACACGCTGAGCGCAGAATTTTACGCCCCGACATAATGAGAGCGAGGACGGGAACCCGATCAATTAGAGCAACAAAAAATATGGGAAATCAGACACAGGGGGTCACTGGTTACCGTGACAACGCAGATAGATTTTAAATATTTGCATTTCAAATTTAGTGGGTTTCAGTGTATTCAAGCACATCAACCGTTTCTGTAAAAAAAAGAAAAATGTAACTGAACTCCATAAAGAGGCTTTAAATAAATTTTGTCTCTGGTGCCAAATGGATACGACAGTAATGCCAGAGCAAAATGGGAAAGCTGTGAAGCCATAAATCCCAAACAAAAAACAGTCGCTCCCAAAAACGCTTAGTACACACACTTAATTGACCACCAGGAGTCGCAGCAGAGCAACAGAAAGGAGGTGGCTCTGAATGTTGGGCTTCGCTGGACATGTTTTTAGCCAAAAAACAAAACAAAAAAACATTTATTTTTTTTTAAGTAAGACTATGCCTAATCAGACTCACCCACTGGAAGCTCCATTTGTGCTGCCGACCCAGCCTCACCGGTGTGTGTCGTATCACACTGAACAGCGGCATTTTGAGGACTCACGATTGTCACATTTCGTACTGTTGAAAAAAAAAGAGAGAATCGTGAAACGACACGATAGAGTCAACCGAGGAGCCCTCAATCCTGTAAGAACGGAGTGTTTCTACCTCTCTCGTAGATGCTGACAAATCCTCCCTGACACACCTCCTGCAGAAGTCCCTTAAAGTCTGACACGGCTGTCATCACCAGGCTGAAGGAGAGGCCGGGGTCGGCGGCGAGCGGCGGCGAGGCGGATGGCGCGGGCGGGGCGTGGAGAGCCTGACAGCTCTGGACACAAACACCGGGAGGAGGGGGCATTTCAGAGAGGGCCGCGGACAGATAGAAAAGGCAGAGCCACTGAAAAGTTCGGGGCACCACCTCCAGGAAAAGGACAGGGTCGTCGGTGTGGGCCAGCTGGTCCAGTTCCGCCTCTCGCTTCCTCAGCTCTGCCGTCTCCTTCTGGATCTTCTCCAGCAGCTGCTGGGCGTCGGCCACGGCCGTCTTCTCCTGCGCCTTTATCAGCTCCCTCATTTCGAAGCGCTTCAGCTCGATGGAACGGATCAGCTCGGTGAAGATGGAGTCGCTCTCTTCGGTGGTGGCTCGAGCCGACCGCTGGGGGAGGACAAAAAAGCAACCGGAAACGCTCTTAAAAAAAAATCCTGGTGTGTGTGCCAGCTGTGGTATTAATGGATGCTGGGTTAGGATGAGGTGTGACAGAAACGAGCCATCTGAACTCACAGTGAGAGAGAAGATGGCTTCTCTCAGCTCCTGTGCCTCCTTTTCTTTTTGCTGAATCCTCAGATGGGAGTTTTGCTTCATGTCTCGGAGGTTCCTCTGAATAAAAAAAAAACAGTTTTTTAAAAGTTGAAATATTACAAAGACATGTTCACAGGATGAATGAATGCACTGACTTAATATTTTCGGAAATGCAGTGACTGATTACATTTGTTAATGTGTCCATGTGTTTGAAGGAATTTTAGTCCAAAGAAAAACAGTACAGTTTACAGTTTGCTCCTGGGAAGGTTTAAAAACAGACGGCGGTGGTTAAATAAAGAGTAAAAAAACAACGAACTATACGTAACAGACCTGGTCTCCGTCCACACTTGGGGCCAAAAGCCCATCCAAATGCTGCTTTACAGCTAAGAATGCTTTGGCAGATGGATAAGACACACTGTGAACTAAAATATGAATGGTACATGTTAGACCCCTCAAACCTGACCTGGAAAAAGCTCTATGGACACTCTGAAAAGTGCATTCCCACTTATTCTACTCATCCCAGTGTAAGATAGCGTGGTCTAGGGTCTCCAAAGTGAGCAAAACAAACGGCATAAATCACCAGGTTCCAGCGTTTTCTGAAGAAATTTATTTAATTTTTTTTCTCCTCCGAACCCCCATCTGGTCTCTTTCTTTTCCTTTTAAAGCCAATTGGCAACACAGCTGCACATAATTGGGCCAAGCCACAATCAAACAGGTAACAACAGAACAAGACAAAATCTAAACAAAAACAAGAATAATATTAATCTAATTTACAAACTCATCCTAATGAAATAATGTACAAAATAAACCCTGCCAAACAAGATAACTCAAAAGTTACTTTAAAGAAAAACAAACAAAGCAATACTAGAAAACCCTCTAATTGGTAGATCCCAGCAAGGTAATCAGTGACAACATTCAGCCATTCAACAGGAAGCACTGGGCCGGCCACTCCCACACTCCTGACCTGCTGCAAAACTACAAGGGAGAATGGTAAATCAAAAGAAACACAAATACCAAGAATCTACAAGTTCAACCAATAATTCAAAAGTGGTAGCTTTAAACTAAACATATAAATAGATGGAAACTGCAACACAATATCAACACAAACAAACCCGGGATAGTAAATGAAGCACGGTTGCAGTAATGTTTAAATCTAAGCATGTTAACCTATTACAAAAATAAATGTATCAAAATAATAAAGGGACAAATGGTGCACATGCACTGAACCACTTTGTCACACCCAGAAGCAGAGGAAATGACAGCTCTAGACACAACAAACTTCAAGTCAGAGCTCCTTCAGAAAGGAAGACAACGTGATTTCATTAATTTTCATCTAAAAATGTATCGTCATAGCGGGGCTTTGCTCTTGTAGATCAGATCAGGGATCTGTTTGTTCAACAGAGAGGATTATACTTTATCATGTGTGTCCTGATACAAAGAAAAAAAAAACTTATCAGGATTGAGGCTGAACTTTGACCCACGTTAATACTGAGACCCAAAAGGACTGTTTACATTACATTTAAGATGTAAAAGCAGGGGGGAAATGTGTTTTCTTCCTTGCTTTACCTCCACTTTCACTGCATTAAACCACAGAAAGAACAAAAAACCTGCCAGATGTTTTTAAGTGGAAAAGTCACCACAGTTTTGCTCTTTTTGGTGACACACATCAGTCGCTAGTCTGATCATTTAGAGGCTGCTCTCTGATCTGTGACGCGTTTACCTGCTGGTGCTGGATTTCTGCGTCGGCCAGCACCGTGTCGTGGCCTTTGTGCTCGTCCGTCAGACACAGGTAGCAGATGCAGCGGCGGTCGGTGCGGCAGTACACCTCCAGCAGCCGGTCGTGGCGGGGGCAGAGGGTCTCCTGCAGCCGTTTGGAGGCCGACACCAGCTTGTGCTTCTTGAAAGCCGGGGAGTCGTAGTGGGGCTGCACATGGGCGTCGCAGTACGAGGCCAGACAAACCAGGCAGGACTTGACAGCCCGGTTCTTCCTCCCGGTGCACACGTCGCACTGCACGTCGTCCGCTCCGGCCAGGGTCCGGTGGTCCGCGGGGGGGTCCGAAGTCTCCTCGAGTCCCGTCCCCTTGAACCTCTCCACCACGTCGGCCAGCATGGTGTTCCTGGCCAGCACCGGCCTCGGGCTGAAGCTCTGACGGCACTGGGGGCAGACGAAGACCCCGATGTAGTCGTCCTGGTTCCAGTAGTTCTGGATGCAGTCCGAGCAGTAGCTGTGGCCGCACGGGATGGTCACCGGGTCCCTCAGCACGTCCAGACATATGGAGCAGTTGAACTGGTCCCTGTCCAGCACCACTCCGGCCTGGGCCATGGTTCCAACGCGAACGGGAGAGGTGGAAAACGGCAGAAAACACCAGAGCGAGGCCGAAAAAACACAGCTGCTGCTCTGTTTACAGGAAGTGACGGGGGGAAGTGGGCGTGGTCTAGGGAGCGTCACCGGAAGTTGGAGGGCATTTAATCTCTGTGTGCCCATCCACAGAAATGACCTGCGTCTCTTTTCGCCACCACTTTCCCGTCGGTAGTGACAACAGGAGGGAAAAAATAACTTAGTTTCCGGCGATGTGATATTGAATTGAAATGCAGATGTGTATACCTCTTTAATAACACAATAAAATTCCATTCAAGTGCAATCAAAACACGGCCATCCAAAGTCTGACTTCATAGTTTCAACAGTTTCTGTAGTTTAAAAATCGGAATGTAAAGGCGTGTACATGCCTCTTCACTCCTAAGGAAAATATAATCACCCAAAAACCATTTCCAGTGCATTTTTATTCAAAATGCATTATAATTAATAAACACAATAAATAAGTAATGTTTGACAAATAAATCAGTTTCCAGAAATCATAAAGAATAGTAAGAAAATAAAAATACAAAGTATAACTTCCAACTTCAGGGTATTTTGGTCAGTGCATTGACAACATGAATTTAGTTGTGTGGAAAACAAAGTGCGACCTTTTTCAATTCTTAAGTGCATCTTATCCAGACATGAGAGAAAAAATAATTTATCTTCTTCTCAGAAGTGCTTAAAATGGTGACCTTATTAGTCCAACTTTTCCCCTTAATACAACAGTTAGCTGTTCAACTAAATTATTTTTTTCACCATGTCTTAATAGAACCTTAGAATTAGTTGAAGGATGTATATAATTTTTCACACAACTGTAAAACAGACTGGACATATTCAAAAATCTACTCCTCCCCAACATATAACAATAAATGACTTTGGTCGCAAATTAAACTTTGGATACAGACATGTGAATGTTATACAGGTTAAATAGTTTCTTTCAATGGAATCACTTAAACATTCAGTGATTACTGTGCGTTGCAAGATTCCAAAGATTATTGCACTCATCGGTCAAAATTCAAAAACATTCTCTTACAAATAACATGCAGTCCCAATCATGAGTCCAATCATTTTAAAGAATAAGGTTTAAATATGGTCAAAGAACAATACTGTGCAGCTATATGGATCCCTAAGAAGGTAATATTCCCTTTCAGAATGTCATAGGAATTATTTTGTGCAAAATACTGATGGGATAATTAAGCGTTTGTCAGTACATGTTCAATTGTCCATTCAAGTATGTTCTCACAGCTAAGTTTTTCTGTTTTCTGTTCAAATCTATAACTCTCAGTACTTTTAAATACAAGAAACAGGCACAAAATTATTCTGATTGTTTTAAAACATGCACTGGTGTCAAACGACAATTGAATTTTGAGCTACATGCTTACTAGACTTTATATGATTTTGCCTAATGACAATGAAGTTGCTGAATCCAGTCTACTCACCTTCAACTACTTAACAAGCTGTAAAAGTAAAGCTTTGTTACTACTTCTCTTTCTTTTCAAGAAAAGAACTCCCATACTGTTCAAGTTTTCATGTTTAGCTGATTTCATACAAAAATACTTAGCAGGTAAAGACCCGAGTCAAAACAGAGAGATGTGGAACACTGGAAGTCAAATAAAACTCTCTGCAATGTGCGAAAGTTGATCTGCATGTGTATATGCTTTACATGTGTGTGCAATGCTATGATATGTTTCTGCACTCATGATATGTGATGTCATGGTGCGGCTTCACTTGTTTTTATCCTCCAGTCCGCTCTCTGCCCTCAGCGCCTGGCTGCTGGCTGAAATAAAGCTGATCCAGTGTTTAAGCTCCTCTGGAAACTCCGGACACTCGAGCTGCACACAAACATTTCATCAAAGCCATCAATGAAACTGCTGCAATCTTTAGAATCTATAAAACATGTAATGGTTTTTAAGCCACAATTAAGCCACAATTTTTCCTGTTTAAGCATACAATTGAAAATTATTTGAAACACTTTTTTGTCTAATTCAATCAGAGATTTAAAAAATGTGGATTTTAATTGCCAGTTAAAGAGAAGATAGCTTTTAAAGATACCATCTTGGGCATTATAAAAATCAAGGCTTTCCCTGTTTACGTTGTTCTTATCTATTTAGATATTTCAGTGTTTGCTGACATTTAAGTAAACTGACTTAAGATTCTTTCTGGTTACTTTTATAAAAAGGGGAAGATAATTAGATTTCTTGAGTTCGAAACATCTTGTTGTCACTTTTTAATAAAAGGGAAACTGAATATATACATACTTTATTGGATTGGTGGTTGGATTTGATTATTATAACCTATTTTTCCTTTTTCTTAACTTGAACAGCCATTTGAGATAGTGATCGGCTGATTGATAAATAAAGTAATAGTAAACACTGCCACAGAAACATTGGGACATTTCCTACCTTTTTTTTGCAGATGGATTCGATGATTCTCTCTGGGCTGCTATGCACCACATTCTGCCTACAAAGCATGACCGCAGATACAAATCCATCCTTCTTTGACACGAAGCGTTGCTCCAAGTAAAAGGCCTTCTCATCCCAACCAAGCACTTTAGTCTGGATTTCAAAAGCCTCTCTGAAAGCTAAGGAACGCCGATACCTGATAGTGGAGGCACCTACCACCATCTTGGCCCCAAGCTTGCGTGAAGCCATGAACAGACCGTTTCTCATGTAATGATGGAACCGAGCAAAGTCGCACTCCCGCAGATATCGAGAGTTGTTCATGTGACCCAAGTAGTCCAAATCGTGGGTGAGGACCACACCATCAACACTTTGCACTGCAAGAATGTCCCCTATTCTGGGCTGGAACCATGCCTCGAAGAACACCTGGGCCCCTCGCAGGAAGTACCAGACATCCAGGTTGCAGAATAATAGGAGGAGGGCGCCTAGCACCAGGAGCAACATCTCTCTGGAAGAATGATACAAACATAAAATAAAATAAGCAAAACTGAATAAAGTCTTATTATAAGCATGTTACAACAGTCTCTACATGTGACTTACTGTTTTTGTCAATAAAAATACCGCCTTTCGTGTGTTGTATGAATAAATTAACACACTATCATGGCTATTCACTTCAACCTTGAGCAGACTGGGAAGCTAACGGTGCTCCGTTCAACTGAACGGGCTACAACTTGCTGTGACAGCCAAATCTGTTAGCTTAGCGGCTAGCTGCAGCAAGCTGGTGGCCTTGGAGGATGAGCGGACGAACTCACACGCGGAAGTCGATACTTTACAATCTTTCAAAGGCAAAGTTTAATTGACGGCAACAAAAGGGACCGAAATACACATTACATGACGGTAAAACTCACTGTGCTTGCAGAAGATAGGACTACCATGGGATGAGATGCAACTTCAAGAGACCGGTAGAATCTATTACCATAACTTCCTGGAACGTGACGATAGTCGGCTTCATTGGTCAAACTATTGTCATGGTTACTTAGAGTTTTTTTTTTTTTTTTGTATTGACTGACGTTTTGCACCTGTCCTACAAAATATAAAACAATTATAAGTTATTATAAGTTCATATTATGTCTTTGGCCTAGTATTTAGTAAAAACATTCCCTTTTCAAATGACCTTTATAAATAATTTCTTTAATGTCCTTTTTCATTAATTTTATAACTAATGTGACCAATGCTTTCGGATCTTTCAAGTGAAATATCATTTCTTAAATACAGCAGTAAATAAGAGATAAATTATTTTAGTTTAAAGAATTATAAAATGTTATTGGTAATTTGTTTGGAATAGATGGCACACAGAGTGCACATTTCATTTTCTAAGTTTATTAGTTTATTTTTAGTGTATTTATAAATGTGGCTATAAATCGTAACTTATCATTATCCTCTCACATTGGTCAATAACTGAAACTCTCTGAATATCTAAACCATGTGCATCTGAAAACGTTTATACAAACAAACAAAACAAAACAAGCAGCCTTCTTTGTCAAGAAAATTAATTTCAAAATCAAACTCGAATGAAAAAATAATGAAAATACTCCAAGGAACTTCCTTTCAATTGAACCCTTTAGCTGGGTTTATGAATATAAGCATTTTTTTTTCAATTAGGTTTCATCTTTACTTTATTAGTTAAATAAAAAAGCAAGTTAAATGAGAATGAAGATCAAAGTTTAGGTGTAAAACCCATACAATATGAGGCATGGCATGAAGGATTGAATGGGAAAAATTACATGCAAATTATTGGAACTGGAAAGTAGGTGCTCTCAGATGAGCTAATTGTTTAAGAGAAGCCCTAATAGAGAGAACAACCATCTGACCTCTTATAATACTGGGTATTTCGCTCCAGTTTGTGGAACCATGGATAAGAAAGGCCTTGAGAGACTTTACCAGTGATTACCATTGTGAGGAATGCAGTGTAGGAGAAAACGCTTCTCTCTCTGTGTAAGCGACTGGATTCAGTCAGTCAGTAATAAAGTTTTGTCTCTGCTGCAAAAAAAGCTTTACAGCAGCTGAGGCCGGTGATTCCCATATGGTGTAGGCATACAAAGATTTGCCCTGATTTGTTATTGTACTGCGGAGTGCACAAAGACATTATCATAAAACAAATGTAAAATAGTAGTTTGTCACACCTTCAGGCTTTCCTCAAATCTTTTATATCAAGCCATTTTTCCTTTTCTTTTTTAACTCAGTTCCTCGTGTGGTATTGAGAAGGAAATGTAAAATTAAGTTCAATATGCAGTTTAAATTCAATTTGGTAAAAAAAAAAAAAAGTTTCATAAAGGGGGGGTTTGCATGTGCCTTTATCTGAAATGGCTTTTAACTTCCAAGTCGTTCTTGAAATTCTACTAATGTTAAACACCAATTGGAACAGAAGATTAGAACACTAGGTCGCATTAGTAAGCTTCAGTCAGGGCTCTGCTGCTATAAGAAAATCATAGGAAGCATTTTGTATCACTGCTTAATCCATTTCAGACCACTATAAGTCTGTGATTCAGTTACTTAAACAGTACCAGCTATTGATTTATATTTGGGTACAGAAAAAACACTCAAAATTAAAAGTAATTCATTAGTTTTATTGCAGCTGTTAAATCAAAGAATTCATAGTCATAACAGAACGTTTCAATTAGTGAATAAGTAATCATCATTTATTAGCATTTAAATGCCCTGAAATTGATCATTTACACTTTTCTTAGTGTTCGTCTCTGTAAGTACACCCCCATACATCCGTATGTAATAGAGTTTATGCAAAGTCTGTTTTTAAGAGGCGTATCTCAAATGTAAAGCATAGGCACAACTGTGTATTAGTCAAGTATCGATTGTGAGAAACCAAATATTTATCTTAGAAGACTGTGAATCATGGGCTGGTAAACTGACTGGCTAACAAAAAGCCAGTCCTTAGAGCTGCCCATGATTCTATTTGTTCTTCTCCTCCAGACCACTCTCAGATCTGAGGGCTTGGCTGCTGGCAGAGATGAAGTTGACCCAGTGCTGAAGATCCTCCGGGAACTCGGGGCACTCCACCTGAAAGGAGCGAACCAAAACTTCATTGTCCCTCGATGGCGGGCACACAGGTATACTCTCCAGAAATGTATTTTCATCTCTGCTGAAACGCCCGTTTCCTTCCTTACCTTCCTTTTGCACAGGTGCTGCATGATCTTGTCTGGACTGCCGCGTATCACACTCTGCTTGCAGTACATGACGGCACACACCAAGCCGTCTTTTGCCGACACAAACCTCTGCTCCAGGAAAAAGGCTTTGTCGTCCCAAGTGACGATCCTGCTGCGCAGCTCGTAACTCTCCCCTATACACAGAGCCCTGCGGTACCGGATGGTGGTGGCCCCCACGACCATGGACGCTCCGAGGGCCCGTACCGCTTTGAACACGCCGTTCCGCGTGTATAGGGAGAAGCGGGCAAAGTCACACTCCCGGAGGTAGCGGGCATTGTTCATGTGGCACATGTCGATGTCATGGGGGGTGACCCGGCCTGTTAGGACCTGCTCTGCCGTCACGTCCCAGACTGGAGGCTGAAACCAGGCTCTCAGGACCACCACCACCACCCGCAGGAAGTACCAGACGTCCAGGCTGCAGAACAGAGCCAGCAGGATGGCGAGCACCCACAGGACCCACCACATCTCTTGAAGAAAAGAACAGAAAAGAAAAGGCAGAGGAGTTCATTTTGTATCTTTGATGCCATCACAGGGATGAAGTAAACGTTAACAAACTGAAAAATATAGACAAATATGTAACGCTATTCCAGCTAAAAGCCAATAAAGGGCAAAATCACACTATACCCAAGCAGACCAACCCTGTAATGTATCATTTTCTGACTCTACAGCCCCACATCTTTCCCCTTGATGTTTCTGTTAAATGGAGGCACATGTAAGAAAAGTTTAGTCTTTCATTCAACTTAGCAAGTGCATTAAAAAATATAGGACAAAATTAACTTGAATGTTTAAAAAATATATATATATACAGAAAATCATAAACATGCAATATAAATGGTTACTTTCAGAAGATGAACCTGCTGCTCTGTGTTTTGGCACAGTAAGTTAAAATGGTGAAATGTCCTCACACAAACCCTAAGAGCAACTTAAAAATATTTTTAAAACTTTTTGAAACATTTTCAAACAAGCACATGACCTGATTGGCTGTCATCTGCACGTCTCCTTGAAATTCCCGTAAAGAATGAAAGGACAGACCCCACAAATGTTTGTATTTAACGTTTTCTCTCATTTTTCTTCTCGACCCTCCACCCAGTTAAACAACAGACTTTTGTTGAAAACGAGTTTCAGTGACACCACGTTTTTTAAAAAAAACCTGAGGGTGTAAACAGGTTTTGCAGGAAAGGCAGGCCACATCTGCACACTCTCTTAAGTTCATCTAAAGTTGGGATGTCTTTCTGTATGTAGTTTACCACCAGTACCGCAGTTTTAGATAATCCGAGGTTGTTACTAAATAAATGGGACACGTTGTGGTTACGTACAATTCCAGAAAGAAATATAGTTAAGTAAAACACTTTTTTTCAGTGAGTTAACAACTTGACACTTGTAGTTTGTGACACATCAACGTTTTCGGTATTAAGGTCAAAGCATATATTCTGCTTTCTGTACTTTGACATAAATTCAACACATACAACCTGAAAAATTGCTAATAAAAACAAAACTGCAGAATTACGGGAGTGCCCACCACTCACCTGCAGCCTTAAACTGTCCCGTGTCCACTCAAATTAGCAGCGTCGGTGTCATTTAACCCAACTTGTCAAATACTTCCGGTAAGTGCTTTCAAAGCTCAAGCACAACAACGCGGATCGTTTCCATGTTTAGTAAAGAAGGAGGCAAACAGACTAAACATTTACTGGGATTTATTCATACTGAACTTAAGTCAATATTTTTGCTTTTCGTTGATTCAGTAAATTGCTACTAAAGCATTTATTCGAAACTAAGAATTTAATTTGATGGTAAGAAAGATTTACTTCCTGTTGTTGCCGTGACGTACGACGTCTGGGAGCGATTGGCTGTTCAGTCAAATGTAACTGCACGAAGTAATAATCAGTTGCATTTACAGTTACAGAATCATTTTTTATTTTCCAGGGTGAATAAATCTGACTAAATGTCTGTCAGTCCGTTCATTTTGTACGCAGAGCTAAACTTCAAATGGTTGTGCACAGAGATAATACATTCTGAAGTTGGTCTTGATTTACATCAATAATATGCTAAGTATAAAAAATTCACAGTAAAATCTATGGATTACTCTTAAATGTGGGCAAATAACAGATGAAACTTGAAATAATCTCATCGTTTTTCAAACTTTATTCAAACATTATATAAACATTACATAAACACCAACTTTTCTAAACATCTTTCTAATATTTCTAAATAGGTACCAAACAACTAAATTGCTTAGCAAAGAAACACAAATACCATAAAAGGAAATAAAACTATACTGAAGGAGGGACAGTCTCACATCATCTTGACCTTCATGTGTGGTATCTTATTCTCCAGTCAAACATTGAACACAAACCAAATGGTCCATAATTTCTCAACAAACATCTTTGATATTTTTGTGACATAAAGAAAAAACAACTGAACACAAACAAACTTTCTCCAATCACTCTGAAGCGGATTCGAAACCTTTCTCCAGATTTACTGAATTTGACGAGATCGGTGTTCCATCACCATTTTCTTCATGTCCCGGTCTGCTGTTATGTCGCTCATTTCAAGCTCATGTCCTGGGCCAGCCATTGGGTCGTACCGGTGTCTGAAAGGGATTTGAGTGGTTGTAACACCTTGCAGTACTGTTGATGAACCGTGTTGGGATTAACTTACTGTTTGAGGTGCTCCTCGATGGCTTTGCGCTCGTACACAGTACCGTACACAGTTTTCACCGGGTCGACAAACATGTTCCTGGTCAGCGGACACAGCAAGTGCTGAGGGAAAAACTGTGGCACAGGATTCACCAGTTTCTTGAAAGAAAATAAACGGCAGGTGAGGATGGTAAGAGTAAAATGATCTTTTATATCATCAACAATTTGTAAACATGCCTGTTTATTCACCTTCTCCATCTCATCCAGTGACTTTCCAGCATGTTCCTCTGTGTGTTTCTTGGCTTCATGTTCGTATATCTCACGGCTCGTCAAGAATTCTTCAGCCAAAATGCTTCCATACACAAAAAAAGGAAAACGGAATCCTTTAATGAATGTTGTAAAATACTTTAAAAAGGTCAAATGTAAAATCCATTTAAATTTAGATTTAGTATGACTGTGTGGATTTCTATCACACAGAAATCCACATCCCTGTATGCAAAATATCTGTATCTGACCTGTCAAGTGGATCATCGGGCTCGGGGATGATAAGCAGTCCGTAAACGGCATCCAGGACCTCTCTCATGGTGATGTGGGCATTGTAACTACGGTCAAATAGGTTGTGGCAGATGCGGCCCACGCTGTTGACGTTGCAGTGATACACCTGTCGTCCTGTTAAGAAAAACTTCCTACAAAACTCTACAGTATATCAACTGTGATGGCATGGTGGGACAAAACGTAGCACGTTCCTTCTTTATTTTGGCAGGATACACGAGTGACGAAGCGAACAAGTGGGGGCTTCACTGGGTATTCGGGGCCAAACTGGCAGTACAGCTCAAACACGCCTTTCTCGTACGGTGTGTCAGGGGGGCCCTGCATGAGAATCCTCCAGAACGCTGAAAACATTAGAAAAAAAACAATCAACATCACCGCTAACGTTGCTGAAAGAGGATGAAACAAGTTAAGAGTGACCATTTTACTTACAGAAGTCTGACTCCGAGGGAAAGATTCTAAAGAAGGGATGTGGGTCACAATGCAGATTCTTCAGCTCCTCCAGGATGCGTTTATCCTTTTCCATGAATCCCCCATTCTTTGACTCATGAGTCTTCTTCTTGAGCACACTGTTTTAGAAGAAACTATTTTAAATGTAAAGAACTTCGTAGATGACAATAATTTGTCTTAAATGGTAGAAACTTAGACGAGAAAAGCTTCCACACTGTGGAACACTGTGCTAACCTCTGTGTCATAGTCACTTTCTGGCCTATCTGGCTTGGTAAGGAGGTTTCTGGGTATTCTTCATAACCACAAACAGCAAAGATGCTTGTTAATGCGGGCTATAAGATCAAAAGAAAGACAGCCTGAAGTTACACACATTGCCCCTTTTTGAACAGATTCCTCTAGCTGACAATCCAACTGACCTCAGAGATGGAGGAGGCATCAAGTTTTTTCTTGACCTTTCTCTGCTCCAAAGACAGCACCGTCTCAATCTCAAAGAGCTTCAGACCCTCTTTGGTTGTCTGTGGTTTGAAACAGCAGCCGCCTTGAAGCAATGAAAAGGACAAAAGATGTGGGAAACATTTTTCAAGTTACTGGCGGCATTATGCAAGCTTTTCTGTGCTGCTTTCCTGAGTCTACTTTAAGTTCAGTAGACCAGAAATAGAGCTTTGCGTAAATGAATCAATCATTTTTTACCAGTTGCATTGCTGATTCCATGCAGCATGTTGTTCTCCACATTTCCAAGTAGGATTGAATCCACAATGATGTCCAACTTTAGGAGTTTGACTGTAACAGCAACTGGTTCGATTGAAGATCTGTGAAAGATTCAAATTAATCTGAAACTCCTTTTCAGCTCAAAGGGAAAATAAATGGGCAAGGAAGGTATACCCAGAGTCATTTCGATCTGTGAGACACATGATGCGGAGTCTACAATCTGGGAACCTCGTCTTGACTTTCTCAAGCTCACAAGCTCCTCGTCGCAGTGCGTCGTACAGCAGAGTACATCCACTGGCCTCAATGCTCCGCATGTGCACCTATAAATGTGGAAAAGGGCATCAGCAGAACTCCCAACAATTATTCAAAACTAAAGACCTCCATATTATTACAAGTGTTGCTGTCAAAGTTCAGGTCAAACGTGTTCTAAGAGGAAAATTCCTTCCAAGAGGAATGACTTCTATTTTACCTTAAACGTCTCCAGATTTTCAGTAAATGTGTGGAGAGTTTTCACCATAGAGTCAAACTTCACAAGGCCAATGACGTGATGGAAGTCATAAGCCATGCTTCGAGTGGCAAAGTTGTCAAAGAGCTCTTTCACAACATTAATTTTCTTTATTTCTGAACTTCCGTAGCACTCTTCTTCCATTGACGAGCTGGTGTCTATCAACATCTATTATATAAAAAAAAAAGAGTAAAGAAAAATGGAAACATATTTTTCATGACTGAAACTTAGGAAGAAATTTCTCAATGGAAAAAAGGACGGCTATCATCATCATCATCATCAGTATTACCAGTATGGCCTCCGTTGGAGTCCTGGTTGTGACAAATGTCTGGTTGTCTCCGTTGTCACCGGTCCTGCATTACACATCAAACACAATGAGAAGAGAGAAAGCTTTTGGCTTCTGTTAACAGTAGGCATGCGAGAAATACTGCAGCTGGACTTTGGTCATGGCAAAATGATCATTTAAGTGATCACATAATGAAGTCTAATCATGATGCAACTGTAGTTTAGGTACAGCTCTTCAGGTCTGCACAAATCAGAGCATTTTCACCACTGACCTGTTGATTTTTGAGAACAATTCAACTTGTTTGCTCATGTTGCTCCATCCTGCATTTAATCTGCAGTGTAGTTTAAACCAATAAATAAATAGAGCTTCTACTGAAGCTGACTATTCATTGCTTCACTTTAAAGTTTCTATTTAATAATTCACACTGCAGTTTGCTTGGCAAATTCATTTAATTTTGGTTCTGTACTCACTTGGCTGCCAACATGTCAAGATCCACAGATTTGACTTCTCCATCAAGGCAATCTTGCACTTTGACCATATTGGCGGACCCTTTGTCCTTATGGAGGTAAATGCCAAGGTTGTCTGGTAAAGAGGAAGATAAATATAAAACATACTTAACATCAAAGAAGAAGGTGAAAAGGATTTGTGGAAATGAGATAAATTGACTCTAAAATAGGAGTGTTTTTGGAACGTAAATTGAAGTACCTTCACTTATCATGAGAAGACAACTCCCGTCAAAACCCAGATCTTTCAGACGCAGAGGGGGAGTCACGTTGAGAGAGGGGAATGATTTCAGCCCCTCCACCATACTCCCAAAAGTCTGATTAATAATGACCTGAAAGCTGACATGCAATCGTAGAGATTAGTGAAAATATTTAGCTGTAATCCTTTCCCATGTTCCAATAAATCATTAACCCATACATCTTTTTGAAGACTCTTATTTTTAAAGCATTAACTTTGCATGGCACTGTATCTACTATTTAAACTTGGCTGCACTGACTGGCCTGAAACCAAGTTTAACAGGCTTCCTTCAACAGGATAATGTTGATCTGGTTTCACATGCTCATTAACATAACACAGAAAACACCGGAAATGTGGCCAGTAGTAATAAATCAAGTCGCTCATTCAAACTCAAGGCAGCTAGCTGTTCGACAAGCTAGAGAGCAGGAGTACGAGAAACATCTTGAGAGCTACAAAAAAACATAAGATCATATTCAGATAAAAATGATGGCACATACTTCTGACCAGACACCTTGTCATGGTGGACCCAGAGGGGATATCTCCTTATGTAACGAGGCAAGCTGAGAAGGATTTTCTCGACGTCAGTGGCTCTCTGTAAGGAACTTTCCTGCAGCGGGTACACTGTGCAGTTTGGAATTCTCTCTCCATCTAATTGAAATAGCACAGTGGGGAATCAGACAGATGATGAAGGACTCCATACAACATCAACTACAATGGAGGCCAGTCTGTTTTAATAAACTGCAATCATATTTGTCTTTGTTTTTACAACTGGTTCTTTTTTTTAATCTTCACAGACAAGCTTAAAAAGGGAAACACATGTCCACAATGGAAAGAAAGAGTAGAAGAATATGTAAATAAAGTTCACGCAACGTCTTGATAATACATTACTTTTGATTTTGTCAAGAATATCTGTTCGTTCAAACACAGTTGGTACTCCAGGTACTCTGACTGGTTCGCAGAGTTGGTCACCATCTCCAGATAGAAGAGTGATTGGTGCATAGATTTCATGCTTGGATGATTGTTTCTGCTAACACAAGCAAAGTTCCAAATGCATAATAAAAGCTGATATGAATCTCAATTAAGTAAATGGTATCAGGTATCTGCAACTCACAACTATACCTTTATTTTGCACAAAAGATGTGCCCAACAGTACAATGAGTTGTCAAATACGTCCTGGTCCTCAATGAACCTTTCCCCTCGCCATGATCCCTGTCGGGGCAAGAGCTCCCTGAAGAGCAGGTACAAGCCTTCAATGAGCGCAATCTGCCAGACATCAACAAGCAGACGACAAAGCACACGGTGAACGATCAAGATCTGATTATGGTTTACTTTCCCAGGAGAAACCCCCTTTCACGTACAGGAAGAGCCATTTAAGCCCTATATTGCTTGGTGTAGAAGAGAGAATATAAAGAATAGAAGTCCGCTGGAAGGATAATGCTATCAGCTTTACAGTATGTCTTATATGTAACAAATTTCACAGTTTTGATCTTTTAAAAAAGCAATAAAGCAATTCATTCTAGCCGAAAAAGAAGACCACAGTCATTGTGTTTACCTTTTGGTTTCTGGTGACCGTTTCATTCCTGCAGAGTATCTGATGCAGACTTTGGGCCAGAGCGTTGCATCCTGTCAGCTTTCGTATGTAGGCAATCAACGTGTTCCGGGTCGAGTTTGAAAATTTACTCTGAAAGTAAAAAAAATACAACAGCATCAAGGACACTTGAAAGGTATATTACAATGAAGTAGATATGACACATTTTTCACAGAGGAAGTTCTGATGCAATTATGGTTACAATGTACACATAAATGAATAACCACATAGCTCTGACCTCTTGAAGAACATCTACTCAGAATGAATGAAAAATAAATCAAAAACACTTTTCTAGCACAATAGAAAAACTGTGTAGGTTGCACGTGTTGACTGACTTACAATGGCATGAAAGGAAGACAAGAAGACACTGATTCCTTTCAGGGTTTGAGGCACTGAGGGTGCCACGTCATTAATGTAGAGGGTAGTGTGTGGAGTTTCCTCAGGAAAATATGACAGCGAGAAGAAAACCAGCATGCCCTCAGATATGCCACACTTCTGCAGACTGTCACCACTGGAGTGTTCACGTCTGCAAACACAAGCGCACATCATTTTTATAAACGACAGAGGCATTTCAGAGGGACACAAAAAAAGGTAGATGTTTTAATGAAATTACCTGTGATGAAGCACACACGCTGGGACTCCACTTTCCTTTGACAGCTTGAGCTTTAGAGTCAACATTGTGTCAACCTCTAAGTCCACAGTCAGCTCAAAGTCTCCCTTCATGAGTAAAAAGAAGCATGAAAAGGCATTAGTTAATTTCTTCACATACTGCATGTTTTAACAGAAAAGCGGCCATTTAAAGCACAATTTGATTTATTACACTGAACAACTATACTGGAATGGCACCATAGTTACATTACCTTGAGCATGATGTGGCATCGGATCACATCTGTTCCATTTGTTTCCACATACTCTTGGGTTTCAACTTGATGAGCCTGTAGAAGGTTTTCTTTAGGTGTAAATATGACATAGATCATGGCATCATTTTCAATGTGTCTGTCTTTCAAAGACCCTGAAAAAAAGACAATCCAAGTAAAAAGATTTCAATTTCAGTTTTCATTACCAAAAAGCAAATACTGTTTATAATGGTGTGTGTGGTGAGGAAGAGATTTTCTGACATCACACCTTTAGTAAACACAGTGGAGGGAAAACAAAGATTCTCTCCTGAATTAAGTCACAATGCCTTTGTTGCCTGGCAAAGGTCGGGTATATGTGGAATTAACTGGCCTTCTTGTGGACGGTACTGTAGACTTTTGGTTTTGGAGCACCTGAGCTCTCACATTTTTCAAATAATGTTTGGGAGGTGCTTTCTAAAACAAATACATTTTGTTCTAATCCACAACTAGCTCTCATTGGCCAGCTGTGCAAACCTCAGATTGTGCCTCTACCTAACAGAAACATTCATACTTTACACCTGTTTCTCTCCACCAGCTACTTGTTATTCAGTACCTACTGTAGACAATCCATGTGAGAGATCATTGTGTATGCTAGCATGTCTTCCAAACCTTACAGATAATGAGCTGACATAGAGCCCTAAGGGCCATTTTTCCCAATCACAATTCTCTCTTTAGCAGATCAACTATTGAGAAATGTCTGAGTTTCAATACGCTTGGAGGAAAATGAATACAATTCTGTAGATTGGATCCCAGCACTCACTGGACAGACCTAAGTACGCATAATTATTGTGTCAACAGCACTTCACAAAAACAATTCTTACTTATCTGAATGTATTCAGTCTTTCCAACAATAAACCAGTGCTTATGTCTGCTCACAGGTGTTGAAGAATGGGTCGTCCGTCAGAGGCATCCCATCCACTGTGTAGAGGCACACTCCTTTGTCCTTACCAATATTTTCGAGGTAACAGATCCTTAACATCAGATCTTCAACTGTGTTTTGTTCTGGGTCCAGATCTGTAACATTAACATTTCAAATAAATCGTTTACTCTAAATTAGTCAAAGGAATGGAGCGTGTTCATGGTGGCTCTCTCACCTTTAAGATGCTTTGTTTTGGGGCACTTAGGGTACGTGTAGTGCAGACAGAAGGGCTCTGAGGATTTTTGCACAGGTTCCACAGTTTGAACTTGCCGCTGTGGAGATTGGAGTCTCTGAAGGAAGTTCTTCATAGTAGAAAAACGATTCTTTTCAACACGACTTAAGCCTGAAAAATGGATGGATAAAAAATAGATACTCTATTATTTAACTATTTAACCATGACTGAGCATCTGGGAATCGAACCTCCCTTTTGAAATGGCTGTCACACTCAGCACTCTTACCCATGTCGTTTAAATCCTCATCCGTGACTCCATCCAGGAAATCTCTTTCATCCTTTATACCCAGCTGAAGAAACTGGCTGTGGTATGACTCCAGTCGGTGCTGCTGAAGCAGCTTGAACACCGCACTCATCTGGATCAAACACATCTCATCTTTAATCTCAACGTTGTTTTGGGAAGTTTCCTCTTATTTAAAATAAATTAACGATACACACATTATGGCCACTAAAATGAACTCACTTTTAATTCTTCGTCTGTGTTCACCAAAGACAACACAGGGCTTGGGGCTAACGGGTACATTTAGTTACAAAAAGGCTGCAATTACACAAGTGCTTACAAGAGGAATAAGGCTATTCATTTACAGCCCGTATTCTAAAGATTAACCCATCCCTGTTTCAAAAACCAGAAGACTAAAGGATGAAGGAGGAGAGAGCAGCAGAAAAACTCCCCACAAACACTATCAATAAAGTGAAGTTGAAAGATGAATAACTAACTAAAGACTGTAGCTAAGTCAACACAGTTTATTTAGGAAAAACTGAAGCTGCACAACGAGGAAAAACACTGGGCCTGAAAAAAAACCACATATTCCACTGTTAGCATGGCATTAAGGAATTCATACTATTTTGACGACATAGGAAAATGACTTCCTTTTTTGCTCTTAGCAAGTTTGGAGACTGGGTGACAGTTTGTCTTTTCGGGTCCGTTAACCTGAATATTACTCTAACGTTACATGACGAAACGCATCACCTTGTAATTGAACATATTCCTTGAACATAATGGTTTAAAGTCTTCCTCTTACCTTGACGTGTTAACACCTCAACGTCAGCTTCTGTTAGCAGCTTCTCCAGCTGGAGGGTTTGTTCTAGTGAAAACGAAACCTAGCCTGACTAATTGAAGCCAGACGGAATAGCTGACCACATCTCTAAATGATAACGATAAACAACTTCTAAAAATCATTGACATTAATACCGTCTAAGGATGTTAAATAATAATATCCATTTCATATAGCTAAATATAGTATTTTGCAATAGTCAAACAATTACCATCATATTGGCTAGAGATCGTGTTATTTCTGTTAGCATCCCCCTCTTAATTGATTTCCAACAGTACGATAAGCCAAATCCATACAAAAATGTTAAATATATGTTGCTTATCTTAAACTAAACCGTACTTACCCTTGGTTCAGGGAAGGAGCAGAAATATTAAAGAGATAAGGTGTGAGCTATTGGCATATAAGGAAGAATTTGGGGTGGGGCTAAAACTAGCAAAAGTACGGTATAGTATAGGTAAAAGTATAGTTTTTTTTTTTAAATTAATTTTCAGTCAAACTTAGCTTATGGAAAAACGGTAAATGATCTAACAGACATAAGAAGTATTTTTTTTAGTGAACATCTAATGAGATACGGTGTAAATATAGTTTGTAGTTAAGATACCACAGCTTTTTCTGGATGACATCAACTGGCACCAAATGGCGGTAACTCGGTCTCTCTTCATTAGTCGCAGGAAGTTGTTGTTTTTCACAGTGAATGCTTCTCAGAGGAGCAGGTTTGTGCCAGCATGCTTATCAGTAACACCAAAGAAACCAAGTCTCTCTATGTTTTATTTATGCAAACTGACAAATTATGGGGGGGGGGGGAAATCACCAAACACAACTTTAACAGCAACATTTACTTTAGCCGCACACACAACAGCATTAAGCTTGTTTTCCTCATGCCACCCTGACATCATGTTTGCATGAAGTCAGTGGCTGCAACTGGGTCTGTGACCGTGTGTCCGGGACAGCCCCGTTTGTCGTTTTGGGTGTCTTAAAGCTCTGAGCTTTCGCTTCTGCAGGCTGTGGTCCAGTGCACATGATGTCCTCTCGAAGTGCATCCATGCTTTCTGGAAAATGTGAGGCATAATCTGCCAAACAGTGGCATGTTAGTCTTTGCTGTTTGTTGACATCCTTTCTCAGGTGGCCCTCTGCCTCTCTGCTGTTTCTGACATCACGTGCGAGAGTTTCACACATGGCTGAACCCTCAGAACTGCTGGTCTCCGTCTGCACTGCTGTTGACTCTGAGCATCCTCCGCTCTCAACAAGTCGCTGCCGGTTTTTTGCCCTTACTTTTCCTTTTTGCAGCACAGTAAGATCTCTGCCGTAGCTTTCTGTGTCAAAGGCCTGAGTGAGAGCCAGAACAGGCGGTGGGGTGTTGTTAATATTTCTTGAGTTCCACGTAGGGCTTATTTTTCTCTCCTGTGGTACCCCAGTGCTCTCTGTCCTTGATTTCTGAGTACAGCCTTGCGATGACAGATGGGTATCAATAGAGGGAGAGTTTTTCTCAGATATTTTGTGAAAATCCAAACAAGTCCTGCTGCGGACACCAGCGTCATCTTGCCTTGGAGAAAAACTGCTGTGGCATTTGCTTTTTGCCAACCTCTGCTCAAGGTTCAGGGGGCTGTTAGTAGAGCATGAGGTGTCCATCCGGCTGCAGGGAGGGGATTTGGCTGACTTTCTGAAGGCTGATGTGAGCCTGTGGGGCGAATTGCCAGGAGGTTGTCCACACGGTGGCCTGGGTACACGCTGAGATAGGGGAAGAGATCTTGAGACTGACGTAAGAGGCAAAGGAAGCAGAGTGTCAGGCCTTTGTCTTTCTGACAATCTGGGGGAAAACAATAGGAGTGGGAGAAACGACAAGAAATATTATCCACTGATGTATTAACCATAAAGTTAGTGATAAATGTTGATTTGAATTAGAGGACACAAATAGGAAACAATTTGGAAGCAGATATGAATTATATAGTGACTGATAACCAAGCATACAAACCTGAACTTGTTTTTCTGTCCCGTTCCAGTCAGAAGAGTCGAGGCTGCAAACGATGACGGGAGGAGCTCCAGCTCCATCTGTATAGCTCCTCTAAGCTCTCGCAACTCTACAGATAAGCAGACAAAATACAGCTGACACAAGGAATGATCAGAAATAAAATAGAAAATCTATAAGAATACAGTTTTAATGTGACAAAAAATGCAGTGTGGAAACTTAGAAATTATTTAACTTAATTTCTAATTTAAAACAAAAACAAAACTATGAGCCAAATGGATGTGCTAATGATTTTTAAACAAAGGCTAACTTCTCATCAAGATGACGGAATTTTCTAGTTCTGTAATAACTGAATGTGGGACATAATACATAAATACACTCAGACATGTTTCACCAGGAGCATTACTTTTGCTGCTTTTGATTCTTTAGCTGAGAAAGATTTGGCAAAACTGTCAGTTGCAGAGTGTCAGCTAACAATTAAACAACTAAGTCCGTCACTACTGTGACATTTCTTTAAAATGAAAGAATTCTCCACCAGATGGCAGCAATGGCCAAAGTTTGTCTCACCTGAAAGTGAAGGCTCAGATTTCTCTGAATCGCTTTGATACTTTTCTTTTACATTTCCCTACAGAAAAAAATAAAAAGAGTCACAGATGAGGTTATACAAGCTTTAGTGCACATCTCACTTTAGTTTGGCACAAAATAGGACACATTAGAAAAAGAAATGCATGAAGCACCTTCAAGAAAAGCCTTTGGAAATTGCAAAGGAACAAGGATAAAAATAACACGGGCTGGGGAGGGGAGAAGAATGTGTGTGTGTAAGTGTGTCTGTTAGAGAGAAACCACTAAGCGATTGAACAGCAGTGTTTCATCATAATTTGGCTCCTAACATTTATATCCATAGCAAATGAAAACCAAAGCGCTCTGTGTGTCTTAGTGCCCAAAGCTTGCAAAAACCAAAGAGACGAATTCAATGTGTGTCCTTGTGTGTGCTTGTTTTGAGTGACTGGCTTGCTCCTCTCCTCATTTTACACCAGCACAAATCCTAATGAGAACCTTTGTCGCAACCACAGTCTATACAGTCCATCACACACATGCAGAGATGTATAAACACATACCAAGAGACCAGGGGACTGACCGTAAATCCCATATTTTGCTCTGCTCTCCCGGTGGGATTCAAAGCCAAACCTCCTGGTGTTATCTTTCAGATTTACAGACAAAGAGCTAACTGTGCTTCTGATAGTGAAGGGACTACAATCTAAAACAACAGTGGAGAAATTTGGCTTTATGGCCAATTTGAACACACTGACGTCCAGATATTTTAGGAATGAGTACATGTTTAAGTCATTCCTCCGGTACTTGAAAAACCAAATTCACCACTGGAAAGCTCACATGGACCATAAGGCTGAAAACAGTCCTGATGACATTTCTTCTTATTCATAGTTATGGTTTTGGCAGTTTTGCAAAGTCTGATCTACCAGCTAAGCCCCGTCAGCAAGTAAGATAAACTGTTCTGGTTTGGACACAGTTTGCTTTATATGACAGAAGCAGCTAATGCAGGTCTATTTATGTCTCCTAATGAACAGGTATGAGGCACCTTTACACCACGTCACTGACAGCACGACCTTTATAAAGTCAGCACATAGATGAAAAATGATGGAAATACATTTTTATACAGTGCTCTACACTGTAATGCTAAGCCACGACCTGCATTTATCAGCTAAACGAGACAATGTTATGTTGGATAGCAGCGGGTTGGTGGTGTGGGAGACACCTATGAGTGGTGGTGATGGCGGAGTTTGCACAGCTGCTAATTCCGAATACAGAACATGAAGGCCGATATGCAGCAGCTCCTGTGACAATCACTCAGTGTCTGAAAGCCACTTTGGTAATTTAATTTATCAGCTCGACCACAACCAGTCCGTCTGTGCTCAGTTTAGACCAGCAGAGATACATCAAAGTCAGACCACACCTGTCAACCAAAATGACAAACTCTCCTCCCACAGCCCCACTGAGTCAGAGGTGACTGCGGCATTTTGCCCGTGTGGAGGCAGCTAGTGTCTTACTTGAATGGACTTGCTCGAATCTCCACAGATAACAAAGAACAAGAAAAAATGTAGGCAGGTAATTGTAATCTTAGACTGAGACAAGAAGACATGGGCATCGATGCTCCAAGTCACTGGGCAGCATGAATGACATTTTCAGAAATATTCCCCTATCAACAGACCAAGTAATGTGTAAAAGTGCATTTTCATACTTTGAACACCCTCAGGGTGCAGGCAGAAGGCTGTCTCACATCACTAACTAAATACAATACTCAGAGCTGTGCAGGTGTGTGAGTTACTCTTAACTACTACTGTTACAGAGCTGTTGTCTTGGAACAAGTCCAAGACACTTCACGAGTCTCCACCTGCTTAAAGAACATGGGTCATTATGATGGTGTATAGAACCAATTTAGTATCTAATGCAGCTCTATTCAAAAGCTGTATCAAATTTAACTGCAAAGAATAACTGAATGGTTCAATTCTCAGCAACCTGTGTCAAACACAGTGGATGGAATGCACCTTAACACTTTTAAGGTGGTTTCTTGAAAGACTACGCTGTTCCACTCCTTCCATTTTAACTTCTGATAACTAACTCATCTGATAAATGCATTGTCATTCTTGCATATATGCACAAGCAAGCTGTTTTTATTTACAAAGAACCACAATAACAACTCTGTGGCTCATCATTTTGTGGTTGGTGACTAAATTAAAGAGAATAGACAAACTAGAGCTCTCTGGAATGAGAACTGACGGTACTGATCACCATCCAAAAACAGTTTATTGAAAATTCAGATGTTTTGCTGCTGAGCTAGTCTAATAAATAAACGATTCCTTTTTTTGGATAAAAATCCAAATTCCTTTTGTCTTGAAAACACATGTTTTGTAGGCTAATGACCAAAGATATGCTGTTACCACTTCTTTCCTATTTGTTTATTTCTTTTTCAGGATTACCACTCCCTTGCTCCAGCTCTTGATGTTAAAAAGATGGGACTTAAAGGCAAGATAGAAACCACAAAGGTGATCTGTATGGCAACTTTTAGTGCCCTTAATTCCAAATCATCATTCCAACTGAAATTCATCACAATTCAAATTTGAACAAACAAACCAAAAAACTGCAGAACAATGAAAGATTTCTATACACTCAAATAGAAGGAACAATGAGATGATTTCCACATCTGGTCTGCAGACAAGTCCTACATCTGTCTCAACTTGCTATGCTTCTCTCATGCAAGACAGTGTTGTCAGAGTGTAGATGTGAGACCTTGAGTGCTTCACCTCGTGTGATCCTTGTATGCCAAATAATTATCAACACCATTCCAATGATTGGAAGGACTTTTAAGGTTTGTTTTACATGTTGAAAGAAGGCTGATCATGCAATAATTCATGATCGTGTGTGACTGACTGCATATTGACACCTCGACAGCACAACTACACAAGGGTTCCCAACTCTAGGAGACATGTCTTCTACTACAGGAAAGTGTGTGCCACAATTGAAAGCAATGATTACAATTTGAATGGGGATGATCAGGATCGTACCTAAATCTAAAATGACTTCACAGTTGTACTGATGGCAAAAAAAAAAACATTCAGCTTTCTTGGTTAGGGTAAGAAGGGTAAGAATGGATTATCCAGATATCAAGTCTGAATGTATCTAATTTATTTTGTGGGCTGTAATAATGATGAGCTGTTCATGTTGCAATAATTTCAGTGGATCTATGCTTTGGTTTTCTTGTTTGCCAAAAATAATAACAATAACCTCTGGATAATTACTGAACTATTGGAGTGTAACCATTCGATTGGTAGTAAGTTCAAATCTTACCTTTAAATGCTTTATTATTGCGGCCAAAGCTTCACATTCCTCCAAGAGGATAAACCTAAGGTGTAGAGGGGTAGATAGATCACAAGATAAGTTTCAAGACCTCATCAAACTGCTGGATCAGTAACAACATAAAATAGCAGGTGAGTTGCTAACAGTTTATCCTCTACAGTTTTCTTAATATACAGGAAACTGTCTCATTTTTCTACCCCTGTCCTTTCCCCCCACATTTTCTCCTTCTCTGGTTACATAATCAGAGCAGACATTTTTCACTTCCTTCAAATGAAAAAAGGAATCCTTTGCCGGCTTGGTCTGGTCTGGGATCCATTTTCTCACAATGGAGCCTTTTGTTTTGGTCTGGTCGGGACATGAGAGAGAGAAGGAAAGAAGGAGGCACTTTTCCAAGGTTATTCCAGTGGATGCATTGCCCTGTGGGCCTCAAAGCGAGGGATAGAGGGTGAGGAAGGAAGGGCAGTGACAGAAGCCACAGACAAAGGCACGAGAAAATGAAAGTGCCTCCAGGAACTTACTCAAACGTACAGGGAATATTTAATTAGGACATTTACCATAATATACATAATATAATTTAACCAGTGAGACAAGTAAGTATCCAGTTGTTATACAGGTTTTATCTGCATGCCACTTGTTGCCACACTGACTTTTGAAATGTGGTAAATAGTTAGAAAAGGCTGAAGTCATAGAAAGGAGGCAGAACAAGGAGCTGACACTAATTAGTTGGACATGTTGCTAGGAAACAGAGCAAATTATTCACAATAGACAACTAGTTTACAACTTGAGCAACAGCAGCACTGAAAAAAAGTCAGTGACCTCAGAAGCTTAATATTGGAAAATTAAATTAAATGACATTTGAAGTTATTGGTACAAATATGAGAGTTAATCATAGAACAAATCATTTCTTCCCCCATGCAGACATAACAGAGCATCAAATAATCTGATGGATTTGCCAAATAAAACATGAAAAAATCCAATTTTACATACAAAAATCACTTGAATTGGGAAGACAATGCGAAATCTGTGTGTTAAGATTCCTCTTATAGTTTCAATATGAGATATCGAGATTTTGTTGTCGCCAGTTGAGGGAAGCAAAACATGTTGCAAAAGCATTTCTAACGTATTTACGCTGGTGAGAGCATTGATGTCCAATCAAATAAACGCTTAGTTAGCAGATACAACAGATACATGTCTACCGAGGATCGGTTGTGTTCAGTGGGTGGTTGCTAAATTTGTCAGACTGGGACTTATTGCTGAGTGGGAACAGGGCAAAGGGCTTTTAGGAATTTATCTTTGAAAACACCAGCCCCCTGTGGTTGGGATAGAGCTAAAGGAGGAAAACTAAACAGACTATAAAACTTTACAATGATCTAAATTGCACAAGTAATTGTGTGTCCCTGTGCACTTCATGCTGTTTTCTAATGTCCTCTCTGTGGATCTTACCTGAGGTGACTGACCACTCTATGAATCTCATTGACATTCAGTTTGTCTCTAATTTCTCCAATCTCCTCCTCCGCGGTAGACTGGACTGAACAGTGGGAGCTTGGCCTGTGAGAGCAGAGAAGAAAAGAGGAAACTAATGCACATTCTCCTTATCCCTGAAGGTTCTGAATCATCTCGGTAAAGTAGGCTGATCATTTTTTTACTAGCAACACTAACCTGCTGGGATTTCCATTTTCTTTAGGGTTTCCACAGTTGCTGTAGCAGATGTCCTGGTGACCAAGGGTGTAATTTATAGTCTGTATTTTGTAGTGACTCAGAAGCTCCTCCACGTCCCTGTAAAGGAATTATGCATCTTTGTGTGATCATTTTATTGATATTCTTTTGTCACTTGTTAAAATGATCTTCATATCCACCACAATCTCATTGAAATCTGCACCAGTAATCAGGGGAATATTTTTGCACTGTGTAAAATTGTGTTTCGTTGCCTTTTAGCTCTGTAAAGACAATGCCATGGACTATTATTAGATGTTGGGTGAAGTATATTTCAGTATATCGGTCTGTTTACTGATATTTATGAATCTATACAGAAATACACATAGTAATGTTCATCTCAACCAGGGAAGGTTGTTTCTGTGGGTAAAATGGCAGTAAGTTACTTAGTTTTATAGTCTTTGCTCTTGGGAAAATGTGTCTTTTCATACCACACTGACAATTACATGAGAGGGAAGGCTGTGAATGGCCAGAGCATCAGGACCACACAAGAAGAGGCCAATAAGATAAATCAGTTGACGTTTACAAGGTACACACCCATCCACATACCCTCAAATAAATCCCGTACAAAATGCGGCACAGACTGTGTCAGAAGCTCCTGCTTTTTGTAGTATTCGGCCTTTGCATTTTCTTGCATTTTGCCATTTCGACAAAGATTTTCTCAGCCAGTATGTCTGCCTAAATAAATTACAAACAATGAATATGCACAAATAATAAAGCAAAACAAATTCCCATACCAACAAAGCCCATTAAATGCAGTTAAGCTGACAAACAGAGTGCTGCGGAGAAGCTTTGTTAAGTGGAAGCGTTGTTGCTTCAGTCTGTGTTGGGTTTCCTCCTGAAAGCCATTCAGCTGATGTACACTTGGGACTTAACCTAATTGAATGATCAAAGGCTTGAAACACACACACATACACCCTGTGCCACGCATCAAGGTCAACAACTACACTGAAGCCAACTTCAAAGAGGAAATGCGATTTGCACTGGCACCGTCTGTGTGGCACCAATACTTGTTTTGGCACAGTTCCCACACAGCCACTAACAATGGGGTACATATCTATGACTGAAAGGGACTTTTTTTTATAATCCATTTACATTCAAGCCAAAGCACTTTACAAGAGAAATTTGTAACGTGTGACCAAGCAAGGCTTCCGTTTGTGTTCTGCTTCACTTTGTGTTCGACACTGTGCTGTTATGGGCGTTCATCAGACCTGGAGTCTTCTGGGAACTGGATTTTAGCTTAAACATCAAGTCTCTGAGATTGTTTCAAAATAAATCCCTGTCAAACTAGCTGTCTTTATGACCACTATTATATCTCTTTCTTTGATGCATGAATGGTATTTTGCCTCAACTAAACCTCAAAGGTACTGTGAGTGATATGGACTGTGTTTAGCCATGTGATGTGGCTCTGGGCTTGACAGTGTCTCTTTTTAAGAATGTATTTATGTTTTCCACATGTTCTCTTCATATTAGATATGGTATAGTTTTGAAGTGCATATGTGTTCGAATGATTTAATGCCGAGTTCAAACCTGTTAATTTTCAGGATGTTATCATTAAAAACCTCAACAATTCGGGCATCGTGTATGTTGGCTTGCATGATGATGTTAGACTCAGTACAGACTTGGGGTTAAACATTGAATTATGGGAAAATTCTTTCTGAAAAAAATCCATCTGTTGAAGCTTAATATATTTTGAAGAAAGCCCCTAGTGACCTTCTGCGGTATTGTGCTTTAAGGCACTCCGCACAGGCCTTAAATTCCATACCCCATGGCAATGACTGTGTTTTATATGGTCTGTGACACCAATAAACATTATACATTAATCCTATAAAGTATATCAACTATGTCGGACCAGTGGCTGGGCGCCGAGTGTATTAAATATGGAAATGAGCACAGACACCTCAATAGCAATAGGGATAGCTCACGAGGAACTGAAAAAATACAATACAAAAAGCAGAGGCCAAATCGAGAGACAATAAATGACCAGTCAGAGAACAGAGAATCATGAGCCTTATGATGTCTTTTGAGTAGAAGACCCCGCGAAAGCAGAGAGAGGCGTCACAGGGCAACATTCCTGGCAGCAGAGAGCTGGTCGCTGGGATAAAACACACGCAGAAGCCCAATACACACATTGTGCACTCATATACAACGTCACACAATAGAATATATGTGTTTTTTATTATTTGTAATAAATCTTCTGAAGTGTTTTAGTACTCACATAAAAACTAAACTTCTCGTAGTTTATCTCTGACCTAAGCTGTACTAAGAGAACCTGTTGAAATGATACCGTTTCTGTAGCTGCTTATAAATGACATATAAAAGAGATATAGAACAGCAATCCTTATAGCTGTCTTCCAGGCTCTTTATAGAGAAACAGCTGGATATAAATCAGCCTTATTCATGTCTTCATCTTAAACTAAACCAATTATTGCTGCCATTTGAATCACAATATAGGCCCTCCTCTTTTAATTGTCCTTTTGTTGCACAATTTACAAGCCCAACCACAATATTTCTGCAAAACCTTTCTTCCACTGGTTTCCCAAGCTATTTGTGACTCTCCTGGGAACACAACGTATTCCATGATTCTCTTTGTTGGGGCTAAAATGACGTAGCTAGTATGAGACCACATTCTGAATTGATGGAACTAAGCAGCCGAAAAAGTGAAAGAAAAGCGTTGATGGGGGAAAAAGGAGTAGCGATTCAAATAAACCGTTTCTCACAATTCAGTGGAAGTGGATATTAATGTGCCATAATTAGTTTGTAAATCTGCGGTATAAACTGATGGTCTATGACATTTTTAGTGGATAATTAAATGGTGCATTATGCTTAACATTTTGAATATCAAATGTAACAAAATAATATGCAATTGAAGTTGTTTTTTATTCAATTAAAAAAGAACCTTTACTTAAGTGTTTTTCATATCAAACTTAATTAACTGTAATCAGAATTAAAGTGCAACATCGAGTGAAGTGAAATGTTAAAACCATAATGTTTTGTCTGTCATTAGTTAAAAATGCAAATTAGAGGAGAATCTGGAGAGCGGAACCTACCTTCCCTCTCTGGAGGCTCTCTCTTTCAGTGTCTGCAGGAGCATCTTCACCTCAGCTCTCACCAGTTCTTTCACTGCAGGGGGGTCAGCCAGCGGGACGCCCTGTCCACATAAGAATAGAGTGGCCTGCTGCTGGGGGTTTCCATCAGGTTGGCTCCCCTGCCACATCATGTGCCACATCTCTGCCTGCAAAGGTAACCAGACAATTTACATAACAACATTCTAAAGATGTTTTCTACTGACTAACGAGATGTTCAAAAGCAGAATGGAAAATCTACCTGCATTATACAACAAATAGCCACACAAACTTATTGCCCCTCCCTGGGCTGCCACCTTATCGTGGTGGAGGGGTTTGAGTGTCCCAGTGATCCTAGGAGCTATGTTGTCCGGGGCTTCAAGCCCCTGGTAGGGTCACCCAAGGCAAACAGGTCCTAGGTGAGGGATTAGACAAAGCGCAGCCCAGAAGACCCCTTATGATGATAAATAAAAATGGACTCAGGGTACCCTCGCCCGGGCGCGGGTCACCGGGCCCCCCCCCTGGAGCCAGGCCCAGGGGTGGGGCACCATGGCGAGCGCCTGGTGGCCGGGCTTTCACCCAGCCTGAAGAGGTTACATGGGTCCCCCTTCCCACGGGCCCACCACCCGTGGGAGGGGCCAAAGGGGTCGGGTGCGCTGTGCCCTGGGCGGCGGCCGGAGTCGGGGATCTTGGCGGACTGATCCCCGGCTGCAGAAGCTGGCTCTAGGGACGTGGAACATCACCTCTCTGGCGGGGAAGGAGCCTGAGCTGGTGTGCGAGGCAGAGAGATTCCGGCTGGACATAGTCGGTCTCGCCTCGACACACAGCTCTGGCTCTGGAACCAGCCTTCTCGAGAGGGGTTGGACGCTCTGCTACTCTGGAGTTGCCCCCGGTGAGAGGCGCCGAGCAGGAGTGGGCATAATTATTGCCCCCCATCTTGGTGCCTGTACGTTGGGGTTCACCCCAGTGAACGAGAGCATCCCTTCGCCTTGGGGTGGGGGGACGGGTCCTGAATGTCGTTTGTGCCTATGCGCCTAGCGGCAGTACAGAGTACCCACCCTTTTTGGAGTCCTTAGAGGGGGTACTGGAGGGTGCCCCCTCTGGGGACTCCCTTGTTTTGCTGGGGGACTTCAACGCTCACGTGGGCAACGACAGTGAGACCTGGAGGGGCGTGGTTGGGAGGAATGGCCCCCCCAGCTTGAACCCGAGTGGTGTTCTGTTTTTGGACTTCTGTGCTCGGCATGGATTGTCCATAACGAATACCATGTTCAAGCATAAGAGTGTCCATATGTGCACCTGGCACCAGGACACTCTAGGCCGCAGTTCAATGATCGACTTTGTTGTCGTTTCAGCTGATCTGCGGTCGCATGTTTTGGACACTCGGGTCAAGAGGGGGGCGGAGCTTTCCACTGACCACTACCTGGTGGTGAGTTGGCTCCGATGGCGGGGGAGGATGCCGGTGAGACCCGGGAGGCCCAAACGTGTTGTGAGGGTCTGCTGGGAGCGCCTGGCGGAGTCCCCTGTTAGGCGGAGCTTTAACTCCCATCTCCGGGAGAGCTTCGAACACGTTCCGGGGGAGGTGGGGGACATTGAGTCCGAATGGGCCGTGTTCCGCGCCTCCATTAATGACGCGGCCTCCCGGAGCTGCGGTCGCAGGGCTGTCGGTGCCTGTCGTGGCGGCAACCCTCGAACCCGCTGGTGGACACCGGCGGTGAGGGATGCCGTCAGGCTGAAGAAGGAGTCCTATCGGGCCTTTTTGGCCTGTGGGACTCCGGAGGCAGCCGATGGGTACCGGCAGTCCAAGCGACATGCGGCTCGGGTGGTCGCCGAGGCAAAAACCCGGGCGTGGGAGGAGTTTGGGGAGGCCATGGAAAAAGACTTCCGTACGGCCTCGAGGCGATTCTGGTCCACCATCCGGCGTCTCAGGGGGGGGAAGCAGTGCCCCACCAACACTGTTTACAGTGGGGATGGTGTGCTGTTGACCTCAACTCGTGACGTTGTGGGTCGGTGGGCGGAGTACTTCGGGGACCTCCTCAATCCCACTGGCGCATCCTCCATTGGAGGGGCAGAGCCTGGGGATCCGGAGTTGGGATCTCTAATCTTCGGGGCTGAGGTCACCGAGGTAGTCAAAAAGCTCCGCGGTGGCAAGGCTCCGGGGGTGGATGAGATCCGGCTGGAGTTCCTTAAGGCTTTGGATGTTGTGGGGCTGCGTTGGCTAACGAGACTCTGCAACATCGCGTGGACATCAGGGGCAGTTCTGCTGGATTGGCAGACTGGGGTGGTGGTCCCCCTATTTAAAAAGGGGGACCGAAGGGTGTGTTCCAACTACAGGGGGATCACACTCTTAAGCCTCCCTGGGAAGGTCTATTCAGCGGTTCTGGAGAGGAGGGTCTGTCGGATAGTCGAGTCTCGGATCGAGGAGGAACAGTGTGGTTTTCGTCCTGGCCGTGGAACGCTGGACCAGCTCTATACCCTCAGCGGGGTCCTAGAGGGTGCATGGGAGTTCGCTCAACCATTCCACATGTGTTTTGTGGACTTGGAGAAGGTGTTTGCCCGTGTCGCTCGGGGTATCCTGTGGGGGGTGCTCCGGGAGTATGGGGTACCTGGCCCTTTGCTACGGGCTGTTCGGTCCCTGTACGACCGGAGTCAGAGTTTGGTTCGCATTGCCGGTAATAAGTCGGACCCGTTTCCGGTGGGAGTTGGACTCCGCCAAGGTTGTCCTATGTCTCCGGTCCTGTTCATAACTTTTATGGACAGGATTTCTAGGCGCAGCCCAGGTGTTGAGGGTGTCAGTCTTGGTGGCCTTAGGATCGCATCTCTGCTTTTTGCAGATGATGTGGTCCTGTTGGCTTCATCAAGTCAGGACCTACAGCTCTCACTGGAGCGGTTCGCAGCCGAGTGCGAAGCGACTGGGATGAGGATCAGTGCCTCCAAGTCCGAGACCATGGTCTCTCACCAGAAAAGGGTAGAGTGCCTTCTCCGGGTCGGAGCGGACATCCTTCCCCAAGTGGAGGAGTTCAAGTACCTCGGGGTCTTGTTCGCGAACGGGGGTACGGAGCGTGAGATCGATAGGCGGATCGGCGCGGCGTCTGCAGTAATGCGGGCGCTGTACCGGTCTGTCGTGATGAAGAGAGAGCTGAGCCTAAAAGCGAAGCTCTCAATTTATCGGTCGATCTACGTTCCCACCCTTGTCTATGGCCATGAACTTTGGGTAGTGACCGAAAGAACGAGATCGCGGATACAAGCGGCCAAAATGAGTTTCCTCCGCAGGGTGGCTGGGCTCTCCCTTAGAGATAGGGTGAGAAGCTCGGCCATCCGGGAGGGGCTCAGAGTAGAGCCGCTGCTCCTCCACGTGGAGAGGAGCCAGTTGAGGTGGCTCGGGCATCTGATTAGGATGCCTCCTGGTCGCCTCCCTGGGGAGGTGTTCCGGGCTCGTCCCACCGGGAGAAGGCCCAGAGGAAGACCCAGGACCCGCTGGAGGGACTATGTGTCCCGGCTGGCCTGGGAACGCCTCGGGATCCCCCCGGAGGAGCTGGCTGAAGTGGCCGGGGAGAGGGAGGCCTGGGTTTCCCTGCTCCGGCTGCTGCCCCCGCGACCTGACCCCGGATAAGCGGAGGACAATGGATGGATGGATGGATAGCCACACAAACATTTAGCAACTCTGGTGACACCTCACTTTATGAGGATATTAAAAAGGACAGTGTCCAAAATAAGAAAAGACTATAGGAAAAAGTATCCCAACCGTGTGAGTACAAGCAAAAAATGAGCAGAGCAGGTTGTGTGGGTACAGGACCTCATTCAGTTCACCACATTGCTAGCATGGATTGATTCTAAATAACTATTTAGTGTTTAAAGTCACACAGTTATAAAGTCTAGATATGAATGAACTTCCACAACCATTCAAAGGGATTTTAGGACAGCAAATACAAACAACAGACAAATTACATGTTTCTGCGGGATTCACAATCAAATCTATCTCTGCATTTAAAAATGTAAAAAAAATAGTAAAAATGTATATGGACATGAGGATAAAAACAGTTCCACTGCCTGTACAAATGCTGTGGCTGAATCATCAAGATACCATACTTCTCTGAAATTTATTGAAACTTCTTCCTGAATTTCTATTACAAAATATTTTTCACTAGAGAACCTTTTCCACAGTGAACTATTTTGAGCACCGTCTTCTTGAAAAAGTCAGCATATAAAACTAGTAAAATTTAAACTCCCACCATGCTAATTTGCTTTCACTCTGCACTGGAAACCTCACTACCTTACAAAGGAAAGTGTTATGCAGGAACCTAAGGTATGATTTAGCACTGTAAAAATAGTATTAAACTTTACTGAACTGAAAATGGGCTGTCAGTTTCCCATGATCCCAAGGTTTTCAGACTCTGCAATTTGCATGAGCGCTTGTGTCTCGGTGTCTGGATATCATTAGCACCTCCACACCTGTTTCCTGCCAATCATTTCTACCATGTTGCACTAAAGACTTCACTTCAAAGCAATACATTGGAGGATACTAAACACGCCACTTCTGGATTTTGCAGGTGTATGCCTGTCTGCTCAAACAACAGCACTCATGTTGCATCTTGCATGTGCACACACGCCTTTAAAACATACTTACTTTCTCCATGAGACTAAGAGTGAAGAAGTGCTTATGGTACAGGATTCATGGCTAACTGGCTCATAAGTTTTCCCTGGATGTTTACTCCACCTCTCTGTTGTAAGACTGTTGAACTTATGATCTTGCACCGTTACAAGAGCATTTTTCAAATATGTCATTGAAAACTACTATAATGAATTATATTGTAGGATGATTTAAATTGCTCTAAGGAACTCATTTAACTAAGGATATTCATTTTCTCTCAGCTTAGAGAGGAAGAGTGGGAATATAGTGGTGTGCACTCCAAGATAAGCCTTTTGTAGACAAACGTGAAGAGAGCCAAATATTTCCTCAGGTGCTTTAGACAATGCGGACCTTTATAGAGAGGAGAGGATGCATTGAGGAGTGGAAGAACAGCCTACAGATCGACTACTACTTTTCTCTTTTCAGAGGAATGCAGTTTATTACATGAGTGCATGAAGAAATTTAAACAAAAAAGACTGACGGAGGAGGAAAGAAAAAAGAGAAGGAGGAGGTTTTCGAGAGAAGGATCGCCTACATGAATAAGGCATTCTGTGCACTGTGATTTCTTTTTTCCCTTGAAATTTCTCAAAAGTCTTTGCCTAAGTATTTCTTTCCATCTGACAGCTTTACAATCAGCCACTGAACTGTACAGAAAAATCAGAGGTACAGTGGGACTAGCACACTCAGGCACATGGTGTGCATATCCAAATACACACACACACATAGACAAAGAATTTTGTGTTGCCCTGTTACACCCAACCCCCTGACTCACTGGGCTTGCAAGTTCTCTTCCTCTGTGTGCTTTACGTCTGAGAGCAAATCGTATAAAAAAGGCTGAATTTCTGCTCGGTTGCCACTCTGAGTTATGCTCAATTAAATTTTTGTTGTCAAATGACATTTATTTTACTGTGAATGCAACATGTTTAAGCCCATAAGCTAAGATGTACTTTTTCTAGCTGAAGAGTGGAGTCAAACCATGTCCAGGTGTACTCTGCAAACACTAACTGCTCTGCAGGTGAAGGAGAGTTGATTTACATATGGAGAGATTTCTGCACTGATGAAAGAGGGGAGAAAAGAAATCAGCAGAAGTTTGAAGAGGACAAAAGAAAAAAAGAACGCACAGATGGCAGTCAGGCAGGGTAGTTTCAAGGGAAGAATGTAGGGTGTTTGTATTTTATTTCTTCTTCTGCGCTATGGAGAACATAGTGGAGAGAAATTTGATATTTAGAGCAGCACTCTGTATTCTAATTGAACAGAATCTGCAATCTAAAACCCTCAGTTAGTTACTTTGAGATATTAAGAACTATTTTAATTAAGATGGACTGTAAGAATGAAAGTTCCCAGACTTAAGCATTTATAATAATCACATAATTATGAAAAATAAAAATATCACACTCCATAATCACAGAACCCCGTTGGGAATAAGCGGTATAAAAAAGCGGATTGGATAATCACAGTAACTAAAATTGGCCATGATTGACTTAATAATAGTGTCAAATTACTATGCAGGACACAATCTGTAACATTTTCCAGAGGAGTGGCTGAATGCATGATTATATTTGCTGTTTTTTTTTCTTTACTTTTTTTTTGTTCTGATTTCTGCTCCGATACTTCTTTAATTTGAAATGTCTCACATTGATCTGTCTCTCATTTGTTTCCTTTTCAAATTGATTTCCATCTTGACCTTGAGTTGGCCTTTTCAGTGAGCTGGGTGCCTGTTCACCTCAGCTCATAATTTGCTCATTGACTCAGCAAGTCTGTCTTGTCTGAGGTCATGTGGCGAGTGCTTTTAATTCAAGTGGACATTGGGCCTGAGAATTTAGCTGACCTGGAGCAAATATCGACGTCCATCTGGCTCACATGTAGAAGCAGTACAATGCCAGTTAACTCACTTTTATTATAGAATCTGAGAACTGCACTCGATGAATGTCTCAACAAAGCCAAACAAACTAACACAGTAATAAACTTAAGTTATTTAACAGTTCAGCTAGGAATGCTTGACCAAGCAATATTTTATTCACTCTGCCCCAAAGGAAATTCTTGTCAATCCTGTGGTGGTACCCTTGAGGAAATCTACCAGAAATAGACCCCATATCAGATTTCATTGGAGAAATAAAACCATATGGGTAAAAAAAAGGCAAACAGTGAAATACTATCGCAACTTACAAAACCAGGGACGTGACAACACAATAACAAACTCCACGAACAAGTGAAGTTAGAACAACAGTTTCACCTCGGTATATGCTTCTGTGTACATGTCAACCAGATGACAGCCCAGCGCTGAACGGATTTTCAGCAGCTCTGACTCAGAAACATGCTCGGCAATCAGGCTCCACAGGGACTGGCCAGGACACCAGAGCTGGTCTCTGTCAGGCGAATGCATAAGAAGAGAAATCTAGGCCCCCCAAAAAAAGAAGAAAGATAGGGAAATTAATTACTCAAACATTATATTCAGCAACTCAGAGAAAAAGGTAGCAGTATGATAATATACTGTAATCAACAATAATCAATATATTTTTGATGCATTGTGTTTTGCATAGTCCCCTGAATAGTACTTTGTTGTTTAATTTCATCTTGGTAATGTAATGGGAGAATCCAAAGCTAACTTTCAATGCAATTTTGTCAGTGCCACAGGGTTATAACTTCCATCAACAGAGGGGGGAAAAAAGTATAATTTATCATGACATCACTGATGGCGTGAAGTCAACGACTAAAGTAAGATCAAAGTTTTTCCCAAATTGAAAACGATGCTAACGTGGGTGTTTGGGTTTCTTTTTGAACAGTAACGTAATATTCGTTTACCCTAAAGTCAATCCCAAAGAAAATTACACAAATTAGGAAATCTGGCATGGCCACCGCTATTTGACTGCCTATGAAACATAAACCCAGTTAGACGATAGCATTAGTATTCATTTAGCAAATTCAAAATCGTGACGTTAAAAAGAAAAAGTCCCCTCTGTGAAACACCGAAAAAATGTCACCATTTCCCCCCGGTTGATATTCTATAAAACGCTTACCTTATTCTGTTTTTAGACAGGTTTTGGTATCTAAGGAAAGCCTTTCCGTTGTCAAGGAGTGATATCGCGAGACTTCTATGTATCATAAAGTGGGCTTTTGGTACGTTTGTGTGCGTGGAAGTTAAGTGCAAACAAATAAAATGTTTAACAGCAATTGCATAATTTTAAAACACTTTAACTGTGTATTTCTTCCATGCGTTTTTTCAAAAGAAAACCCCATGACGAACACTAACAGCTTCCTGCTGCCTGTAAAATAGTACTTTTGTGGTTATTGAAGAAGGGGAGGGACTATAGACTTTTAATGAAACTGTTGTATGAACTTTCAGGACTGCACCGAGAAACCTTCTCTCTCTTTACCCCTAAAATCCAGTTCTCCCGTGCTTTTATAGGGAGCGCAACACTTTTAGAAAACTGGGAAGCCGAACTGGGGAAACTCCATAGACGTAGGCTTTATTAAGGATGTAAACCAACGTTTTTGTGTGTGTGTGATATTTGCCCGCCGAACCCCAGCTGGACTACATTTGACGATTCTTTTATAAGAGTTATTTGTTACATTTTCTCTTAAAGGTGATTATGGCACTGGTCCACGGTGTGCGCTTCTCCTTGCAGCGCAGGGAACGCGCGGCGGTTTTTGCACTTCTCCTTTGCGCACAGGCCACTTTTGGGTTCTCGGTCGCAGGACAGCAGGAGAACACCTGCGAGGCCAACGGTAGTATATACTACGTTGGGGAATGGTATTTCCTGGACTCAGATCACTGCACCCAGTGCGAGTGCACAGATGAGGGCTCCGCATGTGCCCGCACCGAGTGCACGTCCCTCCCGGCTGCGTGCATCCATGTTAGCCACTACCCCACCGACTGCTGCCCCAGGTGCGAAAAGATCGGATGTGAATACCGGGGGATAGTGTATGAGCTTGGCCAGAATTTCCAGGTAAGCTACTGTATGACATATGCATGGGGCTTTCATAAACTTGTATAATCTCCCGGAAAGTCCTAAATTGTCATTCCATTATTATGGTTTCTAAAGAGGAATCCAGATATATATTTTATCTTCCAAGGTTTTTTGGTGGTGTCCCGCACATGATTAACTTGGAAATACTAAAAACACTTATTACACATTTATTTACCTGAATCTGACTAAAAGGGAAGTGTTCAGAGGATGGTACAAAGTAATTAGAAAATGTATTGTTTGCTCCAAATTTCCTATCACCATTTGACATTTTAAAGCTTACATTCACATTTTAGAAAGAACAAAGTAATATCTGATGAATATATATAGGACTTCATGTGGGGGAAAAAAGCCTTTACGAATCAATTATTGTGGAAAATGTCATTTCTGGTTTACTGATTGTTAAAAAACAACTAATGAATATATATTACACAAGCATTTTCCAAAACCTTGAACCTTTGTTGGTATTTGGTATGTGGTGAGTAGACATAAGGAAGTTGGTGGTAAATGGCGCCCCCCTTGAGGAGATGTGGATGTGAGGGGCTTGCTATAACCTAGTGTTTCTCGTACATTCCATTCATGTCTTTCTTGCAATGATTTGCTCAAATGTGCATCATGAAGCAGTTAGAAATTAATCCACAGCTGAGTCTCACATTGTGTTTTCCAGCCATCAGAGTGTGAGCAGTGCACTTGTGACAGTGATGGCATCGCCCGCTGTCTTGTTGCAGATTGTGCCCCTCCACCATGTGTCAACCCTGTCTACCAGACGGGGAAGTGTTGCCCTGAATGCAAGGAAGGTATGTTGAAAAATAGTTTAGAATAGAGTTGAAACTATGTAGGAAAAGCATAAAGAGGACTTCCCAGAGGTGCAACATGAGATTTAACTTCATCATTGTGAAACATATTAGGCATCTTATGGATCTGTGTGGTCTCTGTTCAGATTAATTTGAATAATTCCATGCTGTGATGAGTTTTCACACAACATTGCCCACATAGCCGTTCTTTAATAGTAATGTTCAGCTACAGTGATGCTGTCCCCTGTTACTTATTTCCCTCCAGGTCCCAACTGCTATGTTGATGCATCACGCAGTAAAGTTATTCCTGCTGGAGATTCTGTCTGGGTTGATTCCTGCACCAAGTGTCGTTGTCATGATGGCCAGGATGCTGGCTACTGGGAGGGAAACCGCCTTGCCTCCTGTTCCCGCCTCAAAAACTGTACACCCGAGCAACCGTCTGCCCAGCAAAATTGATTTTCTCTACTCATGGAGACACAGTAGTTATCTTAAAGAGTAGCACTTTGTAACTTCCTATACCGCACAATTAAAAATGACTTAAAGACCAGCTATTTGAGAATCTCCAAGTCAAGAACAGCAGCTGTCTGGAACTTGCACGAGTATGCTGTGACGCATTGACAGCTATGTAACAAAGACTGGAAGAGCGATAGTGCTTCATATAAAATAGTAAGCCAATATAAAACCAAAATAAGTTTAATAAAACTGGGACCATTAGTTTCAATAAATATAGTATATATGTGTTTTATAGTGACTCAAAAAGCTTTAGTGTTTTTCCTTCATAATGCATGATTAAACCTACCTATGGAAAGACCTACTAAGCTTGACCTTTAAATGATATGTCACTTCAGATACTTGATGCTATATTTAATCTCTTTTTTGATGGAGACAGAAGTGGGTTTTTATAGGCGTTAGTTACCCAGGAGGTAAATTAGTTTTAAGAAATGTTATAAAGCCAGTGAGATTATTAGATGGGACGTTATAATTGACCCGTCACTGGGTGACGGAGGGTTGAAATGTACAGTTGTGATACAACCAACACGAGGAGATGGCTGAACAGAGCTGTAAACAATTCTGTTTGTTCTCTATATCTTGTAGTTGCACTTCTATGCTAATTAGGACATAATGTATGACAGCATGGCCTCCCATGGGTTTACAGCAGTTGTAGACAAGGGAAATATTTAACCACAGTCCTTCATTTAATGAGGTATTGTTTCTGCATTTATAGCGGGACAAACTATTCAAATCCCACTGCTTTATTTGAGATTTTGTCTGCTATTGGGAATGTGTTACCTTTAATGAGCCCAGAATTCCCTGTGATTCCTATTCAAAGTGTATAGCTATCATTTACTTCTTGATGAAATGTAGCATGGCGTAATTATACATTCTGTAAATTGATATTAAGCAAGTCTTTCTTCAATTAGGAGCCACAATCTTTTTTAAAAGCAGGCTCTAGATTAAAAATGGAAAGCAATGTTTTTCTAGTAGTTTTATTAATGTATTCCTGTGATGTACCCTGGACGATAACGCCTACACTGCTAGAACTGACTAGTTATTGTTTAATTATTCATAGAAAAACCTTTATGTGTGGTGTAGGAATAAGATCAGCCATTTTGAACACCTTCACGTTTGAAACGTTTGAGACGGCATGGACAGTATGTTTTCCTATTTAGTGTTGGGCAAAGATTACATCAACTCATGCCTGCATGGGATATTATAAAACATGGCAAATTATCAGCGTGTATCCACAACATTAGAACCAACCCACAAGAAAATCGCTCAGCACCTTACTTCATAAGTTATAGAGCAACCAGTAAAATGTTATTACAGTGGCCTGTTTTAATATAGTTGGCCTGTGAATTTTCTTTTTACAAAAAGTAATAGAAGAGAATAAGAGAATATTGACTCTAAGGACCCTCATGAGTCTACTTACTCTTTTTATACAATTTTTAATTTGTATGTTTAAAAAAAAAGAACTATGATGGTGTATGATACATACACCATATAACATTCCTAAATGGTATGAGATGCTGAATGCATGGTACTGGTAATTTACACCAACTCATAGATTCAATTATAAAATAGATAATGTACAAAAGCAAAATAAAACATCAATTCGTACTTATTTAACGTGTAAGGTTTCTTTCTGGAGTTGTCCCTTTTTTACGGTCAATGGGAAATTTAGGCTTCTGCCATCTGTGAACATCATTTCCTTATTTCCCCCAGATATTTTCCACATACCTTTCAGAACTCGACTTATATCAAACAGAATAAAAAAAACAAAACAAAAAGCAGTAAGCAACAAAAGAGAGATGGCTCAGTTGTACCAGTAAAAATATGTTTACATGAAAAGAAAAGAACATTTGCTGAAACAGGTTTGAAGTCTGGCACCACACTGTTCCTAACACGGCGAGAGGAGGAAGTGGACTCAAAGGCAGGACAGAGAAGAGCTGTGTAGCTGGCAGCTGGTCTTTGTAGATAGATTAACTGAGAACTGAAAAAATACAGGGAAACAGTCTGAGAATAAACAGACATAACTCTGGACCCTGATAAGAAACAGCGTGGAGTCATCCAGCAAAGAGCGACTGAAAACCAGGGGAAAATATAACACGGGTATAAATTACAGACAAACAGCAGGTGAGGCAATGACTAATGAAATCCAGGTGTGAAATAAGAAGTAATTACGACTGAATAGAGAATGGGGAAAACTAAAAAAAACAAAACAGGATATGCAGTTTACTTCTGGCTAAGGAGCCAGAGGTCAATGCAAAACAAAAAAAACCTTTCAAGTTTATGAGAGGTGTATGAACAATGGTGACATACAGAGAAAAAATGTATATCTTTAGAGACCTGAGAATAAACAATTCCAGTGAACACACCATCATACAATCTTTAACATCAGATTTATTGATTGTATAGAAAAAGTAGGTTTGATATGACATAATGCATTCTATATAAGATATAACATTTTCAACATTCAATGTACAAAAAAGAAAAAAAACATAGCTATAGATACAGTAAAGTTTAGAAATACTTACAGGCTTGAAGATCCTGTCTGCTGTCAGCAGCAGATGAGCAAAAACTGTACTTGCAGACATGTTTCTAATATTTAAACAGAGGTGTGCTTGACCACTGGAACAACTTCAAAAGTCCAATGAGAAACATCAAGCACTCCTGGTGGCTGTTTGATTCTCAAGTGGAGGCTACATATGAAATACATTTTTTGCTTAATGTGTCTGATGCCGATCACAAGGGAGCCAATCCACTCTGATAACAATTTCCATCATCTTTCATCTCAAAACTGATCACATGAAAGGTTTCTTGTCATGTAAAGAGTAGCCGGGTTAAGTTAGAATCTATCTTATTTTAAAGCTCCATACCACCAAATTCACAAGAGATTTAGCCTGTGAATGCAAGTGCTGTTTGTGTGCAGCAGATTATTGTGCAGGGGGAGGTGTGGGACACTGTGGTTTCCATGTAACCCATCTGCTGGCCTGTTACCATGGAGAGGGATTCAGACAGAAAGACCAATCAGCCTGGCAGCCAAACCAAAATGATTTGATAGTTGGTAAAATCACCCAAGTGAAGTCATTAAGCGGCTGGAGCTAAAATTGGTTTTCTAAATAGTTTAGTCAGTAGCTTCTGCATGCCTTTCTTTGGCATGTGTGCAGTTAAACACTCATGCATAACCAGTCTGGTAATGGGAGCTACGGTAACCCTCTCCAAAGACATTTTATTGCACATATTGTTACAAATGGGATGCCTCATAAAATACCTTCCTGCTGCAGTTTGGCATGTTTGCGCCTGCAAAAAAATCCCCAATTACCTGATCACACATAAACATGACACTATGATCCTGCTCTGAGACTTGAGTATTGAGCTCATTCTCCCTTAAAAGTCATGTAGTGTATGAAAATTGAAAAAATGTGGAGTGGCCATTTAACTCTGTGATAATGGTAAAGGTCGGTGCAATGGCTTTACTGTTATCTGTTACGGCGTAAGCTTCCCAACAACAGGCGGAATAAAAGATCCCACTAAGGTTGTTATCACCTCAATTCATCAATGATGTCTCCAAAGTATGCGGCAGAGGTGAGTATGTCGGCAATACGGGCCAGCTGTTTGAGCTGTTTGTGGGAACGTGGATTGGCTTCATCATCTTTAGTGTAAAGGACACAAATAAGCAGAGGACTATGGCAAAAACAGATAAAAACACAAACAACAGAGGACAAAAAGGGAAATGAGAAGTGGAGAGAAGATGAAAAAGTTGGGAGACAGAAGGATGCTCACATGGGGATGTGTGCTGAGGAAAAGAGATTAGAGAAAATTAAGATACAGAGACTGAAACACACAAAAGAGCCCCTGTCGATATCTATTGAAAGACGAAGCCTTCTTGTGAGGCACAGCTGTGCCTAAAGTGGGTCCGCCACAAAGCACAATAGAGAGCCATTGACATATAGCCCAAACTGGCACAGTGAGAAAAACAAGGCAATGAAAAGAAAGATAAGAAAGGGGGTGAAAAAAGGTGGTGGAAGTAAATACCTTGTTCGCCTGGGAGTGTGTATTGAGGGGAAGAGCAATCATACTCTCGGACAGCCTAGAGGCAAAGAGCCAAACAGATGGGAATGTTTTTTGCCTCAAGGTCGAAACAAATATCTCCTAAATAGAGGCCCTATTTATCTGTGTGATTCAAAATTCAAACAGACGCAGGATTTTACTCAGAACTCCTCTTTCCTTAAAAATTATAGTGATATGTGAAATTAGCATATGGCCTTCTGTCTTTTCCAAAGATTTAAAAACATTGATTTTCTTAAAAAAAGACCTTTGAATTAGCAGATGACTTCTCAAGGCATCAGAGTTTGGTGGTCAGGCGTCAGCAGTAACGAGGAAGGTGAGGAATTAGAAAAAGAGAGGAAGAGGAGCAATATCTCTGGCAATACTGCAGTAACTTTCACATGATGATGGCAGAACCATGAACAAACACCTACTTGTTCTCACTAAGTGATTTTTTTATGAGTGAACTATTTTGTGTGGAAAAGATCTTGTATGTATTGACTAATTCATTTTGCCCATAAGGATATGTGCAATTAAACAGACAATGATGTAGCGATCACGGCTGCATTTAAGACGTCTGTCAAACAGCTCAAATGGTAACATCTCAGCTCTCCCTCATCAGGAGAACATCACTCTGTAATTTACAACTTCAGGATATGATCATTGTTTTAGCTTTCTGGAAGATTGAAAGAAAAAGACAGCAAAGAGAAAATGTGGCATATTAACAATATCAATACAGGTTTATGAACTGTGACACTTAAAAGAAATCTTGATTAGATTGTAGGCATAAGAAAGACCATTATGATGACTATTTTTCACTTTATATATGTAAAAGTTTGTAAGAGTTAGCTTTTACATCCACAATGCTTTTTGACTGTAAAACGTGTCCTGACAGCTCAGTTTGGATGTCTCTGCCTCTTATGTGGTTTAATATTGGTAAGCGTCCAATGTTCGACACATAAAGGTTTGGAATCATAACTGAGCTGTCAGTTTGGATCAGACCTTCAGTTCTGTAATTTTGGTTTCTAATGCCTTCCATAGAGAATCAGCTACAGTTTTTAAAGTTTTAGTATGTAAAAAAAGTGAACAAAAAGAAAGTCCATAGGTGTTTGTTACTGCTGATTTCCTGTCAGCGTGCTAGCCAGTCTTCTGCTGTAGATGCAGGCACAAAACACATTCATTGATTGATTGCACAAGGGTTGGAGTAATGAGATCCATACAGGTGATTCCCAGACCTAAATGCCAACATGAAACCGTCTGTTCGCTTCATATGTCACTATAAACTTGAGTCTCTTACACATCATCCATCTGACACAGTTCAATGGATCATCACTGCATGATTTGTTTAAGGTTCCAGTTGGTGTCCAGTGGCAATCAAATGACGTCACTGTGGATGCTCAGAAAGTTCATGCTTTACCGGCCTTTGTAAAGTTGCCCTCTGGTGATCTGAAACTTAATTTTTCATTTGCAGCGGCATCATTTTGATTTTATCGATAGCATCCTTGTACACAGCCTCTGTACTTCCTCTTCCTCTGAACTCTGCAAAACTTCCAGAAAAGTGTTTCATCACATCAGTAGATCCTCTTTTCCGGAAACAAGTTTCTTGTCGATATGCTGCTGGAGGCCCTCCAGTCTGCAGTGGATTGTTCAAGCAATGACTCCGAGTCAGCTTCTGCTGGCAGTAGATCCTCCAACTTTTGGTCCTCGTGCCACTAATTTAAAGTCACTAAGTGGTAGTGCAGGACAGATGTGACACCTGCCACTGGCTGTTTGAAGAGGCTGTAGGTGGAAAGAGTCTGAGTCCTAAAAGAGAGAAATATCAAGCTGAAATATCAAAAGACCAAACAAAGAGGAAAGGGGGGGAGAGAAAGAGACTCTGTGATGTGCTTGTGATGAGTTGTGTCAGCTCATCTTCAATCACAAGTCTTTCCAAATGCTTGGGATACACTTTTGCAACTCTCTTGTTTCTCTTCATATCCTCTCCCTGCTCTGCGAAACCAGTCAGCTTGTATCACCCACCTCAACTTTCCGTCTTTGATTCTCTCTAGCCTTTGAAGGGCCGAGGCGGTGGCTTTCCGATCTCCACAGAGATGTTTGTGTACAGGGGATACTGCTTGACCTCCACCAGTCTGTAGGTGAGGGAGCTGATGCCATCCTTCCTCATCGTGTTCTTTGTGTTCTGAATTTTGTTGAATCTTCAAGTTGAAAGGTTCCAGGTGGAAGACACGAGAGGGAAGGGAAGGAAGAAAAATAAGATACAATTTAGTGGGAGGAAGAGGACATTTTACAAGGTACAATTTTCATATTTACATGTATTTTTTTGACAATGGACAGTTTCATATTCTGGCATCTCCTTTACACCACACAGTATATATATATTTTTAAAGGAGATGATGGAGCTCTACTTATAGTACCTTCCATCTTTAAACATGCATGATTTAAGCATAGCAAAGAATAGAGGAGTAGAATATATAAATTTTCTAAGCCTATTTAATCCAATTCAAGGTCGTAGGGCGGGCAGGAGCCCATTGCAGCTGCCATTGGGTGAAAGGTAGGGCACAACACAGGGCCACAGAGAGACAGCCATGCGCTCACATTCAGTCCCAAACTAATCAACCAACTGACCTAACGTGCATGTTTTTGGAGGGTGGGAGTATCAGAAAGAACCAATACATACCCCACATTTCAAAGGGTTCTGGGATTCAGACGAGGATAAGTAAAAATAATACAAATGCATTTTTGAAGCAATGAGATTGAAAAAAAAAAAAAATTTTTTTTTTTTGTTTCTCTCTCTTCGTAACATCCACAGCCCTATTAGAAGTATCGTGAACGCAAAGAGAGGAAACCCTCTTGACCAAGAGGTGGTGCTGTTACATTGCCACTCAAAAGCAATGAGCGGTAGTATCTGTGATGTCTGCTTGACTTTCTCTGAACTGTGCAGAAAAATCCCTCCCAATTGGCTGAGATACAGCAAGTTACATCAGAATCTGCTCATGTTTCAGTATTAAAGCTGGAAAATAATTCACAGACTGTCTTAAACATTTACACACAGTCACACAGCTGTGCGGCTGAGCTTCAATCCAGCGTGTGACGCAACCTTTGGCATTCAGAGGAGTCACACACAAACACAAATCCTCACGACGCCCTCGTAGTAGTAACAGTTTTTGCTGCCATTCCGAACGGAAATGAGGCCACGGCATGTGAGTGTCTAACAACATGTTTACAACACGCCTGTCTTAAAATTACTTCCCTGTCCATGAATAGAAAGAGCTGATGTGTGTGAACAAATGGCTGTGGCACATTCACTGTGTAAAAAGACAACAATGACGGACTGCAACAAAAGATGTCTTCTTAATGATATGCTTGGACGTTCAAGTGGAGTTGACACTTGATTCCGGCACGGACCAGTGAGTCCACAGATTTCTGTCAGAGCTGACTCTCCCTCTTTCTACATCACTTTCTCCTTCTGTCTCTCTCAAATCAAATCAAGAGACACTTTACTGGCATAAATGAAAGCTGGAAAAATGTTGTCAAGCGTCTTTCCGCGGAACAATAAAACACGATAACATCCAAATAGAATTGTGTGTTGTGTTATCCTTACAAAGGACTGACAATTCTATCCAAAGGGAGGGGGAATTAGTTTAAGAGAGAGAGTTCAAGAGGGGATGGGGAACTAGTAAGTTTCAAGTGAAATTGCAGGTGGGTGGCAGGGAAGAAAAATGAGGGATAAATAGAAAGAGAGATGAATATATGTGTGTCTGAGAGTGACAGATAGACGAAGATGCGCTGATATTAAAAATGAAGCAAATGGGAAGAAAAAAAGAAAAATCTTCATCTGAATCCATCAAATACTGAGGATTAAGTCTACTGAACTAATCCCTACATACATATAGAGAGTATCAGATTCATGCAGACACACATGCGCACACACGCATAATTCGAAGGCCGATCTGTTATGTTTCATTTTAGGAAGTTAGAGGGCGAGACAAAGACAATGCCTGAATATTCATTAGCCTGATTTCCAAAAATCCTAACTGGGCTAAGTAAAGCTCTACTTTAACGGTGTCGAAGCTCTCAAAGGAAAACATGTCTAGTTTGAGATCTCAACAATATCAGAGGATGCCAGCTACAGAATTATTTTCTATTTTCTGTTTTGACTTTGTTCCCATGACTGTGTTGGATAGAGGTCTCAAAAGACAAGACTGAGAATAGCGCATTTAGTTGTTTCCATATTGAGAGCAGCCATAGACTTTCTACAAAAGATGAACGTTGCCTCCGAGACAGGAAGGTGAAGCCAGTGTCTAAGAATGCATTATTTGGAATGGACAGCAGAGGGAGTTTGTAAGAAAATCTATAAGAAACTTGAAAATAACATATATGTTTTCAAAGAAAGGCAACATTATGCCAGTTTTACCTAGCCTCCTTTGACTATGGATTTTAACAAAAATGTTGAATAGTCCAATTTTTCCCCTAAAAAAACTGGACAACAATTTCATAAAACATTTTCTCAAATTTGGAAAAATAAATGACACAATACATATATGCGAGAGGCATATCTGCTAATGTTAATTCTGTAAATACAAACATATAAAGTCTTATTTTCTTTTTTATTGATTAAATACAGGGATTTAACTTCAATTACTTGTAAAGTGTGCTGGGCTTGGGCCATTTAAGATGTTTACAGTGCTAGCTGAGCTAGTTGATCCTAGCAGCTTTACAGCTGTTTTACAGGCTAAATGGTCTCTTGATTAGATGCTCAGTAGTTGTGTATGAAATCCCTACTGAGGATTGTTAATAGCATTTTATACATACTCAGGGTTGATACTAAATTGAGAATTTAAGACAAAATGTACACACACACACACACCCACACACACACACGTGTAGAGGTACCCTTGGTATCTGCAGTGTCCCAGGATGATGGCTGATGAATGGAATATTGAACAATGCTACAGAGCAACTCATTCAATTGCAATGCAAAAGGCGTCGCTTGCCAGAGAAAACGTGTGTGTGTGTGCTAACAGATACTTGGGACTAGTGATGAATGTGCCTCTTTCTTACCTCCACTAGCCCAATACCTCATTGGTATGCCTAAACACAATCTGTGCACGGACAAAGAGAATGGACTCCTGTGTGACAGAGTGTGCACTTTTGGGTGAACGTGAATGCAAAAGTATGTGGAAGATAGCTTGTCAGGCAGCCATGGCAACACTTATTTTCGTAAGATGTGGACATTGGACAGATATACCTTATGCGCTGCCCGAAAAGGCCCAATAATTAATCTAAATCAGAATATAACAGCAACCCTGTGCCCTGAGACAAAGAGGCAGAAATCTGGAAAAGCTGAGATAGAGGTAATATCTTTTCTGACTCAGTTGTCTTGGTAAAACAAACAAACACTAAAGCCATCTGTTGGAAACTCAAAGTCAAACTGTAAGGACTTTTCTGAAGACAAGTTTAAACTCTGCTATTTATTTCATCTTTTTTTGTGACATGAAGTGTAAAAGACATAGAAAGGTGCTTGATATAGAAGAGTACAAAAAGTTCCTTCTTTAAAAGAAAAATGTTGATTTTTTAAACGATCAATCTTGACAGAAAATAGTTTTAAACTAACATCCAATATATATATATGTAATCCGGTTCTCCTACACTCATGGATTCTGACTTGTTCTTTTTTATGCTTTGCAAAACATGCAACAGATGAAAAAAAAGCATCGCAACTTGCTGAAGTCAGCCTTTGGTTCAAAGCACAGTTCTGTTTGACTACCATGTCTCAAAGAAAAGAGGTTACCCTGGTGACCAGCTTCTCATCACTGCTTTTCATACGCTGAAAATTTGCTGAAAATACCAGTGGAAAAATCAAATTGGTTCAACACTTTCCCGCAGAGTGACAGAAAAGCTGCACTATGATGAATGTTATGCCTGCTTTAGGAGATGTGAAGTAATTAATGAATTTTCATGTCCAAATAGGGATACAGAGAAAAGAGAGAGCAGAGAAACGCTCTCCTGCACTCACAGTGCCCGAGTACCGCCATGAGATGGCCATTCTTCTTTTCACAGCCTCCCGACTAGTTTGAGCGGCCACGCTTTAAGTCCAAGCCCACTTCTGTTCAAAAGATTCTTTAAGACGAGATTACCGGGACGTTATAATGAGGGTCCAGAAGGGGCTGTAAAAACCAAATTTGTGCCGACTAATGGGTGGCTATTTTCTGCCCCTCGCCACAGTTATGAATAATATATTCACTCCAAATAAAAAGGGTCCCTGTTGGTGTCACCTCTTATTGGGGAAGTGTGGTCTGCGGACCAGAAAGGCAGTACAGAGCAACCAGCAAGACGAGGAAGAAAACGAGAGCTGGGTATTAATCAGGCGCACATACACACAACATAGATACGCACGCAGAGAAAAGCACACACACACACACACACACACACTTTCTTTCAGTCTAGAGGCTGATTTATTGATTTTGATGAAGGCAACTAGACCACTCTGACCTAGCCGGCTCCCATCTCTATTGGTGTCATTTCAACAGGCAATTACTGGGGAATCGTTGAACCTTTCTATCTCCCTCTGTCACATACCCAAACACACACACACACTTAAACAAAACAATGATGGATGAGGCATTACGCCAGGCTGGTTATTTTACACATCTTGAAATTTAAGTTATTGTTGCAATTTCACAGTATAGATTGTTAGTTTTAAAACAAAATCACATCTTGATGGATGCCTCATTTCTTTCAGGGGTTGCAGAGCAGAAAATATGAAAATAAAAAATATAAAATGTGTCATTTCTTCACAGCTCGTGTCAGATTCCTAGCTAACTTGAGATCTCAGACATTTACTGTTGCTTGATTATTTCTTTTTAGAGATTATTTCCATTTAAGACAGGTTTCATCCACAGCTCATGACTTTACGGATAAGTAGGTCTTTTTTCACATATGACTCTCTTGCCAGCAGTTTTTGATCTCCTTGAAAAACAGTTTAGACCAGATCTTTCTGTAAACAAAGAGGGAGAACCGGTACAAATGCTAAGATAAAATAGTTTCACATGAGATCAAAATTAAATAACATTTGAAGAAGGAACAGTTGTCCTTACATCTTCATTCAGACCTACCAGGAGCAGCTATCGATTCTTGTGCTGAAAGGCATCATTGGCCTGACTATTCGGGCATGAAAACAGGGGCTCTTAGAGGAGAATAAACAGTGATAATCCACATTTAAGCAGCTTAATGTGAGGTGCTATACTCCTGGTGATTAATATGTCTAGAAAGGCTCATCTCTGTATATTGGGTCTCGTTCATCAAAGCATAAACATTTTTATGAGGGAAATTCTTTTTACACGTTTGTCTAAGAAACTATTTAAAATGGTGCAGTCAAAAGAGCAACATCTGAACCCTAAAAAAAAAGCAATTTTTTGTTTATTGCAACTGTTTTGTCTTTGGCATCTTAAAACCCTAATCGACTGGAAAGACAGAGCCTCAAATTGCTTTTATTTACATTTTGCTGGGTTATTTGGCACTCTCAGACATGAGGTCATACACCCCGCTCATCAGGAAACAGCCTGCTGTGAGTCTCAAAATTAGAAACATAAGACCCGTAAAGCTCACCAGTTAATATTAAAACCTGATTATGTCTCTGGGATGGAGGCCCAGTCAGGCATGAAAGGATATATGCACACAGGAATCATTAACAACGATGATGCCTGAGTGATAACATTTCAGATGACTAAAATGTTCGACCTCATCGCCCCATCAGATGTAGGCAGAATAGAATGCAGAACAATCTTACGATTTCACTTAGACAGCTTCACATTGTGATATCCATTCATCTGGCAAGTGGAATAAGGATGGATGAAGAGGAAGATCCGTTGCAGTTGAACTGTCCTCTCGCCTCTTCCTACAAACCCCATGACTCAGTATGTCAACATACAGCTTTCCCTGTAAACCGGGCCCAATGATCTAGACTTCCAGTGACGCAGTCTTTAATAACACACAAACACCTCTAAGGTGTATTGACGAGAGAATTCTTCTTTTTGCTCGCAGTTTCTCATGAGGAACTGCTCAGTGAGAAAACTGCAGGTGTGCTGGACTCACAGCTGGAAGCTTCCCAGGTGTGAATGTCTATTACCAGGGTGGGAAAAAAATAAGGGGCAATGTAATCATTTAACCACTATATATTGACATTATCTGCCCAAACACTGACGTTTTTAAATTTGGACAGGGTGACAGTGGACGATACGGATGAAAATGAAAGAAAAATGTAAATAATATTTTATTGAAGCCCTTATTCAGCTGTTTGTTTAGAGTTGGTGTGTTTCTTTCATGCAGACGCTAAATAAAAAAAACTATTGATGGCTTTTTATTCCCTTTGATGACACAATTTTAGTAATTCTTTCAAATAAAGATGTAAAAATCTGAGAGAAGCATCTAATCAGGACAGGTGTGAAACAAAAGAAAATTCAATCGATTCAAATGTAAAAGCCAGGGAAAGGCCTCAGACAATGATACAGTACCTCTGTGGATTGGGCTCGTTGTGTTTGTCTCTCTCGTGCTTAATCATTCTGTAGCGGCCGATACGAACGTCTGGTCTGGACACCTTCATTCCATTTAGAGTGATCCTGCAACACATACAGATGCAATGTTTATTAAGAAAGGAAAGAGAAACACAGAGACTGACCAAAGGGGCGAGAGGATTCTTGGAAAGGAAAACTACCACAAGGAGTGAGTAACAACTAAGTGAGATGTCAATCAAAGAAATCACAGCACACAGCAATATATCTGTTACCTATTTGAAAAACCAAATCTGAAAAGGTTATTTGTGCAGATGGACATGCATTTGTAAAAGTCATCCAAGTATACTAGCATCTATTATATTTTTAATCTTTTCCAAATGTAGTTTCTGGTTATCATATAATCATTTTAGATCAAGTCAGATCGGGTTATTTAGAATCAGACAAATTTTCTTATAGGTTTGCTTTCAAACTCTGAAATCTTCAATTACTGTAAATTCCACTGGTCTAGCAGAGTTGTGGGAATTGTTTCTTTTACTTCAAATGATCAACACTGTGCAGAGAGGGGTCATTCTATCCAACTGCAAACAGCATCGGTGGTCTCATTTCCAGCTGTGTGAGTTGCTGCAGAGAGCAATTCTCTTTTTCACGTCTGATTTCTCTCCATCAGGTTTAATTAACTTTTGATCACCAATATGCTGAGTGCGCTGATAGCCATACTGTAAAAAAGTGTGGAAAAGTTTAGAAGTCGAGTTTAGATAATGTACTGCTACACTGTGGATCTACTGGAAAAGAAATAGGGGACAAAGAGTTCTTTGGCTCAGAAGAACTCACTGTAAGCCAGACAGAGCTCAAAAAAAGAGAAAACTTGACATATAAGACACTGAGTAAGAAAGAAACACATCCGCTTTGGGAGATATTTCCCTCTTTGGAAAAAAATACCCGGGGTTCCTGCATGGAGCACTGAGTGGGACATGTAAGACAGCGTGATAACATGAAGAATCAACACAAAGGTCAAATCTGCCCAGAGATTTAAATCTGATGCAACTACAAATGGAGTGTCACCCTCAGACACAACCGATATGCTTCATATAAGGGAAGGATTGATATTCGTATCTCTAAAGATATGAAATATAAGTGTATAGCTTAGGAGCAATTCTTACTTACTGCGGTACTCTGAGTCGTGCAGCCTCTGTCTCAAAAGGCATCCATGCCTGATATTGCTCTTCAATAACCACTCACCTACCAATACTCCTCATGTAGAACTATTTCTTGCCTCCCTTCTTTCTCTGTTTTGCACTCTTCATGCCCCTCTTTACTTATTCATGCTTTGGTCTCTTTTTGTTTTTTAAATTGTGCTCAATTCCCTTCTCTTCCCTTTTGTTCTGTCCTCTATACTTCAACTTGACCTTTTGAAGGCTGATACCAAATATTTGTACAAGGTATATTGAAGGTTGAAATAAGTATCCAGTACTGATATAAATAGATCTATATTTTTCTTGAGATGCTGCAAAAGCTTTTGCAACTCTATTTAATTTCCTCATGAAAATATCCTTACATTATTCTAGCCTATTGATGAGGTGGAAACTCTCACTCTCACATTTCATCGTTATATAGCTTTGACCAGTGGCCTTTAGAAAGGATTTTCTTTACTAACTCTGAAAAATCTAATGAAATATCTAAATGAAGCACTGTCATAGCTTTATGTTTAGCTTAACTTTGTCACTCTGTCATTAAAGACCTGCTCAATTGGTTTGTCTTTTTGGATGTACCTGCATTACGACGATTTCTGGAAATAAGGGTATCACAGTGGGACCAGCAGGTGCGCCGTTAGAATTTTTTTCCTGGATTTGTTTTTGTCAAGCAGACTTTTAAGGAACAGCTACTTTATTGTCAACAATATAAAAACCTTAAGGACTGGCTGAGACGTTAAAGCTTCTTTCACAGACCATTTGAGGGCACTGACTAAACTATCACATTAGGTCACATTTCATATTTCCAGTTACATAAATTATGGTCTAAACACCTTTGAGCTCATCACTTGAAAGCAACATAATTTCCCCTTTAGCTAAGCAGCCAATATAAACAATTCATGCCTAAAATAAGGTTATATTGCTGATGACAGAAAGGCAGAGACCTTATTCTGCCTGGAAGCTGCAACGCCTAAACTACGTGTGCATTAAACAGCAGGAAGGACTATTTTTTATTGCCTATTTCTGCAATCAGAAATATCCTTTTTTATAGTTATTGGCAGCTTACAGCCTATATAGTTTATTATTTAAAGGTTAAAGAATTTATTCAACTGTCTTCATGCCAAGTTGACAAGGCTTTTTCACCCCTGTTCTATTAGTTTTTTCACAACAAACAGCGTTCTTGTTGAGCTAAAAATTATGGCAGTTTTAATCTAAACAGTACTAGTATTTCGGCATTTAGCATTTCTAGTATACTAGTATTTCCGCATTGGATGCGTTTTTCTGCCGTCTACATTATGTGCAACCTTTTTCTATTTCAAAACTCTTCTTCAAGCTTTTTAATTCTCTATTTTCAGCCTTTGCCACTGTTTTTTTCATCATCACCTCTTTGTTCTCTTTCTGTCTGCACCTCTCCTTCTCTCGCCTCTCATACTTTCCATCCTCAGTTCTTTTTCTCTCATTTTTTCTCTTTTCAGACAAGCAAAATGTAAACCCAAAATTCAGCTTCTTATCTTCTAAGCAAATCAACCAGTAGGTTTAAACCCAAACTCCTTCAAAACAAGCCCAAAGTATATGAAAGTGAAACAGACCTGTGGCTCTGCTTTTCTCATGTTCTCAGGTCTCCTCGATTGAGCTTATTTAGCAAACGGTCACGGATGACTGCCGCTGTCAGGAGATGCATGTGTGCATGTGTGTGCATAATTCTGCAGATTCATTATAGCACAAATCAGAGTTTGACAGTAAGAAAGGCCACTTCACCATTCTTATCCACACTTTCTCAGTGAGCTTAGCTTCACGTTATGCACAGCTCTGCATATTTAAAATAATCATCTTCTTGCCTGTTGCCCTGTAAAGGGCATAAGGCGAATAATTTCCTCTTCGCCTATTTCTGTGATATTTTTGTTGTATTACATAATTCCATTGAAAGAGCGATAATGTAAAGTGCATACTTCCATTAGAGCACAATTCTTTTATGTGCTACACAAAGCACTCCTGGTCTACTCTTGCAGTAACACTTTTAGTTGTGATAGGGGTTGCTAATTTCAGCATGTCTTTGTAAAATAATCAGTCATTGATGTGGGCTCTGTATGCCTCAGAAAAGTACAAAATTAAACCTAAAGTATGTAGGATTAATAATAAATCCATTTATTCAAATACAAACCTCCCTCAGTGTGTAAGGAGCACTTAATGAAAGTTAGTGAAAAATGTGGAAGTCATATATACTTAAATGAAAAGTGAGTGGTGCAGCAGATGGGTTCAAAAGTCAAAAGAGCTGAGAAATAAAACTTTGACGGTGCACTTAGCACGAGTCGCTGAAGTTTTGCATATAAAACACACTTTTATTCAGAAAAAACTGCTATCTTTATCCATTGCAGGATGGAAGCTGAAGCATCACGAACTGGCTCATACTTCCAGCTGAACTGAAACACTACAAAGACTTTTAGCCTTCTCCAGCTCATTACGGGTTTGTTTAGATCTCATTGTTCTCATTACCTTCCGTAGTGTAACAGCAGAGATTTTTCAGCTACAAAAAAACAGAAATCTTTTCTCAGCGGCAAACGACAGACATACAAAGTGAAGCATATGGCAGATAAAGAGCCATACATTTCCCTAAGGAGTAGAAAAACTGAGCTAGAGGATGAGTGAATGTGTGATTTACATAAAAAATCTCTTGTATTAAAATGGATGCAAAAATAAGTAACAGTTTGTACATAAGTGTGCGACTATAACTAACAGCTTGCTGAGCAGGATGACTGTTACTAAACATAAGTCGATGATATGAACAATCACAACCAGTTCACATTATGTGTTGGAGTGAACTGCTTACATTAAAGTTCTTTTAACAGTGTATATCAAAGGGCCGCAGCGTAGCCTAATGGCTAAAGCGGGCGGCCCATATATAGAGCCTGTGCTTGTAAGCGGGTGTCCTGGGTTCGAATCCGGCCCATGGCCCTTTCCCGCAGGTCTCCCCCTCTCTATCTCTGCCCCCTTTCCTGTCAAGCTACTGTCATTAAAGGCCACTAGAGCCAAAAAAAATCTTAAAAAATAACAGTGTATATCAAAGATTAAGCATGAAGTTAACTTGACCTCTTCCAGAACTCTCTTCTGGGGAAATTCTCTCGTCAGCTGCTGGGAAAAATTATATTTTGGAGACTTGGTATAAGATGATTGCTTATGCTTTAGTGGCTCGGGGTGAATCATTTCTCCTTGTTTCCCTCATAATTCAAAATCATTGTTACAAACACATCTGCTCTTTCTGTGCGGTAAAACGAGCAGAAGCAGTATCGAGTTTTCGGTTGAGACAGCAGCAACTCCAAAAATTTCAAATCTTTATCATCTTTTCTTACTCAAAACATAGACTTTTTCTGACACGAGAACATGCTTGTCTATACAGACCACCATTTCTGAAATTTAACTCGAAGTAAACATCGACGCAACTTCATCCGTTAATGTCACCGCTTTCAAAACCTTCTTTGAAAGTGTCATCCAGCAGTCCCTTAGGGTCGGCCGCCTCTCCCTCACCTCATCTATCAGTGTGAAACAGACACACAGGGCATAAAAAAGTCTTATTATTCTCCTTGAATGCCCAGTCCTCAGGCATAAGCGGTCACGTTGCTTGATAAAGGAGACTCAGGCTCATAATGTTTCATAACGCGTGTGTGTTTGAGCGACACAATGCTGAAAAACTGCAAAATGAAATTGTGATTGTGAGCCTATACAGCAAATACATGCAATGCCTTTGTGTCGGCCCAGTGTGTTATTATTAAATCAGCTTCCACCCTGGTTTCTTGTAGAAAGCATAGTGCCAATGGGTAAAAACAAAGCACAACAAAAGAAGACAAAAGAAACCTTCAGCTTAAGAACAGTAACACACAATCCCTGTGACACATCTGTGAGTGGTTATTGTCTACGGCTCTACAAGACAGGAGACAGTAACACAGTGTGACAGCCAACTGTGAGAATTTACGTAAGAGGAACAGGTCTGTGAGGATGCCGTGGAGCTGAGGGATCTAAAGCTTCAGCCTCCCCTGGGTGATATATATAATCCAGAGACAACACACTGAACTACCATCTCCACTGATGTAAAGCAGGTGGGGGAGCTGCTATAAAATACGCCATCTTGGGGGACTCTTAAACACTTTTTTGGAGAGTGCTGTAATAGAGACTGAAAGAAAACACACGTTGCAGACAGCTTTAATTCTAGACTGAATGCCATAGCCTTTTATGAGTACTGTTGCTGATCATGTGCATCCTTTTACAGGCACAGTTTACCAGTACAACAGTAAGAGCCACTCCCAGCAAGAGCATGCAAGATACTGTTTTTAACTAGCTTTTTAAGCCCGACAAAAGGCTTGAACTACCCCAAAGGCACACATCTGAACCCAGCCTTTCCGAGATTGATGCGTAGCAGCATTTTCTACTTAAAGACTGTCGACCCACAGGCTGCCAAAACTTTTGCTTTCATAGGGCTGCTGAGAATTCATGATCATCAGTTCATCGAATGCATTTGATGAGGAACGCGTCGCTGTTGTGAAATTAAATCAAATTCAATTCAACTTGATTCATTTAGCAACCAAACCACTACAAATCTCGTGGTACTTCAACTATAACCTACAAATCCCTTCAAATTGATTAAAGTCCAAATCATTGTAACACAATTATAAGCCAATCAAATTAAGTCCATTTTCAAATTGGCCCACTTCACACAGCGCCATATACAGTATATATATATATATATATATATATATATATATATATAAAAAACACATGCGTAGATGAGGAATTCAGCAGATTGCAAGGACGTTGCAACACAACTATTTTTTTTTAAATCACAAACTTGAGGCTCCCCGCAACCCCATCAGGGAATAAGCGGTATTGATAATGGATGGATGGACAAACTTGAGGCTAACAGGGAGTGTACTTTGCTTTTGAGTGATGGTGAGTATCTACGGTATGTGGAAAGCCCTACTTATTCATTGCGATGGTCCAAATACAGTACTTTTTAAATTCAATATGAAATAGAAAGTCTGACTTTAAAATGATGATTTGATCCACAAGACAACAGAAAAAAAGGAAAAAAATAAAAAGCCTGCAGGTTACACCAGAGCTCGTTCGATTCCATGGAGGCTCCATCGTACCCAAACCCAAAAGATCCGCTGCTAACATCCCTAAGCCACCCAGAGATGTCCTACATCCATGCCCTACCAAACTGTAGCTTGTTTCTTTCTGAAAATCAATCCCAGATTATATAACTTCACATAGAAGAGTACAAGTGAAATTTGACTTTAAGGTTACTGTTTTGAGACGTCAGCTTCAGTGCGTAACAGACACATAACACTGCCAGAGAGGAATCCAGACGCTGCTTCTGAAAGTCAGTCGCTTCTAGCAGCTCATACTTCACATCAGAAAACGCAACATTTCTTAACACGCTATCTGAAACTATCAAAACTGACTAACAGCTTCATCTGTAAGAGGAATAACAGGCTGCAGATATGCTGACGGGAAGATGGAGTCATTTCACAGTCATTTTAAGACTGAGAGGCTCCTCTTAAAAAGTCTCAACTTTGTCCAGTACTTTTCCCATCTTAGAAAGCATATCTGCTATTAATCTCTGATGAAGTGGTTTATTTGCACCTTGCAGCAGTCTTGACAGAGATCTGAATAGCACACACACACACACACACACACACACACACACACACACACACACACACACACACTCCCCAGACCTGTTCGATTGGAAATAATCAGGAATTTCTGCAGCTCTCCTCTCTTATTCCCTCCAGTGGAGTTAATTGCATTAGAGCAATGGAGTAGAGGGGAATTGGTGAGCTCAGCCTAGTGTTCTGGCGCAGTTTTCTCTGCTTGCAGAAATGAGACTGGAGAGGAATAGGAAGAGGAGGAGTATGTGCTGGTGGAGATGGATGGCAGTCGCAGAGTAGAAAAGTGAGGCATGTGGGTGGAGGACTTCAGTCAGTGCAACACATCTGGGAAAATGAAAAACCTTTCAACTTTTGCTTGTCATGTTTATTATTAAAACTTAATTTTTCAGGCTGAAATAGAATAAATCGATGCCTGAAAAGCTGCGTTTTTTGGGAACAGAAGCAAAAACATGAAAAAATGCCTTAACAGAATAATTTTCCACTGTTTAGATTTTCATATATACCTTATTTTCCAGATTTTTCAGAAAGAATACCAACTGCTGTGTCAGATGTTAGGACTCATGCACCATTATGTTTTCACATATGTTATTTTACGCATGTTGTTTAGATGTTAGGGGGTTAAGGATCCAAACTGGAAATGTCCCTCTTGATCCTATTGCCATGACATGACTATCATCTGTTTTGTTTCAAGCAGTAAAATATTTTTTAGCACACTAACATTTGCTTGTTTTAGCCTGTCTTGCTCCATTTAATTTGACTTTCACATATTCAAGAAATGCGTAGAGATACAAAACGCAGACTTATCATATATAAAACAAAAGTTTTGTAAGCTGCATTTGGGGAGATTCCTGCTCCACTGCCTTTCTCCATGTGGATTTCCTGTACCAGCAACTGCTGACTGTGTCTATTTTGTCGGACCTGCCTTCCTTTCACTGCTTCATTTCTCTCCCTCCCTCCCTTTCACTCCACTCGCTGCGCTTGCTTCTCTTTTTAGTCTTGAAGCATTTCTTCCTCCGTTTGTAGTTTCTATCGGCACATCCATGCTGTACTTTTTCTTAGAGGAATTCTGTTCTTCAGAGGGTAGAAACAAAGTCATACTCAGAAATGATCCAGACTTCATAGAGAAAGGTCAGTGCACAAATCTCAGATCCCTGCTCGGGTTACAAACAGCAGCAAAGGAAATATCAGGATCTGTTGCCTGATTTCAGCACACATACTGCATTATGTTCTCTGTGAACACTTAAAAAATCTAAACAAACATCTCTGCAGTAAAACTACTTTATCACTCAAGACTTTAGTCCCTGATATTTATTTTAAAACTATTCTTCTCCCCCTCTTGACATATCAAAAGACAGAAACCAGTTATTTTTCTGCAATCCTGTTTCTTGCTGCAATGTTTTAATTTCATGACAAACTATATATCATGGGAAAAGAAAAGCCTTTTCCAGCTTAGCACTGCTGATAAATATAAATTTGACAAACTTATCAAACTTTTTGATGAGGCCAATGTGTATGTACTATAGTGTTTTTATCCTTTTTTTTTTTTTTTTTACAAAAATGCTGAGCAGGCTCCTTAATGCTAAACCATACAGCAAATTGATATCCTATTAAATCGTCTCTTGGAGCCATCTGTGCTGCTCTGGTGTGTTGCACAGAAACTTTTTCCCATAAGATTTTTAGTGATGCATTGGTGTCATTTGCCCGATGGCACAAGGCGGTCAAAGTTGATGCATCCTTGGGCAATGTCTGAGAGGATAAGTCGACCATCTCCTGGCCTGATTATGTCCGGAGCAGTGGGCAGAGGTTGAGAGGAGGAACTTCCTTTGGACAGGAAGAGTGCTCCATCTGGGCCAGACTCACCAAGTGCACCAAGTCCATCTGGCTCGACCAGGTGGGAGGTGAGAGGACAGGAAAAAGAAACACTAGGCCAGGGATACCTACTATGGGGAAGAAAGAGTAGGAGTGGCTCCACAGAAGTAGAGTTACACCCTGGAGTCTCTGCCTGTCCATTACAGAAGGCAAAAAACATGCAGGTCCACAATCCCAGTCAATTTAGAATAACCAATCAATCCAGATATGCAGCATAAGCTTTCATCTTTGGGTAAACATTGCTGATAGAAGATTGCAGTCACTCAGCTGTGGAAAATCAAATGCTGATATTGAAGTAGAGGCCAGTAGATTCTTGTGTGTAAATGTGCCACAGTTGTTGTTGTTTTTTGTAATGTTGCATCGTGCATCTTTAAATATTAAACTGTCAAAACCCGATGAGCCGAAATGACCTGATGCAATGTGGAGGGATGTGATGACTTTATCATCTGAAGGCATATCAGGAGCACAACACAAAGCGCACTGAAGTAAACTGTTCATTTCAATTACAAAATCATAAGGTGTTTAAGATCGATATTTACAAAAATGTGATATTATCTAATTTTCATGGTGTAAGTCAACAGACCCAAATTAATTATCCATCAGCATGATTGCATAAATGTCTGATTTTAGTTCCAATTTTACAAAACCCAAACCAGCAGGATGTACATAAACTGGCCTCACACTGGTTTGTGCATCACAATCCCACTACTGCAGTTCTATTCTACTTCCCTTTGTCACTTCATCTAACACAGCCTCAGTTTTGGTAAGAAAAATGTTGAAAAGGTTAAAAAAAGGATGGATGAACATATAATGTCAACAAAGAAACAGCCCTCCTATAAACACATTCTAATTTTCTCCAACATCCCAACCTTGAACCTGATTAATATCTATTCAAGATTTTCTTTCCATGCATGTTAAACTAAATTAACTGTCAATGCCATGAAAGGATATTTCTGAAGTGTAGCCTACTACAAAGCCTACTACAGGATTGAATAAAACTACGTCCTCATCATAATGCCAGGCGAAAAATACCAGGAAGAAAAATGATCATTGCAGTTTTTAACAGAAAAATATCAAAGTTAAACAGAACAGAAAATCTGAAACTGCTCCATCTATTCAGCCAGCAGACACCACTGTTACAAGTAGGAATGTTAACCATTAAATGAATTCACTTCATTTACATTCTTTTGTCCAACTCTTATTCACAGTTCTTTCATTCAAAGCTGGGTTTGTGTTTAGAGAGGCATGAGGGCCAAGCCCTCTGCTGGCAACCAAACAAACAAGGATCACTACCCCCCCATATTGTGCCTAGAACAGAGAGACATTTCCATTCTGATACTTCAAATTACCGGCAAATGTGTATAAATTTGCCTTTGCTTCTCAAGAATGGCTATTTATCATTCTAAGAGCTGACAACTGATAGCTCAAGGAGACAGGAAAGGACAGCACCATCTGCCTTTATCCAGAGATGTGGGTGCGTCTAGATTATCATATACAGACATCTCCACACACTGAAAGTGGAAAAACACACAGTGTATGTGTGTTCCAATCTGCTTTCTAAGAAAAAATATACATTTTGTAGTTGTGGTGAGTCATATCACTCTGGAACATGAAATGGTTGTTTGTTAATATATGGAAAGCTCCAGAGAAATGCATAAAAACACTATTCATTAAATGAAAAAGTCAAGCATAGCAAAAGCACAAGGAAGTATAAAAAGGAAGCTAATAATGAATCAGAGAGTGGCAAAGCATCTGTGAGTTAATTAGGCTCTATATGCAGGTCACATGATCCTAAAATGATGTATATTAACTGTATCGATAAGTAGATCTGCATACATTCTGTTTTCTTGAGGCTGGGTTATGATGGTATGCTGTTTGTCCATTCAGGAAAGGAGCACACCTATACTAATCCATGTGACCACACAGCCCTGTGGAACTCAGACCAAAGCTCTAAACAAACAGCACCAAATTACAAGATGCAGAGAGGTAGATAAACCAAATAACCAAATGAACTGTAAACAACAACAACACAACTATAAAACAATGTTTTATATTTAACAATATATATTTTTTGAGTAATTTTTAAGGAAAACTCCAAAATTAAAATGATGTGCTTCTCAGTTGCAAAAGTTGCTAGAACTGAGAAGCAAATTCTAACACTGTAAAGGAGGACTGAAGACACTTCACACTGAAAGCAACACTATTTTCAGTTTGTCCTGACTTTAGACATTTAGTAACTATTTAGTAATGTGATTTGAGAAAAATGAAGAGTAAATGTAAAAATAAATCTAAATTTTCAAAATGGTTACTAATACGACTTGACCTTATCATGAGCTATCAAGGCTGGGATTCTTAACAGTGTTGATCCATAACTATGCAGAATTTGAAGGCAGAAAAATGTGCTGCGGAGAATTCAAGTGTACACTATGTAAGCACTGGGGTCTGATGAAGACCCCACATAATGGTTTGTGGAGAGGACGGGAGAAACGGCAAGGAGAGGGGAGTTGGAATGTGTTTGATGGCGTATGGCCTGGCACCAAAGCCCTCGGGATGGTAACAATGTCAGCCCGAGGCTTCTGCTGCATGTTCAGAGACCTTTTTGGAGGAAGCGGGGGAAAGAAAACATTTCCCCTCGTCTTCTGTCTCTGTGATATCCTGGCTTTAATGTGAGCATGGTATGGGGTTTAAAGTGTCACTTGCACATGTGGAAGTGGCATTTGTCCCTCTCCATTACGGGCCGTGGCCACACTGAGCAGCAGGAACAGCTTGCCTCCAGGCTGGTGTTAAGCTGGCAGGGCCCATTTCAGGCAGTGGCCATGCTCTGCAGCATCAAAGCCAACAAAAAGAAAGTAATTGCCCAAGGGCAACAAGCAAAAGAGATGTGACGAACTGGAGGGTGTGAGAGGAGGAATGGACGAGCAGAAGGCATGTAAGAGTCATTTTCTGAATTAGTCTATGCTCTTTTTTCCTGAGCAGACGGCATTGTGTGTGTGCACATCACCTGTTTGTAATGTTCAATCACAGGACTCTGCCATCTCCTTCAGCAGAGGATAATCAGAGGGTGACTTCACCACCACCACGAACTCAGATGTAAACCACTGCTCTTTTATCTCTCCATGGCTTTATCCTTGTCTTCCAGATTTTATTTTCCTGAATCCAGAAGGATAGCGCCTGCTAGCCATCTAGCTTGCTCAACTAGGGACTCCATCCTCCGTTCTGCACAGCTTGTATTGTTTGACATTTCTGACGCCTGGGTTTCAAGAGCTGATAATAATATTTCCTTCACTTTTCGCTGAGTAGAAAGAGATGACAAAACATGCCATCCACCACTCAGAATTTCTTCAAGTAGCTAAGCAGAGACAATGTTGGTAATGTAACACAGCTCGTAAAGCCACATGTCTAAGTGCAATTCTCAAACACAAAACATCAATTCAGAGAGGACATTCAGCCTTTCAGAAATTTGACTCTGTTCATCTGTCTGTAAGGAACAAAGCGTGTCGGTTACAAGTAATTCAAACCCAGCAACGTTGCACCGCTCCCACCAGAATCTCTTTGCCAACACCAGCTGCCCTCAAACTACATGAGGGATAATCACAATACTAGCAATTTCAGTGGAACACAAATGTTTGCATCAAATTCTATGAATATCCATATAGAGATATTTCAGTGGTGGACTAGCAAACAAGAGCAAGCCGGGATGTCTACAGGGAGGAAGAGACAAAGAGAGGTGAGATGGAGTGTGACCGGTGCCTTCAACTAAGTCACACCACAAGTCAGGCTAATAATCCCTCAAAGGATCACAGACACTGTTTGATTTTATAGCCCGAGCTTTAAGAGTATAGCCTGGCACGATTCTCTTCAAATTACTTGTCCAGAAGGGCTTTGGAGGTTATTTCAGTTCTGATCGCCCTGCCAAAGGCTTTAAAACAAGCCAGACTTAATAAAGGCACTCGACAATTTGCTGGAACGTTTTTACAAATTTCACCCTCTTCCTTATATGTTTGCTTCAACTGTGCGGCATTTAACACAGCCTTCATACACTATAGAGTTCAGATAGAGGTGAGTACACTTTCATTCTTCCCGATGACCAGCAGGGGGCAACTCTATTGTCCATGAGTCTTTCAGATAATTGTGAGAATGCCTACAGGCATTCTCACCTTACCTTTCCTGTTTCTCTTTATTATTCTTCTATATTCCGTACGTTTTTCTGCGTCTAACTCCGCCTACACCTTTCAGCCGATTTCAACAAATAAGGTATCAAAACGTTCAGCTTTTTCAGGACATTGCTGCTACGACTTTTGGTGTTCAAAACTTTTCAACTTTTTAAGTTATTTAACTTTTTCTGATTTTTGGCTCTCATTGAAATGAATGGAGAAATCTTCAACTCCGTCTAAAACTTTGACCTACTTCAGACCTAACTACTTCAGCCTACTTTCAGCTAGAAACAAAATTCAACTTTTATATGGCTCTCAAGCCATTCAGCTATCCATCTATTACTTTTCTCTTAAAAATATTCAGCCGTTTTTGAAATATGACAGTTTTAAAATCATTGAAATTTCAGCTTTTCCTATGGCTTCCTATGGGACCAAGTTAGAGCAGAAGATCAAAGAAGTCATGTGACACACTCTAGCGTTTCAGCCACTCTTCCACTTCTTCAAACTCCTTCAGATTACTTCCACACTCTTCAGCCTTCATACACCAATTATACCTTAAAACGTAGGGAAATTTGTCCTCTTTCACCTAATGTAACTTTCAAAGCCTTAAACCTTTCAGATTTTGAGCTATGAGCCTCAGAGTCAGAGCTCCACCACCAAGATTACATTGAAAATCCATTCAAAAATCTCACTGACAGCTTGTTCAACTCTGAAAAGTCTCCTATTTTGAAATCGCTCCCGTTGGGCCATTTCTGGCTCAATTTAAAAAATAAAAACACCGTTGTGATCCCTAATCTCTCCAGGCGCTCACGGTGTCCTCAGAATTAACGTGGCTCTTACAGTTTTGGCTCAGGAGGGCAGAATGTGAGGGGAACTTTTGGCTGCTGATCAAGCATTTGGCAGGGAGCCTGCATGTGTAAGTGAAGCCAGGTGCAGCCGTTTCGATGACGACTAACGACTAATCTGCTTTGAGCCCTGAGCTGTCTCCTCAAATACACAGCACGGTGGTGTAGTGGTTAGCACTGTCGCCTCCCAACAAGAAGCTTCTGGGTTCGAATCCCGTGGGAACCAGGACCTTTTGCCTTATGTGAAACTTCATTTAACTGCTTGTACCTTCTGTATAATTTTATGGCTTTTTTTTAACTCAATCCTCTTCTTCTAATCCTTTTAACTGATTTCTTCCACTCATTAGTTATCAGCTCTTCAACATTATTCCTAACTTCAGCCTTTATCCAATTAGACTCTATGAGTTTTTTAGCTTTTCTTTGGCTTCTTCTGCTTCCTCAGGCGGTCACGGTGTCCTCAGAATTGATGTGGCTCTCATAGTTTTGGCTCAGGAGGTCAGAATGTGAGGGGAACTTTTGGCTTTTGAGCAAGCATTTGGCAGAGAGCTTGCGTGTGTATTTGACCCAGGTGGGCGGTTTCTATGACGACTAAAGACTAATCTGCTCTGAGCTCTCCATTTTAAGCTCTCTGCTGCTCTCTTGTGGGACTCAGGTTAAACTTCATTGTGATCATTTCCAAACTGTCTTCTGCCTCTTTTGGTCTTTTTCACTCTTCTGGAAATGTTTCTTTTGATTTTTTTTACATTTGACATTTGTCAATAGAACTCTTTGGTCTTCAAAATGCTCTTGAGCTGTCTCCTCAAATACAGAAGTTCCTGACTTTTCACCTTCTTCATACTGTCTAGCCTGATGTGAAACTTCATATAACTTCTTGTACCTTCTTGATAATTTTATGGCTTTTTTTACTCAATCCTCTTCTTCTAATCCTTTTAACTGATTTCTTCCACTCATTAGCTATCAGCTCTTCAAAATTATTCCTATCTTCAGCCTTTAACCAATTAGACTCTATGAGTTTTTCAGCTTTTCTTTGGCTTCTTCTGCTTCCTCAGTGCTGTCTTGTGCTGTCTTCAGCCTTTTTGCTTTAAACTCTTTTGCTCTCTTCATTCAGCTGTTGGCATTCTCACAGCTGTTTCGCAGGAACAGCTCTTCATCTAGTTATTATTATTCTTCTATATTCCGTACGTTTTTGCGCATCTAACTCCTCCTACACCTTTCAGCCAATTTCAGCAAATAAGGTATCAAAATGTTCAGCTCCTTCAGGACTATGCTGCTACGACTTTTGGTGCTCAAAGCTTTTCAACTTTTTAAATTATTTAACTTTTTCTGATTTTTGGCTCTCATTGAAATGAATGGAGAAATCTTCAACTCCGTCTAAAACTTTGACCTACTTCAGACCTAACTACTTCTGCCTACTTTCAGCTATTAAAAAAATTCAACTTTTATATGGCTCTCAAGCCATTCAGCTATACATCTATTACTTTTATCTTAAAAATATTCAGCGGTTTTCGAAATATGGCAGTTATAAAATCATTGAAATTTCAGCTTGAGCAAGCATTTGGCAGAGAGCCTGCATGGGTAATTGAAGCCAGGTGCGGCCGTTTCTATGACGACTAACTGCTGACGACTGCTCTGCTTTCAGCCCTGAGCTGTCTCCTCAAATACCTGGCACGGTGGTGTGGTGGTTAGCACTGTTGCCTCCCAGCAAGAAGGTTCTGGGTTCGAATCCCGGGGGAAACCCTGACCTTTCTGACTGATGTGAAACTTCATTTACCTTCTTGATCATTTTATGGCTTTTTTTATTCAATCCTCTTCTTCCAGTCCTTTTAACTGATTTCTTTCACTCATTAGTTATCAGCTCTTCAAAATGATTACTATCTTCAGCCTTTAACCATCTAGACTCTATGAGTTTTTCAGCTTTTCTTTGGCTTCTTCTGCTTCCTCAGTGCTGTCTTGTGCTGTCTTCAGCCTTTTTCCTTTAAACTCTTTTGCTATCTTCATTCAGCTGTAGGCATTCTCACAGCTGTTTCGCAGGAACAGCTCTTCATCTAGTTACCCTAATTTTCTCTTAATTCATCATCTCAGTAAACTTACTCCTCATGGAGAAAGGGTTCTCAGCCAATACTTTCAACTCTTCCTTAATAAAATATTATGCTGATCTTGGAACACTTGGCTTTACTGAGGGGAAAATAGATGATAATACTTCTGAGCAGGGCTCCGGTGAAGAAGTGTATTGATGGAGACTGAGTCAGACAAACTGATTTATCTTATTTGATATCAAGAAACCAAATACAACAATGACGATCTGAAGGGTTCAGAATGTGATCCTAGAACTGAACCTACAAACTTTTGGAAAGCATTATGGTAGCTGTCCACATCTGTTACAAAATCAGACTATTGCTTTTAGTGGATGATCAAATCAAGTTTTTCTTGCATTTAGCCTTTCAAGTTTGTATAGAGTTCAAACATTGTGTAACGTAACTTTTAATGACACAGACCAATGTCTGAAAGACTTTTCTCTCTAACTGGGAGCATAATGTCATCTGCCCAACTCATATCACATTTCACAGCAGTTAAAATGGCTCAGTTACAGTGTGGAGAATATCTTCCGGGGAATCTACGGCATCAAATGGCTGCATGCAGCTTCAATCCAATAAAAAGTTAGTGGTTTAGCTTTATCTTTCATCCTTTGGCACATAATTACAGACACACACACAATGCTCTGTCATCCAATGAGCCACCACATGGATCTCTTTTATTACATACTACCAGATACTGACAAACAACTGGGATCTTCAGAACGTTGCTTTACAGAGTCTATTCTTAAAAGCAGCTTTTATAAAATGCAATTTTTTGTTCTTTTTTGAGAGGTATAAATCTGAGAGGTAGAAGTGAAGCTTCAGAGAATAAGGCTGATATAAAAAATAATCAACACAACTGCAAATGTTTATGTTGTTGGAGCTGACTTGGGTTTTAAGATAAGATAATGACTTCTCTCTGTAGGCTCATTTGTTAGACAGTGCAGATTTCAGCTAACAGAGCCGATATGGGGAACATTTCTTTACATGTTACATTGTTACTTTTTTAGATTTGTAGTTTCTAAAGTATCAGGCACAGATGATGTATGGTTGGAGTAATCATTGCTAACATGAGTAGAAGATTCATTAAACTAATTGCCCCGAAAGTACTCTAACACATTTAAGACTCAACTCATCCTTCTGACAAACTGTCAAACAACTATTCTTCTCCCAAATTTGATTTCAGCCAGCATCCGAAGCAATATCATTAGTGAGCTTCACCAAGTCATTAACAGCTGAATGAAGAACTTCAAAAGGTTAATTTATTTGCTAATCATTCTTTTTTTTGGAACAATTAATGAATCATCTCCGTGATGGACTTCAAAAACTTTCAGCTGAGATACTGAATGTTGCTGCTATAGTCCCCAGCTGTATGAGAAATAATGAATAATGCATATAAATGCACACTTGTGTGCAAATGCAGATGGAACTATGAGTGTTTTTTAGTTGGTGGTGTGGCAAAACCTCTTTTTTAAGGAGACACTGAACATAACACTGAAAGAAGGCACAAACAGGGTGGTACTGAAAATTGAATATCAAAGTAATTTATTGTGATTTGGATTAATAAAAATTCCCCTCCTTTTATCACAAACCCCAGAAAGTTCATAATGGAGAAAATTCTATTCCAGCAGCTCATGCTCCAACTTCACACACTCACCTGTTGTAAATGTCGTCATCCTCACCTCCCCAGCCCCAATACTCGTTTGGAAAGCCGTTGATCTTCAGAAACTGTTTTTTACTGAGGCCTGAAACTCCACCAAAGTAGCCCGCATACGGCAGCCTGCAGGAGGAGGACCAGGGAGGACAGTAAGAGGAGGAGGAGATGTGAGCAGACAAATGTAAGAGAAAAGCAGATGAACATAGCTTTCTTTAAAACGTAACATTTTTATTTAGAAATAATATTTAACTTATTTTTCAATATTTATGTTGAATTTTGACATAAACATAATATAGCATGATAAACTATAAGACCATCTGTCTACTGCTTTAAAACGGCTAATGATATTAAATATAACATCACTCAGTTCTTGAGTGCAAATTCTTCTCTATTTAGCACCATTGTTGTTAATCAATCCTGAAGAGCAAAATCTAATAAAACATCAGCGGCTAAGATGCATTTTTAGTTTTGTTTTCATTTGAGGCTAAAAAAAAGGCATAATTTACATTTGAATACAATCTCCAAATTTTTCTGTCCATCAGATTTGTTATAAATATCTTTGTCACTGATGGCTTTTAAGCGTGACTTGTGACCATAATTGGATAATCTATTTCCTCCATAATCAACTCAAGATGTGCAATGTCTGACTAGAAAGAGCAACTTTGAAAAGGATCTGATCCACAGTGGCTGCGACTAAGCCAAGTTACCAAAAACACATTAAATTATGTTTTTCACATATAGGGATGAATAAAAAATGTCTATTAATTTAATATTTGATAGAAGAGCAAAGCGTCTATATCGGTAAAGAAAGAGAGTGTGTGTGTTTGTACACACAGAGTGAAAAATAGAGGGCAGGCTAGCTGGATTACTCTTTCTATAAAAAGTCCGAAAATTAGTGGACTGGGATGGACATCATCTGGTAGTATCATGACAGGTGCCTGGAGTCTAACCAGAGGGCAATGTATGTGTGTGTGTATTCGGTTCAGAGTACCGAGTCAAATGTATGACAGCTTCCTGTTGAAAGATGACAAGCAGAAACTAATGAGAGCGTATGTTTCTGGACAAGTTCCCCAAGAAACAATATGGTCAAGAGTGTGTTTGTGCGCATGATTGAAAAGAATGGTTATGGAGTGAAAACCAGCAGAAACTTTACTTGCTAGAGATTTTTTTTGTGGACTCTGAGAAGTCCACAAACTTTAGAAAATGTACTTGAAAGAGAAGATACAGACGGCTTTGACTGCAATATTAAAAAGAATAAGTTGAAAATTAGCAGGGAGAAAATATGTGTCTGTTGAATAAAAAAAAAGTGAGACATCTTTCATATAAAGGTCAAAGAGCTAACAAAATTATGTAAAAAGAAAAAAAGAAAAAAAAGCTCTGGGTGATAAAAAGATGGCTCCCACAAAAGGTCTTCTTTGTTTATTCTCGTTTTACTGCAATCTTTCCTGTACTACCAAAAGTATATATCATATCTAATTCTGGGACACCATATACTTATTTAACCTTTAAGCAGAACAAAAAATGTTTCCTTGCCTCTATCGTTTAAAAAAAAACATTTCTCCATAGTATCAAACCTAGGACAACCTCTTATAGTCAAGATTCAAGCACAGCCACACCAGATGTTGTCCTAATGACTAAAAAAAACCCACAAATGAGGCTGTTGTATTTTTTGTTAAACCTCCAATTAACTCCCTCCCAGCTTTGACCTGTTGGGTCCTTTAGTTGTTACGGGAATGGCCTGACCTTGACAGCCATTATTGTGACATATTTCTTTATCACCAATGTCCAGTGATTGTAGATCCGAGCGCATGAATGGTCTCCTTGTTGAATTAAAAGTTCTAATTAAAAAATGTGGTCTTGCATGCCTAAATGATCACCCATTCTCTGACCTTCCACTCCCTGAACAGCGACCTTTCCCATTACCCCTTTTACTTAATTTACGAGGTACTAAAAAAGATTTTTCACTCTTAACTGTTTCATTACTGACAAGATAAAGCAGCCGCCGCTCAGCGTTCCACATGGCATTGTTTTTGTAGCCAGACAGCATTAGCTTATTAAACACTATATCAGTGAGTCCCAGAGGGGTTTCAGATGGATTAATCTTTGAAATGACAGCTCTTAAATGGGTCGATCTGCTCTTTGGCCATACTTGGGCTGCTCATCAGTTGCTTTTAAATAATTAAGGGCACATGCTGTGAATATCATTGTGCAAAAGGTGATCAAAACAGAACCAAATTATTTAGTGCTTTGTAGCTTTGCTGGCTGTTGGTTAGACATGTTTTCAATGATGAGTTCCTCTCAGTACACTTCATGTCAGGGTCCACTCGGTGGTTTGGCCATTTCAGAGAAGGTGTAAGGTTAACAGTGCTGTTTAAAGCTGAATTAGAAAAGGATACAAAGGACTCTGTCTTTTTGACAGTCCAATTTCATGACTGCTTGTCTTTTTCTTGACTTATATTAAGACCTTTCAGTTCTTTCAATCGTTTGAGCACATACAGTAAATAATATTTTGGTCTTTGGCTTTTTAAGCAAATTCATTCACTGCTCAGAGTCCAAAGTATGTCATCAGTTGGAGTGAATAAAAGTAGTCTTTCATCAGCAGTGGGTTAATATTTATTGGATGCATACATTTTTCACAAGATATGAACCTGAACGGAGCAAGAAAAAGTTATAAGTTGCAAAATACTGTCTGAAAAAAAGCTTGCTTTTTTGCTAAAAACAAAACAAACAGAAATTAATAATTTATTATTCTGACATTTGTCAGGTTTTCTGCTCTAATCATCCAATTAATTGTCTGATTAAATTCTAATATGCATATTAATTATTTTCACTCAACATGCCTTTGTATTACTAAAGCGATCAACTATGGCACTTTAAGAAATAGGTCAGTAAAAAGTGTGAATGATGGGTTTGTGATGTAGGGACTGACTGAAACTATAACTGCTGTTGGTCTAAACAGATCCAGTTTACACACACAGTTAATGAACGAATGCTGCTGCAAAGACTACAGCCTTTAAGCTGTGGCACATTCTCATAATGACATAGGCAATGGATAAGCAATAAGCGCATGACGAGATTTGCTCATGATAAACATTTTTTTAATCTCTCAGCAAAAGCATTAGAACATCTGTACCCCATTCAGAAAATATGCTTTAGAAACTATTTAGAAAAACTATTTATAACTTTTTAATTAACTCCTTTAATTAGGACCTATGTGTCTGTGGGTGGGGCGGCACGGTGGTGTGGTGGTTAGCACTGTCGCCTCCCAGAGGGTTCTGGGTTCGAATCCCGGGGGAACCAGGGCCCTTCTGGGTGGAGTTTGCATGTTCTCCCTGTGTCTGCGTGGGTTCTCTCCGGGTTCTCCGGCTTCCTCCCACAGTCCAAAAACCTGCATGTTAGGTTGATTGGAGATTGGGGAAATTGCCCTTAGGAGTGAATGTGAGTGTGAGTGGTTGTTTGTCCTGTGCGATGGACTGGCGGACTGTCCAGGGTGTACCCTGCCTCTCGCCCGTTGACCACTGGGCTCCAGTTCCCCCCGCGACCCCATGAGGGAATAAGCGGTATTGATAATGGATTGATGGATGGATGGATGGATGGATGGATGGTGTCTGTGGGTGCGTATTGAAATCTTACCGAAAGCCAAACTTATCCATGGCGATGGCGAAATGTCTGGGCTGGTCGTAACAGTGGTAGAGGTTACGGTCATCCATGGGGATCAGATCCACGTCGCTGAAGATGAAGCAGTCGTACTCCGCGTCCTTCAGAGCTTCAGTGTAGCCAACGTTCAACAACTTGGCACGATTGAATGTGTCCTCACCCAGCTGCAAAGACATTCAGAAAAAAATATAACATACAGATGAGTGAAGAGCAGAAAGGAGCTCATAAATGATTAGTGAAGCCTATGAATGATAGATGGTTATTAGAAGTAAATGAGGTAGTCTAGAATATTTCAATTAGAAGGCCTTGCGGGTAAAATGTGTTAAATAGAAATCAAACAGATTATGTAAATTATGCTGTTTTCAATTGACTTCTACCTTTCACACATGTTTATTGAGTATAAAAAAAGATGGCTTTCTGACGTATGTAACGCAAACAGAGAAAGAACCAGTCAGACTCAACAAAACGATGTTCATTCTGTATTAAACAAGAAATAACTGATCTTTTCAGTAAAGCAAGAAAAAAGAGGCACTTTCAGTTTTTTTAAGTCCTCTTTGTTTTTCTAAAACCTTTTTATTTTAGAATATCTTTTATAACAGCTCTTTCATTCTGTTGAATAAGAGTTATCAACTTCATAAACTGATCACTCATACAGGATTATTCTGTACTTATTCGGGCTTTAAAGTTTAATTAAATATTCTGAGTTCACCCACAATATTGCATGCATAATTTTCATCTTGGACTTTCAAGAGGCAAAATCGACCAGTTTTTTGTCTGGGTGGTTAGAGCCAGAGGGATAAACTTTTAATTGTCTGGACCAAATTCCTTTAAAGTAACTCGATTAATATTTTTGTTAATGTTCAGACACACCATCAGCATACAGAGGACTGAAACAAGACAAAGAAAAGACTGCAAAATGACATGGGAAACAATTACTGTTACAATATTTCAGGATTAGTTGGCAAGTAATGGCTGTCAGAGGTATTGCATATCTCCACACTGTCTATACATACAAGTCTTTGTCTACGTAGTTTGTTGGTTTTCAAAAGTTTTATGGGGTCATAATTTCCCTATGTGGCAAATATATCTAAAAGGACCGTGGTTCTAAGTAGCTGTGAAGCATGAGCGGGCAGTAATGAGTCCATTACGTCTTGGCACACTACAACAAAAACCTCCAAGCAACACAAAGGTTAATGTGAAGTGTTTCAAATAGCAAGAGCAAGAAAATTATGAAAGAATATTTTCGTTTCTCTATCGGATGCATGTGTAGATAATTTTCCAGCTGATTTTAAGAGTAATGCCCAAGCTCCCACAGCTTGAGCTCCCCGGGGGGATTTCAACAGGTCTTATCAAGTAGAATTTACTGTCTTGGTCTTTGCTTAATTTGCACAAAAACGTATATCAATAAAGCAGGCAAAATTAAGCTCTGACACTTTGCTTGGTTGGTAAAATATGTCTCTGATGGCGAGTAACTAATCTTAAGTACAGTTTCTGCTGTGCAATCTCTTTAATTTGTTTACCCTTGCTGGGAGGCTGAAAAAATGTTGTCTCGGCCAAATGCACGGCCAACGTCTAAGGCAACACGGCATCAATGAACATCAGTATTTACTGTCTGCACTGCTAGTCTGTACAATATTTATAGCTACATGCCGTATGAATTGATGTGTTCATCGACTCCGACTGAACCGGCTGCAGCAGTGAAGTGCATCTGTTTCTCAGTTTCACTGGGGCTCAGGTTCAAGACGTTGGCAAAGACAAATGAATTCCTGCCTGACAGAACAGCAGTGTGAAGTCAAGGTTAATATCTCTGACAGTTATAAATTCAATAATGCACAAGGTATTGTACATCTCTCTCGGCGTGGGGACTGTTCAACAGGCCCGTTTGCATTGTCCAGGGGCTTCACGTATAAAAGACTGCATAGCTTTCAACAAAAAAACATGTCAAAGACTCTGGCAAATACAACAGCTGGTAGTGCTGCCTTGGCTCCTGTCCCCCGTCGCCTTCTATCCTATTAACAATGGTAATCAAACTGCGAAGAATATAAAACTGAAATGTTGAATACTCATGAGTATGAGACCTGTGGTTTTATCAATGATATGGCTGATCTATGGTTTAGACACACTTATTAACCATTAAGAGATTGAAAAGACAAAAATTGTGTTATCAGACCTCGTATCGGGGATGGTCAGAGATTGTGACAGATTGTGATCATGCGGACACATCGATCACATCATACTTCAAGTTGCCACATTTCTAAAGCCTTTTCCCGACTCAAAACTGATGTAACGGAAAGAGTGGCTGACACAGGCTGATGTGCAGCAGAGCTGAAGCTGATGGCACATCAAAAAAAGGGAGGCTGGAAGTTTATTGCTAATTTACAAGTCAAAAAACCTCATTTACACATCACACTGTAAGCTGGCTGGACACAGTAACATGATGTAATATTAATAACTGTCATAATTCATGAAGTGGCAACCAGGGAGCCTGGTACCAGCGACAGACCCAAGAGCCCAACTGATTCCAGCAACTTGAAATTAGAGGATTGCGCCAGGTGGGTGTTGGCTTACTTAAGACTAGTTGTATTTATTTGTACACAATTTTGACTTTGCATTGACATGGAAACATTACAATGAAAATATATTCAAAGAGACACAGAAGGTAGACAAAAACTGAAGGATGCTTTCCATATTTTCATCTTCAGAATTTGCAGGTCTGAACATTGTGCTGCTATGAAAGCTAAAGTTTTGAGTGATACTGTAAGAAATGAACTATCTTCAAAGGAAGTGCACTTTTTCTGCAGCGAGTGGAGCTGTTAATTCCTTATACAGAGCCTCTATGATGTAAGAAGCCCCATATGACAGGATCACAGGTTTATGTCGATGAGACACGCGTCATAAGAATGACATCCCAGTTGGATAAAGGCCCTTGTATCTCCAGTATACAGCAGAACAAGGATCCTGTGTTACAAATTTGCTGCAGTCACATATTCTCTGGCCATTAGAGAAAACCGCCCGCTTCTGTCAGCAGTGAGGCTTTAAGATGATTAATGCATCTGCTGCATGTCCTTACTTCTGCTCAGGACACGATTTCTTTTTTCTTTTTTGGATGTACACTTGCCTCCATACTGCTGCATTATCTGTTTAGAGTGACTGTAAATCAAGTACAACATGTAATCCACCTTGTAAGCCCTCTAATGCCTGAGATTTCAGAGTGTAATCCTCATGCACAGGTAATACAAAATCTATTGTCACAAATCCACTGGGGCTCCCAGCCTCAGCTAATGTGGTCTTCTATCTTCCTTTTTTAAACAGGATGCAATTCAGAAAGGCTGGAGCAATAATGAATTGGGTTAGGGAAATGCCTCTGATTCTTATGACAAAGAGAAAACGCATTTTCAGGAACAATCACGTAATAATAATATGAGCAAAGACAAATCTGCACAGGCACTATTTTTCAAGAAAAGCATTATAAAGGATGTAAAAAAAACCCTACAGACTGCACTTACTCAAAAACTTTCCACCCATTAGCGCCAGTTGAGAACGGCCCACCGTGACTTCAGCAAAAAAAATAACACCAGAAGTTATGTGGTTAAAAAAACACCTTTTCTTTTAAAATAGCATGCTTATACCTTAAAATACACCATTCCAACTGCAGTCACGCTTCATTTTGCTTCATCTATATTGCAATTTTCAAATCAAACTTTTAGAAAATACCTCCAGTGCCTTGAAAAGCATTATTAAAGGACGTGGTATCACCCTAATGTGAAGCAAACGTGTGGGTGAAGGCAGCAGGGGGCTCGCAGACGCACTAATTGATATAGGCAGCAGGATGCAAACCAGAGTGGATCAGCTGGAGGGAAGTTTGACTCTGGTGTGATTGATTGTGTCGCTGTCAGGCAACACAAAATGCTCTAGACCCTAAGAAGTGGAAGCTGTGACCTCTGCTTTTTAAGACAAAATGGCGTGAATAAAAAAAATAAATTAAAAAGCGCGTAAATCCGTCCATCATCCAATTTGATAACATTTCTATAAAAGTGGTCTAAAGGTTAAAAGAATGTCTCAGGAAGTGACTTTGGTGTGACAGTTGAACCTTTAAAAATTTAATGTAATATGGATCCATTTCCAATGTCTTTGTGCTGTGGAGAACATGGTTATGTAGTTTGTAGAATGTAAAATTCCTCGTCTGCTCTAAAAGAAACACAGTCAAAGAGGTGGAAGGATGGAAACCAGGGAGAAGCCTTCTGAGGACTGCACCGGGGATGGCAGCCCACTGCGCGCTGATAAAACTTTTGAAGCATCTCCCTCAACGTTTTCACTCGAAAACTTCTCTGTTTACTTTTCCTCGAACAGTTAACGGGACCACCCACTCATGAAGATATGGAAATATTATCCACTATCTTGACACATCTGAATATGCCTTTTGAAATTCTGGTTTCAACAGATTAAATATGATTAACTGGAGCATTCATCTGGACTAAATGCGTGCAAAAAAAGAGAGAGATGGACACGAAATGGAGTCAGGGTGCGCTGTGTGCATGCTCCGTTATCTTTACAGACGTCTGTGAACCTGCCAGCGGTGGGCTTTACGGCGCTTGACGCCGTCCCTAATCACTAACTGTCATATGCGAATCCACATCAGTTCCTTCAAACTGGCACTCGTTAAACACGATTGGATGCTGCAGCAGTGTGGGCGTGCAGCCCGTGGGACTGTTAAATACAGAAGTTTACAGGCTTGTGAATATACAAAGCTCTGATTTGATTTAATTTGCATGCTGTTAAACTTATCATTTCAAGCCATAATTGATGTATGCAGTTTTCAGTTTATGAGTTTTAAAAATAATTTTTCAACTAAATAATGAAATATTTGAAACCTCTGCTTGTGTGAAATAGAATTATGCAGTGCTCTGCAATCCCATCGTTTCCAATATTGGTTATTATATTGAGTTGATGTAGTGTTTTCTGAGGACATCTTTCTGCAAACGGCTGCATTTTCAAGTGTTTATTTCTCTCCTTCAGGCTGTTATGTTCTGACCAAAGCTCATCTTTTTTTTTTTTTTTTTTCACCTAGAATGCATTGGGGGAAAAAAATGGTTTCATCACTATTTCCCTGCAGTGCCCCACAGGCAACAGAGAAACTGTTCATGTGTGGATAGTTCACAAATCAAGAAATTACAGGGTGAAATGCAGAGAGCGAACCCCCAATTTAACAGAAATTTTGTTCAGCCTCACGTTTGAAATTTCACAGGCATCTGTAAACTTTCATGGACATTTTTTCTATTTTTTATCAGGCTCCACATATGCATGTGTGCATATGCATATGAGCATAGACCCGCAGCCATGAGTAAATGAGTTTACTGATATCTAAAACAAGTCTGAGAGCACCACAAACAGGGGTTTCTTCAGTTTGCTGATGTATCATGAATGAAATATTGGAAAAAAATTAAAACGTCCATTTTGCTATCAAATGTTTGTGTGCTTCCTTTTTTTACCCCAAATTTCTGCAACTACTAAATAATGATGTGAAAAACCAAAGTGATCAGCTGCCACATTTTGGAATGTGGATTTAGTGTTGAGGACTATTGAGATGAAAACAACGGGGGACAAACAAAAGGCTCTTCAAGCTGACTGTATATTTGTAAAAATGGGGTAATATTTGCTGACATTTTACCTATTGTTTTTAAAATAAATTATTACTTACAATAAGTACTCTGAATTCAATTAAAAAGGAAAATCTATAATTGTAAAAATAATTAACTACAGCTCTCAAAAACAACTACAAACATAATTGATTTGCCAGTATTGTCACAACCCTTAGACATTTCTGAGGGACTCAAATGCACAACTTGAATAACAGGAGTATTTATTTCCCAAAAAATGCAAACAAAAGGAGGTCTCAAGAGGATCAATAATTTTAACTCACACTAGACTTAACCACCGACAAATCCAACTCGACGCACACATGAATCGACCAAGACAATACCAAGACATTTAGGCAATAAAGGGGAAAAATAAAGGGAGGAAGTCTGGGTCTGGAACGAGAGGGAAAAGGGTGAGTTAAAAAATAAAACAGGAAGTGCCGGATACAACACACTGAACACGAACGTGACTACATTCAACACACCTGATGAGACATAACAAGCATTCGTTTGTTTACCAATTAATCAGTCTGTAAAAAGACTAACAGTTTGTCCTCTATCTGTACTCGAACTGTTTCCTGTGGAACTGAAAATGCTGTGAAATGAAAACGCGTTTTTATTCATATGCTCCTCTTTTTTCATCTGCCTTTAAACCAGCGGCACAATAGTCAATCATTCACCCAAAAATCCATGCAGTCGTCATAGAAAAGGGTTCCTATAGCCCCATATGTTATGACCTGCAGCTTTATTAACTCTTTTGGTAAATGCAGTTTTGGAAAATGGAAACAAATTGCTTCATTAAACGCCTACCACTCCTAAAACGAGCTTCTCTCTTTGAAATCTGAACAAGTGGGTTCACCTTGGATTTATAAAGGAAAACAAATGCGTGATGCAACCTCAACCTATGCGCCAAAATAGCTGACAGAGAATCAAAGTCCCTGTTTTAGAAGCCTTCCATCCATTGTCTATAATTGCTTATTGCTGTCACTGGGTTGAGAACCACATACACAGGGAGATCAAGCAAATTCCACAGAGAAAGGCCCCTGATCCTCTAGGGTTCGTACCAGGAATCCTCTTGGAGTGAGCTGACAGAGCTAACCACCACAACACTATGCAGTCTCACAAAAAAAAAGAAAAGAATGAAGGAAAGAAAGTGCAAAAATGATGACGCTCAAGGGAAGCGTAATTTTTCACATTAAATTAAGTCATTTGACTTATTTCCAATGTAAAAAATGTCGCTTAGAGCATTTGGGAACGTACACACTGGAATAAATGGTGGGCGGTTGATAATAAAGTGCGGGCAGTGACTGAGGGAGCAAACCTCTCAGTGGAAACTGCTGTGGTGAATCACTGGCTGCATGGGAAAATGTGGGTGGGGTAATTGAATGGAAACCACTCATCATCTGCCATGGAGATGTCCAGTGGCTTCGCTGCAGCCACTCCGTAACTGACAGCAGGAAACTGTGGGCCCCGTTGTGCTCGTCGGCAACTCACTGCAAAGTGTGAAACGCTGTGCACGAGGACGGACGAACCGTGTGTTCAATCATTCCCTCGTGACAAGAAAGATTTCAAATGAATATCCTCAAAATATTTAACACTTCTTCCACAGACTTTGTTTCAAATTCTTTGGTGATGAGCACCTGGAGCTCTTTATCGACTACAGAGAAATCGATAATTAACCGCCTCAACAAGCTTGAAGATAAAACAGATGGAAAAACAACTGGTGTCACACCTTCTGGGTCTTGATGAAATATTCATGTCATCATATCTCAGGTGGCTGGAAAACTCAATGTGCTCTTGAAACTTTTTTTTTCAAATAGTAGAACGAGCCAAATAATAGGGAAAGCATCTACTTTTTCAATTTCCACAGCAGAGATTTTAAAAAAATATAGATTGATCCTTATTGCCATATGCAAAGATCTATGAAGAGAACCTTTGCTGTGATCAATGTTACTCCTGGCTTTCTGATAGTTGCCTTGACTGTAATTTCAACCCAGTTTTTGTGCCTGGTGACAGTCAGGGGAAGCTGTTTTCTTTACACTGACAAATGAATAGTTTAAGCATAAAGAAGGCACAACATTTGATCTTTAACAACTTAGCAAAGAATAAAGCAATAATGTGTTGAAAAAAAACTTTAAATGGCAAAGGTCAGGTTGACAAAGAAAAAAACAAAACAAGCTGACACTCAAAGATGTTCTGTATTGCTAAAAGCATGGCATAAAGTTAACTGAAGTCTCATAAGAAATGGTCTGACAGGGAGGCTGTAAAGAGGCCTCTTTCTTAGAGAGAAAAGATTGATTTTAGAATGTTAAAAATACAAAACCTGCCATTATATGTGAAGAGGAGCTTTTGGATATCTGCTCACAAAACTGCTTAATTGTTTCTGAAGATTCCTTACCTGAAATACAAGAAAGTTTGTCTAACAGGGTTCAGAATGTGTTGGTCATAACAATAATAGACTGTTAAGCTTTTTCAAAATTGTGATTCCTTCATGTTTTGCAATGAACTCCTTTTTTATAAGCAATATAAAGAAATGAAGAGGCTCAAGGTTTTGTACGGTTCATTAAGCGGATGTCATTGCAAAGGTTAAGTGACATAAAAAATATTTTTTTAGTACATATAGAGAATATTTGAAATATATCAGAAAAAATGCACTTAAAATATTTGGCTGATTCTTTTTTTCAGCACTGTAAAAGAAAATGAAAATCCAGGTATTTGTAACATAGTCAATCCACTTACAACCAATAACGCTTTGTCCTGGTGAGAAAGGTGAAGTGGAGCTATTTAGCATTCACAACAGTCCTACAGTCATTTATTATGTCCTACACAGCCACTGTGCTATCACTCAGTGTCATTTTGTCACACTATAAGTTGAAGGAAGTTTGCAAAGAAAAAAGAAAGAACTTGAAAAATGAGACTTTGTCAACTCAGTAACAATGACTGAATGATTAAAGTACATGGCTTTTGTCTTGTTTCATCTTCACACTGAGGAAAGCTATAACATGTAAATTTAGTCATATTAGCCGGAGAACCTCAAATAATCTTTTACAAGTAATTTTTTAGTGTTGCCAACTGTTTAAACATTAAAAAAACATTGGCGGATACAGTAAACATGTTTGATCAGGATCTTTTTGTGCACGCAGTGCCTCTTTAGTCTCATTTCCCAACATTAAGAGCACTCTGACACACTTAAAAGCCAGTCCCACAGACTTGAATAATTCAATTGAGGGTGAAAGTGGACTTTTACACTAAAATGGCAGCCGTTACCATTTTCAGGTAGTTGCACACCAGACGGCACAGTGAAATCCATCTGAACCTCCTCTCCAAAGCCTTCTTGGTCAGTGCAGCCTTCCAACAGCAACCAATCAGTGTCCTACTTAAACCTGGCGTGCAAATTTTGCGTGGGTGTTAACTGCAAGCGTGCAGACTAATAGTACTCCTTTTCACTTGGCACCTTCAACACTAACTTCTTGGCTTTTAGTATCAGGACGTACAAAATGATCAATTATTCTAACAAACATGCATTTACTATGAAACGATAACCTAAAGTTCCCTGCTGATGTGGTCAGTTTTACAAATCATTTGCATGGAGATGCATCATCATGTAGAACAGGCAATAAATTAGGATTTTTACTTACTATAGTTGATTTTGTGAAGAGGAGTTCCATCGTAAGATAATGTGGTTTTATCTAGCACAATATTTTGGGCCCTGTCTACATCTACAATACAAAATGCAAAAAGAGAAACTAAAATATCCCATCTAATTAAGCTTCTATTTACTCTCAAATCTCTTCCACTCCACACTCCTTTTGAGCCTTTCCTCTTCACTCTTTGACCTCTCAGCTCCCATGGTAAAAAGTAAATCTTCTTCCATCCTCCTCCTCCCTGGACTTTCTGCTCTCAGTTCATCACTTACATTCATGTACTCTCTTCTCCTCTAGTGCTGCCTGCTCTGTCTGTCTCTGGCAGGTCCTCCCTGGTGTCTCTGCACTAATCTGGTCAGTGTCAGGCTTTGTCTCTCCACATGCCCTCTGAAAACCAATTAACCCCATCAGCGATATCGGAGTATCAGCAGATAAATCCATCGCTGCTGCCCCTGTGAGAGATTGTGAGCGTATGACTGATGAAGACCAACATAAACTGTAACTTTCTCTCGGGTCAGCTCTCTGCGCATACATTCACAACATACCTGGACTGCTGTTGCCATGGAGATGCATTAAGGTCCAGCCAGTGGTCTGCCTGAATGAGAATGTGTGTGTTCAAATGTAATAAGTGCACATCTACAGCCTTTTCACATCGTCGACATGTGGAGTGTGTGTGTGTGTGTGTGTGTGTGTGTGATAGGATTTATCAGGCTACTGCAGATGAATGAAGGAGGGGTCTCCTATGTTATCATTTGACCAGTCAGTCTGTGCAGGGTAAGAGAGACCACAGGAGAGGTAGAAAGATATCAGCTTATCTTGCTTATCTTGCTTATTAGAGCTTAAGTTGAACCTGTGCGGGAAGCCTACCTCCATGGCTAAAGTAAAAAAAAAAAAAGAAAGCAAGATTGCAGAAATCATTTCTCCGTGCTGACATGAAGGACAACAACTGTAACCTGTTTTAATTATAAATTGGAAATGGACAGGACAAAAGATCGGGAAAGATTTTGTGTTTATTGGGGCCTCGGATGAACATTTGCGACTGAATCCAATCGGCCATGCGTTCTTAATAAAAGATGATTCCTTCATTTCACCACCACCTGGGAAACCAGAAACTCATCAAAGCTTGATTAGATGTTGCAGTCGACCATGCACAAACACACACACACACACACACACACACCTGCCTTTTCATACTGTATATATCTTATTCATAACCTACAGTCTTCAATCAAATCCTCAGCAGTGTGTCTTCTTCTTTATGAAGGCTTGGCAGTGAGCGAGAGACACTATGACAGAGCTGGTGTGAGGCCAGAATAACTAGTTTGCTTTAATGACTTTCTGACTGTGGAGCTCCCACATACAGCAAAAGGCTGAGCCACAACGGCCAATTCAATTACTATTTTGCAACGGCGCTCTCAACAGTCTCAGAACAGGGAAACATCCGCACAATAGTTGTGATATGCTGCAGTGCTGAAACAACGAAACAGGTCATTTGTTCTGAGTACATAAGCAGCGCATAGTGCTGTCATATTTTGCATATTAATGTGTGTTTCCCAACACATGCGTACTAAAACAGCAAGTGAAACTGCAGCCGAACCCACTGAGTAGGTTTTATGACTGTCTTATTATGAGAAAGTTTCAGCGAGGAATAAATTGTTTATATTGTTTACATAAATCGTTTATATGATGCATGGATATGATGCATGGACATCATATGTGAAAATATTGTGTTTTTATTTCTGATTAAACGTAAGTAGAAACTAGAGAAAGATAATAGAATTGTCATGAGGAAATGGCTGCAACAACACTGGAAATTTAACCTGGGCATCGTGTGGCATCATTTAAAAAACTGTCAAAAACAGTGATTCTCTGACACAAACATCTGCAACTTTGTAATCCACCAAAATCATGTCAGTTTAAGCAATTTTGTACACACTCTCCACCAATAACAAGCCACACACCAGGGGGAAGAGGAAAGAATGACTAACTGTGAAACTTTAAGAATGAACACAGACGCCTACGCCAAAGAGGAAGAGAGGATACAATAGGAAGGAAAACACAGAGCCAGAACTAATGATGAAGAAAGGAGGGGGCAGGAAGAGAAAGAAAATGATGATTATGATAATGACATAGAGGCTGCCAAGAGAGATGACAGCAAAAGGTTAGAGCTGCCTTGTAGGAGCTGGCTGGCATGTGTCACTCAGATACGTTGCAGAGAACTGAAAAAAAAAAAAAAAAGCCACTGCAACTTGACGTGTCAGACTGGCACGAGCTGCCCGGAGGTGAAGGTCAGAGAATCAAACCTACCTGACATTTTGACAAATATGGGGCAGATGGTTGCCGTGCCCTGTTGCTGTGGCCTGCTGTGCCAGACCTGCTCTCACAGACATATGGAGATCTGGTTGTGACAAAAACAACTGTGATGCTGTAAAAACCAAAAGAGGGCCCGTCTCCAGAGAGAGAACTGCGTTTCTCTATATCTCTCAGGCATCTCTGCGCCATCTCCAACATCAAGGACACTCGGCACAAAGAAACCCCACATACTCCCGGTTGGGAAATGTAAACCACTTTTCTTGCAGTGCACACAGCTTCAAGTAGCACAAACTCACTTCTAACATCAATCAATAGTGTTCCAAAAAAGCCCTGATAAAAATAAAGAAAGACAACAGAGGACACATCTCAATAATCACAACAGGACGCGATGCAGCAGCTAACTACTGTACCTACATCACAAAAAGGCTTAAAAGGAGAAAGGTAAAACTAAGAAAGAGCCTGATAGCTATACAACTTCAGAAATTAGTGCATGGTTCTGAAAATGTGGGCATCTATTGAGATGTGTTGAGAAGAACACTCCCTCATACATGTACCTTTATGCGTGGATTGCACATAATAAAATAATAGTGAACATTCTGCTTGTGGGGGTTTAGCAGTCAATATTGTTTAAAAAGAGAGAAATCTAATTGTTTTGTTAGAAGTATGTAGCTGTGTTTTAGCCTTCATCAAAAGACAAAAACTAAACTACTCCAGCAAGATCGAGTCTGTTCATCAGTGTTATTGTCTCATCATATATCTGAAGTTCAATCTGTACTAAAGATTTGAAGTGCTTTGTTCTCGGTCTGTACAAGTATAAACCCTCCCGTGGCATTCAGTGGGATGAACTTTATAATTACAGGATACAAAACACATACCCATAAATCCGATTTCATATTAAAAATCACCACTGAAAAGAGGCCCTGACATAAAAAACAAGGACAAATGATCTTGTAGGAGAAATAGAAGGTGAAATGATGTTACTTCATAAAAAAGGGTGATAGCAGAGTATGGGAAACCATATTACTTCACATCTTTTCCTCTCTTTCAAGTCCATGTCATGTCCAATTTTCTTTTCTACACATTATATAGAAATATTTCTGCTCATTCTATCCTGCATCTGCCATCATCTCTCATCTCTTCCTGTTTTTTAATCTATCCTTTGCACCACTTGTTTGTTTCCATTATTTTCTTCTTTCTCTTTTTTCCTAATGATGTCCCTTCAAACTCAAATCTTTCCATATTTTCATTTCTTTCACTCTTTTCAAGATACGACAGTCTTACTCTGGACTTATCTGCCCTGGGTCAACAGCTAAAATGCTATCTTTATGAAAGCGGGTTCATTAGTCAGACAGCATATGTTAGTGTTTTCTTTGACCTACAGTTATTAGTGGTTTATCATTCCTTCCAGCAATTTTCTATTTTAAAAAAACTGTAAAACTGTTCTTGCTCCCAAGCTAGGATTTGACAGTCAACCTATGACATCTTTCAAAAACAATTATGTATGCTCTCCCTTGAAAGAGCAGCATCTCTAAATAAGTAAATCAAGCCAGCATCAGCTGTTTTTCAGGTTGTTCTGACAAGTATGAATATCTAATAAGAGGTGATAGCTGTCCAAGGAGGAATTATTAATTACAATTTTAGTGTGAAGCAAGGGAAGCTCCAAGAACCTCACAGATATGTGATTTCCTTTTCTTTTCCTTTCTTTTTTGTCAAAATGGCAGCTGTGTAACATGGTACGAATATCAATCAGGTCTAATTAAAATAATTTCAGTCACAGCGGCCATCTGCAGATTAATTATATGTGGTCCTCCCCTCTTTTCCCATTACCTTTTCCTCCTTTCTTTACCTCATATCCAGAGATTAAGGATTAATTTACTTCCTTTATCATCAGCCTGTCACTGGATGCAGATAAGCTCCACAAGGGGCAAAGCACCATGAGTCAGACTCTCAAAGAAAGAGCTCTGAACGTATTCAGCTGATGTACGCAGTATGATCTTGGGGTGCAAACTCTGGTCTTTATTAGTCAGAGCCACGTATAGCTGGGGTCAACAACACAACTGCCCTGGGAATACATTTTACAGTCTGAGATTATTTGTGTGCCTCTGGTTAAATTGGTGTCTTTAAAAGACCAGAGAGCCATAAAGCTTCTCAGTATAGATCTAACTGCTGCTGCAGGATATTCTTTAGCATGTATGCTGGGTAGGAACTCAAAACAGAAAATGTGTCCTGATTAATAAAAATAGGTGGACATATATTTATGTATTCTATTAATTCCTGATGGAATTACACATAAATAGTCTTAATAATAATAATAATAACAATAATAAATAACATATTTGCTCAGTTCCAGCTCATAAAAAGATACATGCAATACACAGAAAACATATTTGTAAGAAGTCTGATCAAACTCAGAGATAATTAACTCTAGAGAAAATAAAGTCATAGCAATGATTTTTATAATATACCTTTGATTTTCTTCATCTATCTTCATCCCTAATCCTTTTGTCTTCTATTTCTTTTGCTGATTCTCAATATGAACAACTTTATATATTCATACAATTTGAATACATATGCAAACATAATATTATATGTTTATTTAGAGGACACTAAATGGACCTATAATGACGATATGCAACTGCTGGGAATTATGTCTAAACTGAACTGAATGAAAACCGTAGCATTCCAAGAAAAGAAAGATGAATTTGATATAATACACATATTGTTAACTCCACTTAAAATTCTATACAGCGAGTCATACATGCAGGCGTAACAATGGATTAAACGTATACATGTGAGACTGCACATGTACCGAGCGCAGGTTTTTGAGATGCTCTGCTGGCTATACACTGTTAAACATCAGTCACACACAGCTGCAACTCTGTGGCACATTCATTTTTATAGCCATGTCATTTAGTGTTCAGTTAAGTGCAAAATCATCGCTGATTAAGTTAATAAACTCTCCGAAAAACGCAAAAAGCTCTCAGTAGTGTTACCGTGTTAAGGTAGTAGGCAATTGCTGTATGTACTGTGTCTCCTAAACAAACCAGCGCCTTAATAACTCTAAATCCTTTGTGTTGAGAGTTTGTTAATTGTTTTTATCCTCTAATTTAACTTCAGGTTTGTTCCAAACTATCCATCCCGCCATTTATTAAAAAGTTGTACAGACTGCTTTCAACACAAAATCTGGACAGAGGTGTGAGACACTGGGATACTCCTGGCAGCACTAAAGACATTCATTACGCTGTTGAGAATGTTCCCCCTCTGAGCCTCTTTATTTTTTACACCTGACATTAATTCTTGGAACACGGTGTGGATGACAAATGTGAGGCATCATTCTTGCAGACTGAGGGTCTGTACGCAGCATTATCATACCGTAACTCAATTTATTTTCACTGATATGAGGACATGCCAGTTTTGTTTGGCAAAACCAAACAGAGTTTTCAAAACCTTCTGTCCTTTTAACCAGTTTTAAATCGTGATATTTATTATCAACAGTGCATCAATCATACATCCTCATATCAAAATTACATTGGTTTCTGTCAGCCACCAGAACATTCCCAAAGTGGACACAGAGCATCATACCTTCATGCGTTCACTTGACATCTTCTTTCTACACGTAAAGAAACTTGCACTCAGCTTATTATATCTGCTAACACTTCCCTCTGAAGTCATATCACCTCCAATCATTTTGACACATGCCAAAAGGTTACGACAGGTTTTGCACTTTTCACATGCAGACGGGAAACACAGCTTTTTCTGACATAATCAGCTCACGTCATCCGCCAATTTGTAGGGCAATGATTCATATGATGGAAAGCACCTTTCAATGATTCGCGCGTAATCAAACAAGTGCAGGTGAAAGCACAACTAAGACAACTGCGTGAGCGTAACAAGCAAAGCCGATCACAAAATAACTGACGAAAGAGGATTTCCCACCCAAGGCAGGATGTTCAAAGGATGGGGGCAGGATGATGGTTATGCTTCAGATTTTTTTTTTTATGGTTTAGAGATATTACAGGGGCAACAACATGTCATGGCAAGTGTGCTCAAGTCAGAAGAGACTTTGAGTCAGAGAGATACAGCCATTTTTAATTTGTTGACATAAATATTTCATGTTCTGCAGATTCACAGTCTTGCCAGCAAAGTCATTTGACTATATGATACATGTGGAGTTCACTTATGATGTGAGTGTATGGTACTCTGTGTACTTTCTCCACAAACCATTTTTTCCATATGGACTCTATTCTTTCTGTGATAACACAGACCGAACTGTACTTCTGCAAATGCAAATCAATGGCTTTGATTTAAGTTGAAATATCCAGGAAATCCATGTTCTATTCCACTTATTCCCAGTGGGGTGGCTGGAGCCTATCCCAGCTGACATGGGGCGAGAGGCGGGGATACACCCTGGATTGGCTGCCAGTCCATCGCAGCATCCAAGAAATATGTCTGCGATTTTAAAGTGTATTTGTGGTGTGTAACTGGGAACGGCCAAATGCTGCTTTCTGTTTGCATAAAGATCAGTTAACCGAGAGCCCAAAAAGAAAAAAAAGAGACATATTTTCGTCCACATCGGGAGTCAATTGAGGATACGCAAATTATTTGTTACACTTTTCATGTTTCCGTGTCACTGGGCCTCTCCAGTGTATGGAATGATGCAGGGGAAATTTATCCAGCGTTTCCTGCAGCGTGGGTTGATATGTGAGCTTCACCTTCATTCATGGAGTGATAATCAGACCACTGGAGTGTTTAGTCTGAAATATGTCCTCTGAACCATAAACCACTTCACACGGTTGCCCCACACTTCGCAGAGGAAGGCCCGGACGTACTTCACAGTTCTCTGTCTTAGATGGAGCTGTTTCTCCAAAGTGAATACCACTTTTTTAGTACACAGACGACCTACTGTAATGTCGTGCTTTTCAACTGCGATTGCTCTGGAGATGATGGAATTGTTTAAGATGGCAGCTACATTTGGCTGCTGAAATGCTCCTGGAGGATTGCTCAGTGAAGTGCCACGTTTGGAGTCTGAACTCCAGCTGTCAGCACCCATTTACCCACCTTGAGATGGAGGGAAGTGCAAACAGAGAAGAAAGGAAAGCTCAGCTGGAGATAGGAGGAGAAGGCATTTGAACAAGAAAGACTGAGCATGAAAGATAGTGAGAGCAAATGTTTCTTTGACTAATCAGGCAGCGCAGAATAGAAAACAAAATGAAATTGGCTCCTTGCAATCGTAAATAATACATAGTTTACTATGTGCCATAAAATGTATAGCTCCAAATACAGTGCAAACACTTTTTGATTTCTGTTTATTTTCAGATTGAAATGTATCATTTTCTACATTTTATGTTGGAAAGACATTGTAAAATGACTTTTTTTAATGAAAAAGTTTCAATATAAAGGGGTATAACTATTTGTATAGAAAATATAAAGTGCTTGTGAAATAAAGGAAAACTTAAGGATCAAAGACCAAAGACCAAATTGTTCATACAGAACATGTTGCCACAGCCATTTCTGGGTTTCGTAGTTTTTACATTCACACTGCAGCCTAAAGTGAATCAAATTTGAATTTTTTTGCCCTAATGCCTAATGGATCCGATCTTTTCATGATAGTGTGAAGATCACAGATCCGATTTTTTTTTAAACACAACCCAGGCCGTTTGGATATGTTTTGCTAGGTCGTAATTCTCCAAAAGGTTTCAGGGACTTTGGGTTTTTTGGGGAATGTTACAAACAAACATTAAAAGGCTTTGCCTGGACTCTTGAGGCAGCGTGCATCGATTCTGCTGCGATGCCTGTAATTATTTAGTGTTGTAAATCTCTTGCCAATAAACAAGTTAATTGCCCATTAGCAAAGTGAGTGTCAGGGTTAATAATATTTTCGCTCACCCAGCTCCTCATGAGAGCAAATAGCCCACAACTGACCCATAAAGAATATGATGGATAAAGCTAACACCTGCTCTGTTCATTTGCATGGGATCTGAAATATAACTTACAGCTTCTGCGATGCCGTCTTATTCTGTTTTCATCTCATCCAAATAACAACTGTCACTGACATGCAAAGATTTGTTTTTGGAGAAATCTCGTCAGCTACGGGATAAACAGAGCCCGAAGCACGCCATGTTTGCTAAAAAAATAAATTAAAAAATCATCCCCTTAAGCATTCTAAATCCATTTGCATTCCGTCATTCTCAATGACCAGTCTTTATCCTTGCATCCACCGGCTCTTTCTTATAAACACATAATGGCTGCTGGTGTTTTGTGTCTCTTTTTAAGGTGCCTCCTAAAGCCTCTGCCAATCTGCTGTCCTTATTATACCCTCTCTATATGATAAGTCAAATAGAACTGAACCACTGCTGTGAGATACTGAAGACGGTCCGACTTCAGATTATTTAAAGGTAAATGTCACCATTCCCTGGGGTGGTAGACTTTGAAGCGCTGTCTAAATTTCCTCCTGTGTCACTAACAAAAGAGGCAGATGGGTAAAGTCTCCATACTCTTTTTCTCTGACCACACATGAAACCAATAACACAGAACACAATAGATTTAGAATTGCATTCGAGGTCAAAATCAACAATAGCCAGAGAACAGAACCTCGCTGTGTGCATCTTGTTAACACAAAGAAAACTACAAATTTCACCAAATGGGACTTCATTAACGATTTACAAGCATGCCTTTAATGCAAGTTGCCCCGAGGTTTCCCATCCTGGTAAGTGGTCAGTGAGGAAGCTTGTGTTGCTAGACTGAATGTGGGAAATTAGAGCATTGGTCCCAGTAGAATGTGGCTTTTGGACTGTGATCAGGATGCCACGAGGAATTAGTTCACAACCATCTGCCGGTTCATGACTCAATATGTTCAAAAATGTAACGAAGAAATTCCATCGTTCCATGGCCAAGAAAAAAAAAGGCTATAAATGGCAGAAACTAGGAGAAAAGTTTTTTTAATTTAAAACAAATTGCCTAAGCCCGTGCCATTTTCTTTTAATAAAGCTTTGGTTGGCTCTACTGGGATTTATTTGAAGCTTGACAGAAAAAGGGGCAGAGAGAGAGAGACATGCAGGAAAGGGCCATACAGTAAGACAAAATCAAACCCAGGCCGCCTGTACGAGAGCACTGAGCTTCCATTTTAAACATTTTTTTAATTCACCCCTACATGTTTGGACCTGTCAGCAGAGAGCTAGAACATCTGCAGCAACAGAAATTACAGCAGCTGGTCTGTTGGGTAAATGGTACGCTCATTACCTTCATATGTTGAGGCTTAACAGTGGATTTAGTCTTGTAATCTGAAGCCCAGAATAGGGATACTTCAATATACACTGTGCTGCTGCAAACAGGAGCATGCGGAGGAACTGAAATACTGATTGTAGGGGAAGACTAAATATAGACAGTAATATCTGGCCAATTATTATTCATGTGACAGCAATGTAATAATACCCAATGCTCAAATTGACTGAGAAGCAATATTGTTAATCCCTGAAATTTATCTGATGATAATGATATATATTAAACCTTACACATGCCATGTAAGGTTTAATCACTCAATTTCAGTCAAATACAGCACTAACGATAAGTCCAGGTTCAGAGCTGACTCACATCTGCTCGCAGATAACTCAGAAGCATGTAATTAAAAACCCAATGGCTCAGAACTGAAAGTTCTAAGGAAAACTGATCTCCAGAAGAAATGTAATTGAAACCAAATTAACCCCGTTTTAGACCAAACTATTAAAGAGAGAGTTTTCTTAAGAAAAAGTTTTACTGCTGGAGATTACAATGGATTTTATTTAATATATTTGCTTTGGTTTTAGAGGATCAGAATAGATTTGATCATAAGAGGATTAGGGTGAATTAGTTAATCTTTGTAGAATAACCTTCTTTTTAGACTAAAATAAATAGATAAAAGAAAAAAATGAAAATTTTCAATATTGCATGAAAAGGTTTTTAAACTAAAGCACCACAGTGTAATCTGTATCATGTTTACTGGTACTTGCGTGATCTGGAATATTTTTGATAAATTTCTCCACTTTTTTTCTTGGTTGCACTACTGCGCTTTTTTTTATCTGTCTGCTTTTAGTAGCCTAGCAACCAGACATCAGTGGTCTGAAAACCTTGAATAATATGCAAGGACCCTCAGCGATGTGATGTGACCTTGGGTCAGTTTATAATTAAACCCCAACAGTAGCTGCCCTCCATTCTACTGCTTTTAAAGGTCATTCATATGGTGAGAAAAATACATAAAACGTAAAGGGATAGAGGAGGGAAATGGCAGTATCCTACTGTTCAGGCTGACACAGGCTGTTAAGAGCTCTACGCATTGAAAATTTACCACAAATTAAGATCCTCAGAAGAACGGAGAGAACTTGACAGTTATTCCCAGGGAAATGC
>JABUIW010000217.1:3685232-3787484 GCA_013363375.1 Menidia beryllina
GGAGATTTTCTAAAGTTCACACTTGACCTCTTGTTTCTTGGCTGGAAATATGGTTCTCAGTATCTTTGGTCTCAATGTCATGCACACTTTCCACATTTTGCAACTTTTTTGGGCAATTTAGCCTTGGAAATATTAGAGAGATCTTTCCAGATTTTACAGCAGAGGCTGCATCTTTGCACCTGAAACTAATGTCCTTTAACTGTACAGTTTCTCTGTGAAACAGAAACAGTGGACTGAGTTGTGGGAGAAGCGAACGGGAGGAGAAGAAGAAAATAATTCAAAGTCTGTCAGATCAATATCATCCCCTAAGGTCAACTTCACATAAACTCTATCTTTTTTTCTTTTTCATTTTACCAACTTCTTTTCACTCTGTGGATGCAGAGGACAGACAGGACATCAACAACGCATGAAACAAGTCACTGTGAAGGTGAAAGAGACTGAGAATGACTGTACTTGTATAGAATATGAAAGTCAGCCCTTCCATTCCTACTCTAAGCTCATGTAAAAAGCTCTCATTCAAATGAATGAGTTTGAGTCAACACATCAATTTTCTATAGTTCAAAATACTTTGAGTTATAACCACAAACACACACATGCACACGCACACTCACACACTGGACACCAGGAACTGTTGTGACAACCAAGTAATTATATTTAAGGAAAAAAAATTAAGTAGCAGATGGTGCTACTCTCCTTTTTTCCTCCAACACCGTTTTTCTCACCTGCTATTTATTTACTTTGCCTCTTCCTCTCTGCTTTATCTGGGCTTTACTCCAGTTTACACAATGAGCCTATGGCCAACAAACAAACCCTGGCCCCGGTCCTCACCAGGCCGAGAGGACACAGAGCAGCAGGACAGAACAGCAAGGTTGCTATATCACTTTCCGCATGATCCCTCTGCAACGCCTACTCCCTGTACCTCGCTGGCAGCCGGATCACTTTTCAAAGTGAAATGATAGCTGCTCCATCGAGTCCAGTTGGGCAGCAGGTTGCACCAAGCTCACAAGCCAAATTCAAAACCCGATGACATGCTGAAAAGAATACTTAAGATTTATCATCCTATAATAATAAGATTAGATGTCAATATTGTGGCATGTTTTTAAAATGTAAAGCACCTAAAAACTAAGGTAACTTAGGCAATGCAAACTTATTTCTCTGATACGTAACAGTACTTTTATCTACATGCAATCAAACAAAATCAGAACTATTTGTCATATGTTTATCACTTTATGTCACAGACATACATCTGTATCTGAGCAATCCAACAAAAGGCACATTCTTAACTAAAGTTAAATGTCACATACTTGTTCTTATTGGTATTAAAGAAATAAAGACGACCATGAATTGTAGGTGGTGTCTGATTATGCAACTGGAGCCAACAAGTCAGAGCAGACGTGGACCGAAAAGAGGGAACCAGCCTCTTTGGATGCTGATTTTTACCATGTGAGAAAATGGAAACACATGTCCTGTTCTTCAGGTTAGCTGAAGGAATGAATACCCTGGTCCTTCCGATAATATTTCCCCATCTTAATAGGCACTCAGGAGTGTCTTTCAAGTTTTATGTCTCAAAACGAATTTTGGATTAAAAAAAAGCTGCTCAACGACATGCAAAACGTAGAGATTTCTATTCAACCCATTGCTCTAGACTGCAGCTTGGTGCAAATCGTGATGCTGGTGCATGTGGAATAAACTAAACTCAGCTCAACTAGGCTCCATTTATGGTCAGAATTTATTAGATAAAATGACAACAGATCATTGAAGCTATCCAAACATTCTAAATAGATTTGAGGATGATGTTGGACTTTGGGCTCCTCAAGGGTAAAACTGTATCCCAGACTGACTATATAGGCTTTAAATAGATCTTAATCTGCTGTCATCTTTACAATCGTTGTTGATATCAAGCTGCTTGGCCAGCATTTAATATACTTTGGCATGGCGCCAGTTTATGACCTATGTGGGAGGGACTGACGTTCTTGTGTGCGCGTCTGACACTCAGGTGTTCCCACAACACGTGTTTTCACTTTAAGGACATGACTGTCATCAGTTTTCCAGGATAACATAGGAGGGGGGAATTAACAACACTTTCCCCCGCCACCCACTACGTTCAACTACACACACACACACCACTTCGATCCCCCCTCACTCATTTAACACTTGAGCGAACATGCTAAAAAAAACCTCTGTATCGTCCTCTCAGACAGCATCAGTCGTTGTAAAGGTTTAATCGTCGATCCTGTCAGATACATCAGGAGCTCTTCTCATCAAACTCCAACATCTGTCTCTTTGATTAGGTTCCTCTCAGTCAGATCGCCTGTCCATTTATTGGCCATACCGTCTTCACTCTCATCAACTTGTCTGGAAAGGTGTGTATTTTAGAGAGAATGGTTGAATTGAAATATTGGGAAAACACAGCTTTATCACCTTCTAATATTTTCTATAAAAATGCATTTGTTTTCCTGTTTGTGATTTTCACGTAACAAGATGTTTGTTCAAATATAACAGTACGCCTTGAAGTGAAAGTTTATGCTGAATAAATATGATTTTTACAAAATTTCAATAAACAGCTGTTGAATTATAAATCGTTGAACCTAAAGATTCTTCTTTTCACAAAATTTGATGAAATGTAAATTCCAGCCACTCATATGCAGACATTACGTTAAGTCGTTAAGTCATCCCCTTAGGGGAATTTCAATAGAAGCTTTAAAGCTAGGCTCACCTCTGCCATGAGGAGGTGATTTCTAAACATGTAACCATGGCAATTTTCTCACAGGTGGTCTTTGGGTGAGTATAAAACTAATTCTAAAACAGGAGGGAAGAAATTAACCTCGCAGAACGAGCTGCTCGCATTCAGAGTTGTTCAGTACCTCAACAAGTTCAAATATGTTTTAGTAATACATGAAAGCAATTTCCACTTCAAACAGCATGCCCCCTGAACCTCTGAGTCCCAGAGTAGAGCAAGTGCTGATGGTTTTACTGATAATTGCAGCCAGACAGCGATTCAGCGTGTGTTTGAAGAGGAGGTGACAGAGATGAAGACTCTGCTCAGGTAAAATTGATCTTTCATGTAACGCGATGTTACATCAGCTGTGCTGGCTGGCATATAACAGAAGCGTTGGGCAGACTGCTTGTTCAATGAACAGTCTGTCTTTCAACTGGGAGAGCGGTTTAATCTCACAGCAAAACTGTCCTTGTGCAAGGCATTAAGTTCCTCCCCTTGCAGTAGATAGATGACAGTAAGATTTTTTCTCTCTCTCATGCCTTATATAGCCCACTCCTCTTCCCTTTATCTGTTTTACTAATTCTTTATCCTCACTTCCTTCTCTTATTTTTTCTCCTTTCTTTTTTTCAATGGATTTTTCATCAAAATCAGCTTCCCAGAGCTGCAGTCACAGGGGTGTCTGTGCCTGTTGTGGTGGTAACCCTTGAACTCGCTGGTGGACACCAGTGATGAGCGATGCCTTCAGGCTAAAGAAGGAGTCCTATCGAGCCTTCTTGGCCTTTGGGACTCCAGCGGCAGCTGATGGGTATCGGCAGTCCAAGCGTCATGCGGCTCGGGTGGTTGCCGAGGCAAAAACTTGGGAGTAGGAGACGCTCGGGGAGGCCATGGAAAAGAATCCCGTGCGGCTTTGAGGCAATTCTTGTCCAACATCCGGCGTCTCAGGGGAAGGGAAGCAGTGCTCCACCAACATGGTCTTTTCACTTTTATAGAACTTGCAAACTTCTGCTCATAGAAGGGAAATAATGAAGAATTGGGAATTTATGAGTCATGTTTTATTTAAACAGTATGTGGATTTTTCTCTGCTGTTTTCATTTCAAAACTAAATTATGTTGAAAATCAAAGCAGTCTTTTAGTTGTGAAAATCAACCTCAAGGGTAAAGACAGGGCCAGCTTATGAAATGGTCCATTTGTTGCACCAGCAGCTTTCTCTCACTAACAGCTTTACCTTTGAGACATGAGATATTCAAAGATGCAGAGACAGATATTTACATATGCGAGAGTATAGATATAAAACAGGGAGTGCATTCCTGGAACGTGGCCACATTAAGAGGAAGGAGCACCGAGTCAGGCAGAACCAAACGTCCATTCTAAACAGGGAGTTATTAACGTGTTGTTGATAGTCACAAAGGAGTTAACGGGCAGGAAGGATATTTCATACTCAGTAATACAGAAAAAAAGAAAATTCTTGCTTAATGCTGCATGGAAAACTCATAAACACGTTTCTTATTCCAAATCCATCTGCTGAGCCCATTGTAAAGAGAATGGAGAGAACAGATTTACTCAGCAGATGAGGTTCTGCATGAGTTTTAAAAGCAAATTGAATAAGTTATAATACGAACAGGGTGAAAGCACCTTTTAAGAATAAATACACCTGAACAATGACTTGCTGATATTCACACTTTAATGGAGTATTTTTTCCTCCTTTTATGTAATAAAAACACCCGAGAATGGCTACAGTGCCTTTATGAATCAAACAACATTCAAGACTTAATATAAACTGAAAGATTTAGCTCACGACTTCTTGTCATATTATAATCTCACCTGTCAGGAGGAGGATTCTTAGTTTCTAACACTGTATGTAACACTATTTTATCAAAGGACAGTTTATTTTGGGTTTGGATCATCATGTTTCTGAAAGCTCCTTCTTATCTGAGCTACCTTTTTCTAAAGAAAGACAGAGCCAAACAGCCAAAAGCTTCTCCCTCCTACTTATTTGGCTTCTTCCAAAGCTCCTCCTCTATAACACGTGCACAGGGACCACCGATGAATCTGGAAGAGCAGAAAGCTAGACACTGAAAGCTGTTCTCACTCTGTATCCCTGCACAACCCTGGAGACTATGCAGATGTACAATGGATACACGGAGAGAGCACAGATATGGCGAAAAACAAGAAGAGGTCCTCTGCATACTGTATACCAAAGTCAGTTTAGCCAATTATTACATTTGAGTAACAGTAATGAGTGGCTGGTCTGTTTACTGAAAAGCCTGCTACAGACTTATATGACCATAAGTCGTGATTGAAGGCTGTCTGGCTTTTTATGGATATGGGCACATCATGAGAAAATCTGAAGTTAGAGAGGATCAGGGACTTTGCCTGTGTGCAGACTGAAGCATTGGAATGATGAATGCCAATACAACACCTGCTTAATTACTTGTTTTTATGTTTTTGCTGCAAAACTTTGTGAAGATCCTATTCATACATTTTGCAAAAACACACCAGTGCAACTCCTGTGCTTGCCCCCTAATGTCCACCAGAATTTTATGCTTAGTATGACAAGTTGACCTTTTCTTTGCTGCAAAATGCATTATTTCCAGGCTTTTTTGGACCCTTACTGCGCCTCCTTTCAGCATTTCAACTCTCAGCCAACTTACCTGGTTGATGATGTAGATGCCGTAGTCAATCTTCTGCCGTCTTAGGATTGGGTGGAGGTAGTGGAGCCAGTACTTCAGGTGATTTTCTCTGTGACGGAACGGGATGATGATGGCAACCTAAACAGCACAGTCATTTTAAAAAGGGAATTTACTGTGAATCATTTATAGAGATACTCTTACATTATTCTACATAGAATCACTTGGAGTGAACAAAAGATATGCACAAATAGTAAAGTTTCAAGGCATTCACATGTTCAAAAGGTGATTTTGCAGTCCAATAATGCTGTAATGCAACTGCGCTTGGTTTTCTTATACTTGAGCATACTACTAATTAAAGCACACTGAAGAAAGTTGACCTTAAATCTGTAAAATAAAAACCTGGGTTAACTGGTTTCATATCTGAAATGATTATTGAGACAAAAAACACTCAAAATCAGAGCAAGAGCACCACACTGAGCCGCCAGAAAGCTTTGAAGGAGTCCAAATGGCATCCATCCATTTAGGAGTACAAGTTCTTGTTTTTCCATCTTCAGAGCTTTTGGATGTACTAACTGAAGGTTAAAAAATAAGTAACTGATAAAATGACTCCCGTTTGCATGCAGCGACTCCCGTTTGCATGCAGCAGTGGTCTCTTTCCTTGAGGAAACGTCACTTTGGGTTTACTTCATTAGCAGGACTCTTATTTCAATTTTTCCCATTTCACTTCAGAGACCAAAATCAATGACAGATGCATTTTTTTTCTTCTTACAACTTCCCATCAGCAAATCCCAAAGGTAGCCCTCAAGTACAGGATCATGAGCAGGAGGCAGGCAGATTGGGGGCAATAAAGGATGAGGAAGACCCACGTCAAAAGCTGTTCTTTTGAAGGAAGTGACCATGGGCATTCTCAGCATTGATTGGTTAGTCAATGCAATAAATACAAATAAAACAAAAGCTGAGAAAGGAGGGGATTATCAGTGGTTTTTCAGGTTGTTGGTAAATGATCTAAGGAAATTAATTTACAAAGGTACCAATGTAATGTATCTGTCTATAAATTTCTTAGTTTTTTGTAAGCCTTTAATCTTAATGTTGAAAGAAAAAAGCAGTTTGAAGCTGAGATGGGAGTTGTTCCTTGGATTTATTTGGACTTAATTTGTTGTTGCTGGGTGTGGTGTTTAACCTCAGTAAAAGCGGAAAAAAGTTCCACATATGATATTTTAAAAAGTCTATCTTCTTCTGATTTAGCCTCAGAGAATGTCAGTGTCTACTAATCTTTCTTCTTTAAAATGATGACAGTGGTTTTAACTTTACAAATGAACTGCCTCTTATGTTTGATTAAAAATCACTTTTTTCTTTCATTTTCTTTGTCATTTTGACCTTATTTCTTAAATAATCTTCTAACTGAATCATTAGGTTATGATCTGTGACATCTCATTTCTCTTTTTATTGCATATTCGTTGAAAAGGATTTCATTTCACAGTATTTTCTATGTCAACTGCACAGACAGAGAAAAATTCACAGACCTTCCATCTTGGCCGGCAGTCTGGGGGTGTGTATCGCCCTCCCATTGTGACGTTGGGGTTTTCTCTCTGCACACGTTCCATCGTCATCAGGGAACTGAATTCGATCAACAAACGCCCCACTAGGGAAGGGGATATCAAAAATAAAGAAGAAAAGGAAGCAAGATGAGAATTAGAGTAGAGAAAAGAGTGAATGAAAAAGGGAGGAGTGTAGAAAAAAAATGGAGGGACGAGAAAGCATGAGGATGCATGAAGAGGGACAGACAGCTTTAGGCTTCAAAGCAATACAGTTCCAGTATCAAAGCAATATGCAGAAATAATGCGTCCAGGGACAGACTGTGCATAATCCATCATTTAACAATATGCACAGGCTTTGAAAACCATATACAGCTAAAAAAAAATAAACAAAGTCTTTGAAGTCAGCGAGTATGAAGGGAACATAAAAGGTAATTACAACGAACAGTAAAAAATATTATTTTGTCTTCACATCTATCCATCTTTCGTTCGAGTTCTGACGGGTGAAATGCGCGCTGGGGATAGTGCATTCAGATTCATTTAAAAGAGAGCTAAAAATTTCTGATTTGGATGACGAATCCTTTTCTTTTACTGAAAACTGGCATCATTAAAATATTTGAGAAATCAGGGCCCTGAAACCATAACCCTGGATTTAACGAGCCAAGCTCTGGAACCACAAAACCTTACTCATTAGTCCACGTGTTTCTTCACTGTCGCAGCCAGAACACGTTAACTAACTCATTAAGCAGCATTACTTTGAGAAAAATTAAACAAAAGATAAAAGCAATCATTTGAAGCAACAAAATGAATCATCCTAACCAACCCCCAATCCTTTTTTCAAGAAAATACTGCCTGTTTTAGGTGCAATAAACTCAGTTGCTGGCAAGAAAGGCAAAAGTTCTTCATATGATCTTAAAGAATTAACTAAAAGACATTTTGTGTTTATAAATCCATGGTATCCGTGGTGTGAATTCGCCCCTCTAAGAAGGACTGCCTTTGTTTCAAAAGCTTAATAAAGCGCACTCCTCTGTGGATTAAAGCTCCTTTCTTGTCCTAAAATAAATAAAAACAAATAAATGAGTCACCAATAGTGGGTGACATTGTCTTCATAACGAAGAAGACGGTGACTGTTGTTACGATGAGTCAAGCTCACAAAGTCCTCCATAAAACCTCCCAAATATAGCAAATGTAAACTACACAGTAAAAATAGTCCTTCAAAAATAATGCCATAAAGACTCTTCGGTGCAGAAAAGAGCAAATGCCACTGTAAGATCTGACCTACATTAACAGATCCGCACCCTCCAACCAGCCCATGTGTGAGTGTGGACCTCTTCCTGGTATTCTGGTAGTCTTTACATGGATGCTATCTGTTAATGGAATCAGATAGTACCTTCTCGCTTGAACTTCAATACGTATCAATAACCTAAAAGTAAGTATAAATTGCCAAGTAGGTAGTGTGATGTGGACAGCCCAGAGTAAGAATCCCAACCACAGAGACCAAAAAAGAATTTTGGTGAGGTTGTATTTATAGATATGATTAAATGACTCAAAAACCAAAGGTTTCTGCTCTGCTTTCGTTATAGACAATAGAAACAGTGTTTGGTTAGGGAGTGTTAGTGTTCAAAATCCATGTTTAGAGCATACTGAACCTTCATGGGCATGGAAAAAAGTACCTCCTGGCCATCTCCTAGAGAGTGATGAAATGTGACAGCATCTTTCCAATAGTTGTAGCTTTTTTGAGTCTCACTGACCAGGGATACAAGGCCTTAAAAGTTTGCTCACTTTCGACACGCCTGTCCGTCCGATGGATTGCCAATTTATGAATGTGCAAATATTCCACAACTGTGTATTACAGGGTTTGCAGAGGCTGTTTATCAAGGATTACTTTTGTTTTCACCACTATGGGGAGCCCAGACCAGCACACTCGTACACTCAGATTTAATCAGTTACTCAGTTTCTGTCAGGAAAGTGAAAGCTGCTTTTCAAGAGTCTGTTCAAAGTGAAGTAACAATGCAAAGCAGAGTAGGAAGACAGATGAGCCACCTTGAGAAGATAATCCACTTAGCATCGGCATGAGCTTTGCGCTGAAAGGTCTCCTTCAATATAGAGTGGACAGATGAGGAGTGTGATCGATTACAACAAGGTTACATGTTAATAACATGCCTCTTCATATCACCACAAGAGCTGAATGCAAATAGTCTTAACAGTTATCTCCACATGGCTGTATATCTCCCTCCACACTTGCTTGGCTTTCTTTGTCCCTTCTCTCTCTCACACTGAGATTAGATAGTGGAGGAACACTGGGCTTTTGAATAATCTCCGAAGGTCTACCACCTGAAATCGCAGAAAATACACGTGGGCAATAAAATAAGCTTTTTTGGATATGTGTTTTTAAACTAAAATGATCTAACTACGCTTATACTCTTTACACAAAACACAACCAGCACCAGTTTATCGCTTTATAGCATTTTGTGTCCCCTCATCTTGAAACTAAATATGACAAAATAGTTGCTTTGGGAGAGAGGAGGTGAAAACCTCTGCATGTTTGTTAGAGAAGACCAAAAAAAGAATTCAGGTCTGAGCTGATGCTGATTGAGAGAGGAAATGATAGATGGGAGTTGTAATGAGTTTTCTGTTGCTAACATTCCAAACAGCGTGGCATCAGAGTAATATATTACAATAATAATACCGGACGTCTCTGTCTCAGACACCCGCTGCACACCGCGACTTTGTCAACAAAAATACACAGCTATGAAAACACACACGCGCTCAAAATATCCCCTTCCAGTAATAATGAACCATAGCTCAGAGCCAGGAGGTCGGCCGCACATGTAGTGACACAATTAAGTGTGAGCACACCTGGGGCAGCAATTACATTAAACACACACACACACACACACACACGTCCAGCCAGTGGGCTCGTTTGAAGCTGCATTTCACCCTGGGTCAGACTCCATATGAGGGAGGCGAGAACAGGATGAAAACCGGAGCACTCTGCAGTTTTGTTGGCTCTTTTTTGTGGTGGGGCCGTTGTTCCTTTCTTGCCTATTTTTCTTTCTCGTGTTGTTTATTTGTTCTGCTCTCCTCACCACAGAAGTCATGAATCAAAGCTGAAAGATGGATGAATTATTACACACAGTCCTCAGATCTCTGCTGCCCCACCCGCCACCGTCAAGCTCTCTGAGTTGAAATCATTCCTGTTTTCAACGGGTCCATCTGCTGAGACCCATGATGCTCCTGATATTATGTTTAATCTGTTCAAACTAGGATCCCATTTAACTATTTGGCCCGAGTGTTAATGTGTCTATCATCTGTCTCAATAGCAGCAGGGGTTAAAAGCCAAAGAGATAGTGAGGGGTACATTATTGTAGGAACATCATGCTGACACTGTTACCAACACAAGATCATTACAGCTCTTTTTTTTTTTTACATCAGCATGCTTTTAAAACATTTTCAACTGATACTTCAAACTTGAATTGCTTCATTTAAAAGGGCTCAATTTGAAACATTTTAGAAGGTTATAAAATAGAGTTGGAGACTACAGTCAAAATAAAATCTAATTCATTCCATTCGTGAGTCTGTCAAATAGAAAACTTTTTCCCTCTCTCCCTCAAGTCCGAGTTCATGCGCAAAACACCATGACTCCTTGTGTCCTCAACAGACCATCTGCCCGAGTAAAACCACAGAACAGGCTGGCTGTTAATCAGCAGTCCTGTTCTGACACTTTCTGAGCCTTCATGTTACTTAAGCGACAGCTGAAGCTGCACTAAGGTCAGTTTTCTGAGAGAACTAATTGAGCTTCTTCTTTGGACTCGGGAAGAGCAGGAAATTAAAGTTTGTCGACTTGATAGAAACAAGTCAAGAAGGGCGAGTTTGAACGAGTTAGGAAGAAGGGGTGAGGGGTGTGGGGGGGGGATTTAGAGACAGGCTCTTTAGGAGCAGATAAGAACTGGTGTCTGAGTCCAGCTCTGGACAATAGCTGCTCTTCTTCAAATCGGAAGTTTGAAAATGAGAAAAAGACACTGGATGAGAGGATGGAATGAGATAGATGGGAAGAGGAAACATTTAGGAAGAAATACACTTTTTTCCCCCTTTGTCATCATCATTTTGTTGTCTTTTTTATTGGCATCACCCTCCTTCCAGAAGTCATTACTGAGGATTGAGAAAATCATTAGTGGCAAAGGCTGTTCAATCCTCGATGTGTGTATTCGTTTGTGTGGGAGTGTGTGTGTCTGTGCCTGCTGGATCAAGGGATTATTGGTATCTAAGAGTCTCCTCAACATGTACGAACGCACAGTCATCTTTTTTGTGTGGGTGTGTATTTACGCACGACACCCAGGAGATAAAAGGTAAACAGCTGTTAAGTCAAAGCTCGCTGACAGCAAGTCAAAAGGGTTCTGAAAAGGTCACTTACATTCACAAACTGATAGCTTTGTTGTTGCAAGATATGCTTCCACAAAACCAAAGCCAGATGAGAGAAGAGGAAAGATGATTTTCATATTTACGGATGATCTCAAACAGGTTGGTTCTTGTATGCAGAATTGTTTTCTGTCATACAGTCTCCTTGCGAGCTCAAAGGAAAAAAGAAAAATACTCAAAAAAGATATCACAAAAGACTATCACTGTTTGATAAGAAAAACTGTGACAGACCTTGATCAGAGCTTCTAATATTCACCTGAAATTAAATCAATTCGGAGTGTGTTTGCCCACCCCCGCCCGAATTAAAACCTATTGTAAAATATTTCTACATGATCTCATCCTTGTTGCTAACACAGATTTCTGTGGATGTTCTGTGCATTTTTGCCAACTTGAAGCAGAATGAACAGCTGTGGTTTCCTGACGGTCAAAGCAGGATTCACATGGAGAGAGAAGCTTAAACGCTTAGTGGTGGGCAGGCTTGATCTCGGTCACAAGATCAGGCACATGATCTGTCGAGCAATTTGATTGGCTGGGACCTCTGCGGATGCTCGAGGGCTTCAATTGTTTGCAACTTTCTGCGACGAGCAAAAACAGCAAAGCAAAGCCAAGGACCCAGAATTCATGTTGCTCTTTGCAAGAAACATCCAACATCAGAGAAGTAAAGATCATGAGGTTAATGGGGGTTTTGAAAGCCTTAGTTCATCAAGAGAGTTTGGAAAAAGAGCAAAGCTTAGTAATGTAAATGAGCTGATGTGATGGTTTTGTTTTAAAAAGCGGGGTGAGGAAAGGAGGATCTTACCTGACTAAAAAGCTTTGGTTACAGATTCTGTGCACCAAAAATGAGCTCATTAACTCCCCCCCCTCGGTTTGGAATGCTCAGGCAACAATTAAACATATATGGAAGGGTAATGTTTTTACTGTTTTGTGTGCATGTGTATTACGTCAATCAACACTGAACCCAGCACAAGAGGATTGATTATGTCGGAATTGACAAAAGAATGGTTAAAATATTGTTTCTATAACCCAAGAGGAAAAATCTGACAAACCTTCCAAATGAAAGCTGGAAATAAGAGCAATGCAATGAGTCCTTTGTGAGTTTACATCCATTTTCATGTGGGTTTTTGACTCAGAAAAAAAACCTTTCCTTAAATGGCAGCTTTTGTTTAGCTGCCAAATCTGAAAATCATAGTGCATCATGAATAATTACAGCATGCTTCATGGTGCAAAGATATATCTTTATTAATGTGGGATTTTACGAGAGCGATTTTGAATATTGCTTTAGACATTAGCGTCAAAGTTGGACGAGTTGTAAGTGAGCGCAGTTATTGCATAATCTATAGTTTATTCAAGGCATAGTGTACATCCAGTATTTCCTGTAAATTGTGCATTAGTAAGCTGGAGCTCTAGATGTTTATTTTAATATCATACAAACAAACTGAAGTTACTCTCAACGTGGGCTGACAGACTGTTTATGTCATAAACCTTCCCTTCAGTTTGCTTTGTTCCCACATTCCAGCTTGTTTGCTGCCAAGAACTGGTTGAGAAACCACAGTATCTCCAATCAGGAAGTGTTTTCTGGTGCAATGCAAGACAAACAACGTGTGTGCACACAAACAAACCTTAACAAGAACCTTCATTAATGAGTGTGCATTTTAAGCAGGCTGATCAAAGTAATTACAGAGTAAAAACAAAAGAGCACTGATTCCAGAGAAAAGTATTTGATGCTGTTGTTTCCTTACATGGAGAAACAATACTTTTATCAGCATCTATTGGAGTGCCAGTACTCAGCACCAGTGTTGCAGATCATTACCCAAACAAGCGAGGCAAAAAGCACTTAATGGGTGTATTCCAACAGCACAGTATGCTCACTGAAGTGTTTTCGCTCTGATACGGAAAAGGCTGGGTGCATGAAACAGATGGAGAATGTATGTGCCACAACAATGTTTCCTGGCAAGATGTGCGATGGAGAAACATAGACAAGATAAGAAAGAAAGAAGGAAAAGGACATGAAATACAACTGTTTCAGTGTCAGATATTGAAGGACGGCAGCTGGGAGACAAACGCAGGCAAAGGAACAGGAGGGGAGAACAAAACATGTAAGGAAACACAGGAAGAAAGCAACAGACACACAAAGTGAAGGGGAGTGACAAATAGTGCGAAGTCCTAAGCCAAATACCATGGCAACGCTTCAAATAACAGTGGTGTTTCACTGCACTGCTGTCCTGCTGCAGTCACTATCAGGGTACTGTTGCCAATTTGTGTCAAGTTCAAATAATCACTGTCATCAGTGGGGAAAATACTGAGCAAATGATGAAAAGACCCTTGTTTCCTATTTGCTTCATGACACCTACAACCACTGATCATCTTTATCATCTATTTTAATAAATCATTATTTCCATTTCACATAAAAGAGAACAGAGACACCCATAGAAAATTACAGGTAAATAGGAAAAATGGATCAACTCAGAATGGCTCAATTGTCCCTGTCTCTTATGAATTATCCCTTTACATGAACTAAACTTCTGTTGTGCTTAAAATGAAGCTGTAGTTGTCTGGAGCAACAACAAAACGGATCAAACTGACAGAAAATGATATCTCCCACATACCAAGGCTTCACTTCATTGCTGACTTTATGCACAGTTTATTAAATGTGTGGAGATTACTAATTGTGCACTGATAAATTTAAAACTGGAGTTCAGATTTTGTGTAACTATGTTCCACCAAACCTCTCAGCAGGAGCATGTCAGCATGACCCATTAGAGGCCACTTCACATTAGGCACAACATTTCCTCAATTAAATATTCATTTTTTTGCTTTTATGAGGTGAATAGTTTTACAATCTACCTATTAAAGGAGGCAATTACATAATTAATCTTGAATTTATCTATTTTCAGTTATTTATATTGACTGACCAACAAAATCTGAGGTTTCTGAGTGTATTTCCCTTGATGCTACTTTTTTAGGATGATTTTCACCATTCTCTCTATTACATAATATAGAATCTACATCACTGGCATAAGAACCTATAGTGTGCCAGTATATTACTGTGTGTGCATGTAAAACCGAGTATAAATCCATGAGTGAGTGTTTTTTGGCTTTGCAGCTACAGGTTCGACTGCCACTGTCCAGCTGGCAAACTTATGGGCTGGTTGGCACCAATTGTGACCCACACACACACACATTAGACACATGACTCGCAGAGGAACCAGTAGCCCGAAACAGCCGCAGCCAAACACACAAAGGCCTCAATGCTCTGAGAGCAGTGCATCTTTTCGTGGTCGGAACAGGAAAGAAATGTTGCAGAGATCGGGGTGCCAGGGGATTACCATGCAGGCACTTGTACCGAAGCCAGGGCTTCAGTTCGAAATAACACTGAAGATATATTATTTACTGGTCCTGCACTGAAAATACGGGAAGTGAAATGTATGCAGTTTAATTAATTTCAAAATCTGGGCATGGGCAGCTAGCCTCATTAGTGAGTGTTTCTGTTCTATGTGCATAAATTAGCAGCTCCATTCACTCTGTGCAACTGCTCAAAATTCAACTACCCATTAGGATTCCATGGTTTTGGAAGCTTCCCTCACATTAGATTTAATTTTTACATCACATTCCAGTCATCCAGGTCCAAAAGGTAGCAGTAAAACTAATCCATCGTATCAACAGTAAGACAAAAATTGTAATGCAACAACATGCATTTTTGCATTAATATATTTATTTTTAATTATTTTTGCTTGAATTCTATATAAATCACATTGATGTTTGCATCAGTGGTGTGGGTGTGGTTATTTAAACTGTGTCTCGTTAAAGGTGAAACTACCTCAACAATAAGGTAGAAGTAAAAGCAAAATAGAAGTGATGACTGTTCAAGTGACATAAATGAGAAACATACAATTTCATTAAGTTTTCTGCACTACTGGTAGATTTAGCAGAAGAAATGTCAATGTATCAATTACAAACCGACACTGAATATTTTTTCAGCATCACCATCACAGCACAGTCTTTTTAAATATTTTCTTACGGATGCTTTACTTTTAGATTAATAATCAGCTATAAAAAAATCCACCTCTTTGCTGGTGATGCCTTCCGACATAAGTCTTAATAAAGTGCCATTTACGTGAAACAAAATAAAACAGCATTTCAAGCAACTATGCAGCCAAATCCACACATTTCAGATAAAAAACGATCAAGGCATCTAAACCGGTTGACAGATGAAGGCTCATTTCTGGATAATTGAGGGTTTGATCTTATCAAAATCTTTAAGGTCTGAATTGAAAATACTAAAAAATATTCTTATATTTTCTGAATCTGATCCAGCTCATTAGTACATCCCACAAATACAAAAGTGTGACAGCATGTGGAATCAAACAGATAAAAAGAAACCCTTCAGAAAGAAGTTCATGCATGAATTCTAAAGTTAAGCTGGCATCTGACATTTTTGAAGGCCATACTTTGATACTTCCTGTTTGTGCGCGCTTGCATGTGTCAGCAGAGACACACACACAGAAACACACACGCAGGCATACTTAAATCCATCAGAGAATCACTGTCCCTCTGTTCATGTCTGTCTTGATCTTCTTCTCGTTTAATCTCCTTTCCTTCTTTTCTCCCAGGAATTTCTTTTGTGTGTCTGTCACCATTAAAGGCCTTCGACATGTGTCCAAATACAGGCATCACCCACATAAATCCTGAAGGCCAACTATATAGCTATAAATATACAAAGCTTTGAAATTAATTTAAAACCATCCTTCTTCGCTAGAAGTCTTCAGACAAAGAAAGGAAGAAAAGACATAAGTTACTCAGAGTTAGTCAGAAGTTAAGAAGTGTCAAACTGCAACAAAAATGTCTCAAAAACCACTTCATCATTGTATGATGTATCATTATAAAGGGTAAGAATCAAACTAATACATGGCAACAAATAATAATTGCTTTTGATTCAAGAAATCACAGATATTAATCTTAAATCTTACATTTGTTTACCTAAGCCTTAGTTGTTGATAAGTAGGTTGGTGTTTTTTCTGAGAAAGCAGAGCCTAAATCACTTTAATATAAAGATTAAAGAGAAAAATGTCAAATCCTCACACAGACAGAAAATAAAGAACCTGATGCAACCGGTAGAAGATAAGTTCCAATTATCGTTGGCACAAATTGATTTGTTTGGTACAAAATCATCAGTGCATGTTTCCTAAAGGATGACTGATAAGTCAATTACTGAACAGACACCATCTGGCACAGATATTATAAACACATGGCGGGCATTTCATGTCTTTAAAGGTGATGGCATTGTGTTAAAAAAAGATAAGAGCTGCCTTCGTTGTGCCTTCATTTAAAAGTCAAGTCATTACAATTATGAGCTTACTGTGCTGAAGTACCTTTATTTGACCCCCAAAATTGGACATAATAAACAATTTTGCCACAACTGAAATTTGCAAATTTGCAAAAGGCCTTAATGGCTAAAAAAACTGAATAGGCTGAAAATGTAATATCCCCAATGTACAGAAACATTTATTTCAGTTTAAAACATTTTTGTTTTATTTGTTCAATTTTATACTAGTGTCTACATTTCTGCAAAGTAATAACTGTTGCTAAATTGGACTTTCATTCTCAAAACATATTTTTTTAAACATTATGACCGTGAAATGAATCCATACTTATGGATTAATGGATACATTTTTGGAAACAAGCAGAGAAAAAGCACAGCAGAAGTCATCTGTGCCTGTCATCACGGTCACAGCAGCAGCACCGTGAACCAAAAGCTCTCTGATAAGTCAGACCCCTGTTCACTCCAGAGCACATCACCATAATCAGGGGACAGAGATACTGTACAATCCTCATGGAAAACAGCAGAGATGCTTCTCCGACAAATTTCAAAAAGTCCCAGTTTTCAATTAACTAAAATCTGTGTGCATGGCTTTTAAAGTTATCTACCCCATTAATACTAATACTGTTGTATGTTTCACTTGCAAATCATACCAGATAAAAGACTGCATGATAATTTACTAACCTTAAAATAATGCTCTGAGTTTTGATGACAAAAACAAAAACATAAGAAAAAGCAATCAGAGTGCAAAACTCTGGAAGTGTGATGATGCATTTGTGTTCAGGTCACTGAATATCAGCATGGCTCATATTTCTGTAAGGCCACTGGACATTGTAAGCCCACTGAAGATGTTTGCTACTGTCCACACAGAGAAAAGGCTAATAAACAAAGCTATGTGTGAAATGCACATGGCATTTAACCTCGGGCATGCCGTTGAGCATTTATGAATACTTCTTCATTTCCCCACATTCAAACCAACCTAAAATTTAATGGTAAAAGTCCGCGAAGCACATGAGGATGGCAGCATACAGAAATGTGTCTGTATCTGTCAAAAGGCAAGTCTTTAAACATGAGAGCTGGAATCGAACAACTAACAGAGACTTTTTAACTGCTGCGTTAAATTCACTGCAGCTGCAGATTCAGTTTGAAAGCAGAGGCAAAAGCAGAGTTTCATGCGATTTTGGACAAAAAGAAACAAAGAGCTCACTGGGTTTACAGTCATTTAAAAAGTGCACGGCTGCGTTGAAGGACATTTTATTGCTTTATTCGACCTGCAAGTATAATGGAAGAGATGTAACAAAACCTTCCTGATGGACACATTTGTTGAAAACACCCCCGAGGACCAACAGGGAGGTTGATCCTAGGAGAGAGAGAGAGAGAGAACACAACGGACTCCGTCCCTCCACAGGGCAGTGTTTGCTCGGCCAGAAGCCATGACAGACTGGCTCCGGCACTCCTAACACTTCAGATCTTTATTGCTCTCCACTCTTCGTTTTTTCACGGCTTTTACTCTTCTCAGGAAAACACTCATAAAGTAACATTTCATGAGTATGTAAAATTCGGCTCTCTGTTTTGCACACGTTAATGATTTGGGCTTTGAGCAGCAGCTCATTCCCTCTCAGCATAGGCAAAACGGTTGATGCAAGATTAGACAAAAGGCTGTCAACAGCATCCCGAACACACACCATGGCTGGTGTGTCTGCGGAGATTTTCAGAGCCAATTATGACATCCATATGTAGAAATGAGAACAGACAACTGGATGTGTTTCCTCTTACTTTTGACAAAAGACGAACCTGAGTCGTCAGTTCAATTACAAATAAATACAGCAACACACGGAAGGAAACACACTCCATAGCAGTACATCACAGCCTTCATAACAAACCAGTTCTTTTCAACTCCTGTTATGGTATGTTTCTCGTCAAGCAACATCGATCACTGTTTCTATAGAGCATGATTCTAAAAAACACAATCATGAAAACAGGGCAGGCCAGTCTGACAGGACAACTTTCTTCCAAAGTAATGTGCAGGGATACAGAAGGTACAAGCTGGGATACATGAAAGCGTGAGCTCGAGTTAAAAGAGAGATGGAAATAGAATGAGAAGGAGAAGGAGCCACATCTGCACAGCTACAGTATTTCAAGGATCCAAATGACTTCAAAAGAATTGTACCGTTTTTCATCTGGTACAAGTGGCTTTTACTAAATTAGCAAGCTCTCGTTGCAACCTAATTATCAGGGAAATGTGTCACCATTTTATGTTAATGGAAACCAAAAATACACACAATGTTTACACGCCTCGTTTGTCAACTTCGCATTTCCTTTTTTTCTGGGTCCAATGCACAGAAACTCACCAACAATCGTAACAGTCAACATGTTGGGTTGTGTTGGTGGGTCAACCTAACATGTGCTGACAGCTGAAAACACCTATGCTCCATTAAGAAACATTCTCTCTCTGCTTTTTTTTAACCTTAAATCACTTTTTAAACTTTTTTCCTTTCAATGTGCCTATTCTTTCATTTAGAAATCCTATTGTACTTCACATATGTAGTAGAACCCCTTAGTTATCCCTCAAAAAATACATATTTTTCTGACTTGGTGTCCGAGACCCCCTTAGTTGTAAGCAAATGAAGCATAGAGATAATCTGTGCCTTTGCATATTCAGATATACTTTGCTTCAAGCTGAGCGAAAAGGGAAACACTCGGTCATAGTACAAGCTTTCACTTCACTTCAACTAAAAACAACTGATGTTGGTTGTTAAGATCCCTGCTTTGAATTCTTTAATATAAAACTCTTCGCTAATTGTTCAATCAAACTGCTGGGCTGCATTCAAGGAACAATATATCAAACCCTGTGAGTGGCACACTGCTTTGTTCAGTGAATTGAAAAGATGTCAAGGACATTCTTGGTTCCTAAAGTGAACTTTTCAGCGTGTGATACGGTTAACTTTGGTTCAGCATACCAAACTGGTCATTTTTTTAGAGCCTGTAATATCAGGGTTTCTAGCGTCAAGCAGTTTGGACACTGACACTGAAAGCTTTAATCTGACATACAAAGGCGTTTTGTCAAGTTCAAGACAAACTAATTTAATGTACAGACTTTAATCTTGCAAATGAAGAACGCTTTGGCTACATTTGGATATAAATAAACTGTACACACTGAGAGGAACATTTGCTTCAGTTGGAAAATATAATTCTTTAGAGCTGACTTCAAATTTCAGGTTGCCACCTAATGTCAAACTAAGACTGGTGGCAGTGGCTTTCAAATGTAGAGTTAAGGTGTCAAGGTCCACATTTTGGGTGTCAAAAAGGGCATAACATGATCTCAGCTTTATCATTAAAACTAAAAAAATTCCCGGCCTTTCATGATTTGATGTCAGAAGCATTCTACAGGTTGATAATTGTGTTTTTTCAAAGGAATGAAGATGTAACAGTCGTAAGCATTACAATGACACAAAACTCCAAACTTAGTCAAAATGGAACCCAAACGCAGCAAGTAGAGTGAGAAAAGACGGGGACCTAGGATAGACCCCTACGGAAAGCTACGGCCAAGAGAGACTGTAGACAATACAAACTCACTCAAAGACTAGAACCTAACTGAAACGCCTCAGGAATGATATTTCTGCAGAGAAATACATTTCATTCAATAAAACATAACTTTCTCTGTTATGTTTGAAAGGATCCTGTATGCCTCTTTGTCTGTGAACACCAGCAGAAGTTTGGTAAATTAACATCACATGGCAAATATGCGTTTATACAGTAATCAAAACTTCGGTACCATTGAAATAATTTGTCTTTCTAAACATAACTTAAAAACTAGTTGGAGGTAAACTTATGAATAGCCAGAAAGAATGTCTTTGAAAACCACAAAAGCATTGCCAGCACGCACACACACACACACACACACACACACACATAAACACACGATTCCTGGCTGGGGTTCAAATGGAGGCTGATTTAACTGATGTAACTGCAGTTTTGCTTTTCTGCTGGGCTGAAACCCCTGGCAGCCAAACTGTATCTGTCTCCAAAGACACAGTGACAGATCTGATTTCAGCAGAGCTAAACTCTAGAAGGGGGAAAGAGAAGAAGGGCAGCGAGAGAGAGAAAGAGATATGTCCAGGAAGGAGGGAATATAAGTGACGGTAGACAGCAACAGAGATAAAGGGAATGCATGGAGGAAGAACAGGGAGCTGCTGCCGTTTGCTCCTCAGAGCCACCTGCCCTTAACTGCCCTTTCACATCATATCCAGTAATGAAAAGATAAGAAGGCAGAATAAAAGGGGCTCTCATACTGTTTAACCTCATAGATTACAATGAAAAGTGGCAAAAACCGCTCTGCTGATGACCCGGGGGCTGTGAAAGTCTGTTTTACCCGTCCAATAGACATTCATATGCTGCTGTGTCTCTGGCAGTCGGATGAATGAAAATCTATTGCTTACTCTGCTTTTTGCTCTGGTTTTCTCTTCCCCATGTCCTTTGGGAAATATCTGGATCTTCAGCTGTCAAATATTTGGCTTTGTTCGCCAGCTTTGCGGTGCTGAGCTGGGATTGCACAGTGGGGAGTTTATTGGGGATAAACGGCAGAAAATGGCTAGAAAGGGTGCTGTGAAAGCACTCGGAATGCAACATGTATGCATGGCGTAAAAGAATCCAAAACGAAAAGCCAAATTATGCTAATGAAAAAAAAAAAGGTAAATGTAAAAACTCTACATGCTGGTTAATTTCTTTAATTGTTGGTGGTGGAGTTACAAGAGTGAATGGCTTTACTAAGAATGGATTTGCAAATAATTATTATTGATTAGTTTGATTCTGTGATTAAGAGGCACAAAAATAGTCCTTGAATAACAAATAAGTAACAACCTCTAACTGTTAATGCAAACACTTTTCCTTGATCAGTGGCATAATCTTATGGCAGCTGATCCAAACAATCTGTTAGGTCTTAATAGGGTCTTCATCATGCAGCTAATATATTTTTTATCTTTGCCAAAACTGTAATATCTACTGATCCTTGGGAATACATTCGAAGGCCATGAGTAGAATATTCATCATCACTGCGCAGCTGGTGGTGGAAGCAAGAGGGAAAACAGGGGGAAGTGAGGGGAAGAGAGAGAGAGAAAAAAAGACAGAATCCAAGAGTAGAATGGGGCACATTTTGTGGTTATCTGATCTTTCTGCCCTCTGTGCTGTGAGCCTACAGTGGCCTCACTCTTCAGCTTCAAAGCATGCGTGTCTGAGGCCTCTCTTGTCCACAAAAACTACGTTCAGACAAACAGTACAATCTTTGTTTGGCTGGGACCTCACTGTTCTGTTGTTTCTCTCTTGATTTTTCTTCTGTGATTCTTAAAGTTTGAGGGCAAAAAACAACATTTGACTTGAACGTTTCGAAGTTCGTGCCTCATTTCAAGAAATATTTTGTCAACTGACAGCTGGCAGTATTGAAGACTGTGAAACGATACGTTTTTTTTTTAAATAGATCCTTATTTAGCTGGAAATGGCAGTTGGGAAATGGGGAAAAAACTTCCACTGATGTATAAAAACATATCAGTCAGTTTTTTTAATACAATATGACGTTAAAGGAAATTTTTAGTGTGATGTATTGTCAGAGTTTTGCTGATGCTGGTGTCAAGGGGTCGAAATTCAAATGCCAGAACGGCACGAGCTGCTTCTTGAGTAGATGATCCAGCACAATTTTGTACACAAGGATATGTAAGTATTTCTGGCATGTCAACCAGATTATTTGACAGCATGGCTTCATAGAACGGGGGTCAGGGTCAGGTAAGCACACAGAGAGTTGAGTCAGGGGTCAAGGAAGCCCCGTAGATCTCAACAGCTACACAGCACAAAACACAATCACAGCTGATTTGGGGCCTTATCGCTTCATGAACAATCAGCAAAGAAACATCTGCATATGAGCTGGGAATTGAACCGCTGATGTGGAAGCAGACTCCAAATGCTGAACTGGAGGTTTGAGGAAAACAAATGCCAGACATCTGCAGGGTTTGGTGAGGGGACATCACTCTTAGTCTGCTAAGCCATGCAAACACGGAACACAGACTGTTTGTGTCAGCACAAGCAGCACATTAGCATAGCCTGAGCTCTGTGAGACTTGATAAGCTGCGCGGCAGACGCTGGCTGCCTCCCCGATGATGAATGGATGGATGAGTGGATGGATGGACTAAGAGGTGGGCAACGATACCAGAGGGAACCAAACCCCGAGCAAACAAAGATTCGATAGGGTAGAAAATGCAGCAGCAGAGAGTGGAAAATTTGACAGGAAGAGCAAAAAGACGCCAATCAATTGTCAGTTTTTTGTTATCATGGACACAGAGCACTGCACCTATGACCTTCCTGTTTTTCAGCATGAGTTTAGAGCAATTTGAAGTATGCGATCTTAATCATTCATGGAGGCCATAACACGCACATTTCACAAAGAAAAATCTAGACCTAAGAAATGAACAAACTGTAGAGAAATAATCCCTTTTATTGTTATTTTCCACACCAGTAATCCTATTGGGACTCTTTAGATCCATCTCATTAACTCCTCTGGGCCCCCCGGTCTCCAGGGTGAACAGGGCTGTGCTGTTCTGACATGTGTATGGATAACAATTTCTCCACTCCCACTGAGAGCAGAGTTAGTCTTTTCTTCTTTTTTTCTTCCTGCGGCGCACATGGCAGAGTAGGGTTCAACAGTTTTTTTCCTCATTGCATCTTAAAAAAAAAGACAGCTTTAATTGCAACCTGTCAACAAATGAAGAGAGACTCACAAGAGAAAAACCCTTTATTCTCACGACAAATGGCAAAAAAGAAAAGGTTTTCTTTATTTAGGTCTATTTTACATTTTACTACAACATGGTTGAGGCTATTGATGCCGTCCGTCCCTCTGTAAATATAGGTCATGGTCACAAAACTAGCTTGTGATAGTTTTTAAACTTGAACTTTTTAAAAAGAAACAAATTTTACACAAGAGTAAAACAAATTTTAGCCAGAAATCCAGCACATCCCCGAGTTGGGGGTAAAAAAAAAACAGTTTCCCAATGTTTTTTTAAACATCTGGAAGATGGTGAAGCACAGTGCTGAAAAGCCATCCCAGTTTTGGCAGGTTACAGGCTGCCTGTCAATCACAGGGCCACGCAAGAGACGAACAAGACAGACAACCATGCACCACCATCAGAATCCCTCCTACAGGCATTTTAGCATCTCAAAATAAACTAAACTGCATGCTTCTGGACTGGGGGAGAAAACTGGAGTACCCAGAGAAAAACATGCAAACTCCACACAGAGAGGCACTTTGCTGGGGCCCAAACTGGGAACCCTCTTGCTTTACTAAACGTATAATGAATAAGTCGTCCCTCACTGATGAAATATCTCATTTTTAGTTGTTTCTAGAAGCAGAGGAGGTATAAGCATCACAATTATCGCTACCTTTTTCTTAGAAAAGAACAAAGTCATCTCTTTGAAATAACTGGAGAGAGAAAACAAAGAAGTATATTGTGGGTTGACGACACTCTTATTTCGCCCTCTCTTTAATCATGCTGAAAGCCCTCAGGTGGTCCCCAATTAGATAGATGAAGGAACTGCATTTTGTTGCAGTGCTAATGTTAGCCCAGATTTGCATTTTCTGCTGAAATATTGCATAAATAATAGCAGAATATAATGTACTATTGCAATTTCTCTTTATAGTGGATAGAAAAACTATTTCTGCACACTAAACTGGGTGTGTTAACATCACATCCGGCTGCAACGTGAAGTTAAATGACACAACTTTCGATAGTATTCCTAAATTAATCCTAAATGCATTGCTCCCCCCTCCCCACGAGCCATCATCACTGCTTAACAGTACGACTTTTTCAGTAAGTAGCTAAATTACACTCTGGAGCTGCATCCAGCTGGCTACTTTCTGCCAAAGATGCTGTCAGCAGTGACAGTTTTATGCCAGCGAAAATCTGGCTGTGGGATTAAAAGGCCCAACTGCATGGATGGCATCGACCGCATCAGCTTTCGTGGTCTTACTTGTTATGAAACTTCAGCTCCAAAAAGTTGTCATTAGTAGCTGTGATGTCTCTGTAACTTATCTCTTGTCTTGCAGATATACTAATGGATATATTTCCTGGTATTAAAATTCCATCACAACGTTGACAAAGACTCATCTTTTGAAAAATAAATGCTTTCTTGCTTCCACTTGTGTTTTTACTACTTCTTACAAATTGAACGATGACAGAAATTTCTATGGTATCAAAAGTAAAAAAAACAGTCAGTTTTCATTACATTTCTCTGCAGTTTTTGTGGTGATCTCTCACACAGTAGATGCAACAGCTTGGATCACTGCAATGTTTCAAAATGAATGAAAACCAAGACGAATTGCTCAGTAACGCAAGATAATCAACTTTAATCTAATCAGCAATTCAGCATACTAAAATTTGAATTATTCAATAAATTCCAACTCTCTAGAGAAATGGAAAGACCTACAGTGCTCCAGCATGTGCTTTTCTGTATTTATCTATAATAGTATAATAAAGTATCACCATATGTCTTTCTATACAGAAATGATCAACTGTGCATAGAGATACAAATATTTAATGTTTTTCTTCTCTTTAATTTCTTGTCGAAACACATATGATAAAAAAGCTGGATGGATTTAATATTAAAATATTGCTATGAAAGGTTAGTGATGAAAATCATCCTCCAGTTTATCAAAATTATCTTAATATTTCATCTTTCTCTCATTTACAATCCATTAAGCCTCATTTACTGAACCAGTGTGGCCTGAGGTTCTACCACATGCTCCTCAAGATTCCATCTGTTTAGTCCACCACTCAAACCCTCTGCAGGAGACGCTTAAAAACATATTTTCGTGATTTTGTGTGATCTTTTTAACCCACCTAATCCTGCTGACACCTCAAGCTAATACCTCTTAGTAGAAAAAAAATGCATAAATGACCTCAACAGATGAACAAAAAAAAAAAAAACAACTGATTGAACTAAAGAACCAGACAAAAAATAAATGACAGCAAAGAAAACTTCTTTCCTCTGCAGGAAATACAATCGAAATCTTCTGGTATTTAGAATGTGTGAGATGTCTGTTGTTTTAATCATTTACCTCTCCCTCAATGATCAGTGAAAACTGAAACAACACATCTCACCCCACACATCTGGCTTTTTGTCAGCAACCATAAGTGTTCACAATTTACATTAATTTCCTTTTTCTGCTTTTAAACTCTGTGTTTTGAAAATCTTGTCAAGCACTTGGAATTGTATTGTACACAAAATGTGCTCCATCATTAGATTAGCCTTGCATTTTTCAGTGACCATAAACCCCATGGCGACCAGTCTGAATGTCAGTGTGACACAGCAGTCAGACAAGAATTCACAGAAACGCTGTGGAAATAAGAAGAAATACCTGCTGAGAGAACAGCTACACTGTGTCAAAATGACTCATTATGGGAAAATGAGTCTAACCTTACCCAACCAAGCAATTATTAGCAACCAAAACATGCAAAGGGCAAGGTTGTCAATAAACAAACAACCATTTGAAGGGTGGTAAGTAAAGTCAGAGCTTATGTTTTTACCCCAGTAGGTGAAAACTGGCTTCCCTTCATAGTCCTAGTATAGTGTTTTTTTGTTGTTTCATTTTGGCCAAGAAAATGCTTGAGAAGGCTAAGAAAAAAAATCCCAGGATGATGTGGATTTCTTTTACAGACTTCTGTTAAGCATAGCAAAGAGTTATAATGTGTCTTTCCGTATTACAGCCAAGAATCATCATGTTAGGCGTCAGTTCCTTTGAATTCAGTCAGCATGACTTTAGATCTGACAGTCAGCATGGAAACCATTAAAATGACTAGTCTAACAGTATACAGGCAGGTCTCTCCATAAGCTTAGATAGTAGCTTGGATAGTAAAATATAAACTGCATTTGCTTTGAGCCCCAGAGCTTGAATGATAAAAGTGCGGCTGTCTCATGTGAAAGGTTTCATACACCAAGAGTAATCTTTTCACAAAATTACAAAAGCTGGAAGAATATATTCAAAACCTGTTAGAACCTTTCAATAAAAAGCTTGAATGTACTGGATTGTAGAAGGACACATGGGGAAGCACAAAGCACCCAAACACAATATGCCAGAGCACACGATATGCAGCCTCTAACAAAAGAGTCATGGCACAACAACAGTGCTGAACACACAGATGGCCAAGTCCCAGTCCAAATGCTGTGAGGCGGTTCCAGTATCTCATCCTAACACAGGGCAGAGGAGAGAGGAATTATTTCCAAATCAGGCAATTTTAGCCTGGCTGTGAACAAGCCCGAAATGCAGAAGTTTGGGCCCTGAATCTCTTTTACATACTCAACTCAAATGTCTTCAGTTCAGTACAATTAAAGCTTAATTGCTCCTTTTGTTTCTTTAGCACTGTTGTATCGCATGTCTAGATAAGATGTAATTTTACTGCTACATAAGCTGTTAGAGACTCGAATGGAAAAACTTCCCACTGATATTACTGTCAGCAAATAAACAAACCAATTAGTGAAATTACATTACATTAAAGTTTTTCTTTTTCAGAGGGATATTGTTGTTTACAAGACTGACTGGACTTCACACAGAACTAACTGGACTGGTGAGCAGATTCAGTTAATATGAGACTTTCATTTTAAGATAGTTTATTAACAGATTCCATTCTAAAAACATTGAAAGTAGGCTGCTGCTGCTCTAGTTTTGAGGCGTTTAATCCCCCTCCAATGTCCTGCTGCTGAGTCCTGTAACAACCCATTGTTCATGGAAGTTTCCTGGGAGCTTTATCCCTGATGGCATGGAGCCTATACATGAGGAAGTATACATACTGTGCATGTCCACAACCATATACACACAAAACTAAAAAAGCTAGAGAAAGATTTTACAGTCCACAGTGGTGACCTAAATAGATGTACTATGGAAATGTACCACAGTGTATTTCCTCTGAGCTGAGGCTGAAAAACAACCACTGTAGTACACCTTTTCCTGTCCACGCAGCACTCATCAGTGTTCATCACATCTCACAGTGCCAGAGTATTCTCCAGGCACCTCAGTTTACCAGGTTTTTCCTTTCACAGCATTTCTGTTGGAAGACTTATGGAGAAAAATATGCATGTAAAGTCTACTTGTGGTTTTTATATCACAGGATGTGTTCCCAAATCATAGAGAAAGCAACATGGCCCATATGCAAATTTAAAAAGAAACTATGCATAAACAACAAGAGTTATAACATGCTGTCAGGTTTGAATTATGTGTGAAGCTAAATCTACAAGCCCTTCTGTCAATAGACGGAGAAATAAGAGCACAATAAGAGATGTAGGACGAGGTGACAAATCACCACTTAAGCTTCTGCTGTCTGCCCACACGGTAGAACAATGCAGACTCGGCCATATGTGAACCCACTGAACACCATGACAACAGAGCCACATTATGCTGCTTTTAAAACCTATTTACTGAATTTATGTGATATAAATGTGCAACAAGAACAAATATATGGAAATGGCAACACGGGAAAAGACAGCCGAGTGTCTTACATTTCACAGAAAGATAAATATGGTCAGGCACAAACACCGAAATTCTGGGGAAGCTACAGAAATGATGTTTTTTAGCAAAGGAGAAAACAGTTTGATGCAATAACCAAACAAAAATCTCAGCAAGAGAGATTGAGGAGTGATGGATGGGTTCACAGTCAGACCTGATTTTCCAGAAGCCCCAATATGCCGAGACACATTAAGTCTGGGCATACGGAGCAAGAAGTCAACATGTTACAAAAACCACTCCTGAGCAATTATGAGAGTTGAGCAGGGACCACCATCCTGCTGAGAGAGGCCATCTCCAGGAAATCTCATTATCATGATGGGCTTCATGTAGTCTGTAACATTTTATGTGGGTGGAATATGTCTAAATACAAACATCTGTCTATATGATGTAAAACATAAAATGACACTAAAGCATTAGATACAATAGAAAACAAGCTCTGTAGGAGTCTAAGTGAATTTGGCTGGAGTTCCTTTTATGCTTCATTGGTTTCCATCAATACAAAAGCTCGACAGGCCGGATCTGCCTGAAGACTGGCTTACTGACTCCAGAAGCCACATTTTTTAATTGACAACAACACATTGGCACTATCATGGTTTGGGTTAATCTAAAATTGTACTGTGACGCTAATGTCAGAGGCAACTGTCAAAGATTGGTCACTGATCACCAACAGTGAACACGAAAGCTTCCCAGAAGCAAGACTTTAGGAGCAACAGGAGGGAAAATGAATTTGGCTGGCAGGGGGGACTGCAGACATGAGAGGTTTAGGAGACAGTTTGGATGTAATCTCTCAAACTAGCAATTATCTGACAGCTGAAAAAGGATTTCATAAATTTGGGATGAAGCTGCATGCAGCAGCAACAACATACATGCGGGCTTATTGGCATGCACAGCATGAGGGATGCGAGGGAGATTAGGTGAAATGGGAAACGTCAGGACAAAAAGCGCCTACGTGATGACAGCGATTTCAGGTGTGGTTTCCTCCATACTGTGGCTTTTACTGCAGAGGTCGCTTATGTCTGTGAGAACTTTAATCTATTCTGACACATTCATATTTAACATACTCAGATGGTGATGCCATTATGATGAAATGCGCCCAATAAAGACCATCTTTCAAGGGAGTAGCATGAAGGGCAAAGACATTTTTAATTTTCTTTGTTGGAAGATCCGACGTGATGAGAGACATTGGGATGAGGGGACCATGGCTCAGCTGGTTGAGTGGTTGGTTTACAACTGGAGGGCTGGCGGTTTGATCCCCAGAGGATCTAAGTGGTGAAAGGACCTAAGTTAGGATACTGAACCCCTGTCATGCTTACCATCTAGATAAGAAGAGACTGTCTAGGAATGTAGCTCTGTCGATTAGTTGGTCTTTTTACTATTTTGTATGTCCTCCATCTGTTTGCATAAATAAAGAATTAAACCTGTTATTATTAACAGGCTCCTTCTTTCAGGCTTTGTAACATACTGCTTCTAAAAACAAAAAAGGGTTTAATTAATCTGCTACACCACATGTTGTACAAACTTGTCCAACGGTGATAAGGGAAGGTTTTTGATGAGGTGAAGTCGGAGGAATCAAACATCAATGAAGTCCAGTCAGGTTTCAACCCCCCCAGTACTAAATACTGCTCTTATTCATTAAAATGTTGCACTATGAAGTTCGGGATATGCAGATCCCAGACCCCAGGAGCCAGCTTTCCAAGTCAAAGACACAGCCTGAGTTTTGTCCTCTTTTTTGATGTGATTAGGTCCAAAGACTAGAGACTGATGCATATAAAAGTTAAATAAATAAAGCCAAAAAGACAGTAGATAAAACATCTAAGGTTTAAAATGTCTAAAACAGAGTCAAAATAAATTAAGGAATTGTAGTGTTTTTCCATTTATAATTCCAATAACGTAGCTAAAGAAAACCGAACCTTTTCAGATTTTGTAACACTTCTTTGTGTCTCAATACTTCTGCAAATGCAACAGGTTGATGCAGGATTCTACGATTTGGTCAGAGCCTGATAAACAGTGCATGAAAAGAGGAGGAGAGAAACTGTAACCTTTGATGATAAAACTTAGACGTAAAACAGAGCTGAACCTGCTCCCTGCGTTATGCTTGATTGTTCAGAGCATCGATTTCCCTCCGTCTGCACAGTTGTGGGTGTACTTGTGTGAGTGCTCGGTGTGTGTTAGGGAACAGAAAGACTGCTGTGTGCCGCTGGGTCCAGGAGCGGTGAGGGGTTAACAGCCTCACAGGGGTCGCTGAGCTTTAGTTTCATCTTGAAAAACAGAGATGAACTGACGGTAATGTGTGTGTGTGCTAGTTAAATCACCAAAACCACAAGCATTGTGTTTGCTGATGAGAGTGTGCCTCCATACATGTGGCACTACCTCCAAATATCTTTTTATAGTAAGATCTGAGTGGCTACAGTACACTGAGATATTTGACAGTGTGTGAGTGTGTGTGTGTGGCTGCATGACAGACAGCACAGATAATGAGCATGTCTCCAGAGAAAGCAGTGACCGTGCTTTTATATAAAGTGCTCCTCTGTGGTAGCTATACACTAATGGCACTTATACTACAAGCCGTTGATATAAAGAGATCAGATACAGTCAGAACAGTGGACGTCGGTTTTAAATATTTATAGCTATGGAACGGTAGAAGATGGAGAAGCCACGATGAAGTTATTGCATGAGACAGCAGCTTGCTTAAATTTGATGAAGATAAAGGATTGAAAGCGTCTTCTAGGCGAGCAGCGTCTTGAACAGTTCCTGTTAGACGAAAGCCGCCCTCCTTTCCAAGATCATCACGGCCCATGCCCTGCACGCAGTGGACAGCTCCAGTAACAAATTAGCGTCCGATGCGGGACTAACTTGATTTGCAACGACAGCTGATCTTTACACAGTCGCTCCTGTCAGCACACTTTTAATAGGAGGGTTGAACTTTGGGCCTCTCTTTGTGATACGCTATTTATTCAAATGCCTGCAACTGCAATGCAATCACACACAGCGTGGCACAAAAATGTGCTAATTGGAGAGGTGATTGATAACAGACCAATTTTGCTCATCACACCATTTCAGATTGACTTCTTGTTAGCAGGCCAACCTAACAAACCTAACATTTCCCTGGCATTATCAAGTAGGATTGCATGAGAGAGTGCAAGTTTTAAACTAGACAGTCAGCGTGTGTGATTCCCCCAGCCAGCTCACTTTTTGAAATTGACAAGAATAGGGGAGGCATCCTGCAGTGGACTGTGGGACTCACAGTCAGTCACACTCACTTCAAACTCAGCATGAGATGTCTCTGTTGTCTGCTGGTTACTTTGAACTCCTTTTGACACATACAATTTTCACTGTTGATGAATGATTTACAGATTAAACATGACTGATTTTGAATCCTGAGCTGAATACTACAGGATAAAAGCATTTACTAATATTTTCTGACTACTGTTTATAACTGCAGTTTCCTCTGTTGTGCAGTCTAAAAAATGTTGGCATTTTTACCAGCATGAATTGAAAGTCTGGCTTTGTGCGTGCATGTGTGTGTTATTAAGGATAGTGTGTTCGAGGAGACATCAGCTGATGCGGAAACTACGACAAAGTTGGCTTTGAGTTTAATTTATTGTTTGTCTAAGATCTGAATTTGTAAACATAATGTGTCACAACCATGCAAAAAAGAAAACATTATCCAAGCTTTGAGATCATTTTAGGTAGCAAAATAAATAACTGATGCTGTTTCGTCATTTGCCATTGTTGTCACATGTTTAATTTTTTAGTTTGCTGAGCACATTGTGGCAAAGAATGTCATCATCTTTGTGTGTGGAAGTTCAGCTCACATCAGGGACCTCCACTGACTTGAAGCTAACAAGATGAGCTTCCTGTAGAGGACCTTTCTGTACTCTCAAACCCCAGCCGGTCCATGCAGACGGCACCTTTCCTGAGTCTGGGTCTGCCAGAGGTTTCTTCCTGTAAAAAGTAATGTTCTCTTTGCACTGTCACCTCGTCCATGTTGAGGATTATTCAATGAAGAGAGATTTCAGTGCAATCCGTTGGTCTCCTTAGCTAAGGTTTGAATGAGCTTTGTAAGATTTGGACCCACTGGAAGTGAATGATTGGGAAGTAATCGATTTTCTCGTGATTAATTGGATTGTAATTTTGCTGATTTGAGATTAAATTTGTTTAGATTTCTGTTACGTAGATAAAACTGGACTGTCTTTTGTACACAAACAAATCATAAATGAACCAGTCATAATCAATAAGATGATCAAGATGAATGTTCATGGTGTCATGTTGTTTATGCTAATCTGGAATGATCAAATATTCTGTTGTATCACATACTTGCCTTTTTAAGAGTAAGGCAGCAGCAAAGGAAGCAGGTCTGATGCGTGACATTAAAAAATACTTACATCCCTATTTCTAATCACGTCACAGTGATGTCTGACAGTTTTTCAGCCCCCACAAGAGACCCAGCAAAATCCATATTTAGATGTACTCAAACATAAGAAGACTTGAAAAGGAACTTGACAAATAAGCAGAGGTCTCAAGAGGAAAGTAGTGTTTATTTGCAATGTACAATTAACCGCAGGGCAAGATTTCCCTGCGTTTTAATTCTAAGTGGTGCTACAGTTTGTCAAAATACCTTCAACTGACACTGAGGGAGGAAACATGAATAAAAAACATATCTGAAGAGCTGTTTATAATAGGATATTAATAATATCCATTATTTTTGTTATGCCCTCCACAGTTTGTCATTTTCATCACCTCAAAAGTAACTATTTACTATATTTTCCTGAGATCTTTATTTTTCTGCTTTATTTTTATTTGTTGTTTGGCTTAACTCTGCACCAAGATATCTTAATATTCACCAGATTGTGTGCATACAATTCATATACAGAGAAGACAAATTCATTAATCTTGATGATGGTGTTTTTAAAAAAAGTGCTCACAGGCAAAAAACATCCCATTCTTGAATGTTATTTCATGTGTGCGGTGATACAAATTATGCAAAGCTTTGCAGAATGAACATCATAGGGTTGGGTATAAAAAATGAGGTGTGATTTGGAAACCAGCAACTTGTTGAGGAACATTTGTAAGTCAACACACGTCAACAAATGTTAACTTGGAAGCAGAGCTCAATAAACTTCAGAAGAAAAGTTGCCATTTTGAAAGAACTCTCTCTCTATGCCCTTATTTGGAAACTCAAACATTGGGCCTCTGAGTAACAAGTGTTAAGAAGGGTCCAGACATTTGCTACTCTATGGTTTATCGACCCGTGAGTCACAACATTAAAACCACAGGAACCACAGGAAAAAACAGATTCCCTTTGTCCATATGGATCCTCCAGTCATCATCCAACTCCTTCCATTCCACTTCACATCCTGCCATTCTTCTTCCTGATTGAACATAATTATCAGACCTCTCCAAGCACTACAACTTTGGCTGCCATTAAACTAAGTTGCCAACTGTCTGCTGACCTGCTGAGACAACGTCAAACCTTCAAAGCACATGAGGATGACACAACAAAGACATGTCCTTCTAAATATTAGTGAAGCCCTGCCAGACGAATCCTTTTTCATCCTGTTTCTGTCAAATAGGTGTTACATCCAATAGTCTGAATACGTTTGTTGGCTGATAGCCACAAAGATTTTTCACCCTGATGCTTCATTGAAAGATTAAGAAGGATTCTAAAAATGCCCACAGAGACACTGTCAAAACACAGTTTTCAAACAGTGTTTTTGGTGCAACAAATGTTCAGTTAAAATGTACCTTGAGTTGGACTGAAATGTTCGTTTGGACTCTTTTCCTGTATAATACAACTGTGCATCAAAGAAGAAAATTCTCTTATAGAACAAACTATCTTGCATTATTAATGTATTGAAACAAATAACCACTTATCATTTCCTGGGCGTGTGTGTTTGCACATTTTTTGTGTATCCTGTGACCCCTTAAAAGGATCCATTCAACCCACAGAGGATGCGGCTTCAGAACTGACTACTGCTGCCTCTGGCATGTTAAACTCCTCTTCAATCCACCTCCCTCTTCATTTTCTGCCTTCTTCTCGCAAAGCCTCCCCCCATCTCAACACCGCCTCCTCTATTTATCTTTAATCTGCTCATCACCAACTCATCTTTCTCCTCCAGCCTTCCTCCTCTTATCTTTCCTTTCCCTGTTCTAATTTGTTCTGTCTCTTCCTCCTCCATCGCCTGTTCCTTTGTGGTGAATTATTAACCTATGAGGTCTTTAGTCTTCCTTACACCTAACATGAAACACGGGGGGACAAATGATATGAGAAATGATGTCATCTGATATTTTGTGTCCAGTGAACATAGACAAAGCCGGCAGAGGTGAAAGCTTAGCACTGCAACATGAAAATGTGGAATGAAGGTACTTTTATTCTATTTTCACCTTTGAGAAAGTTTGATATGATATGCCTAAATGTATCTTAAATGTATCTTTCGTTTAGAAATATTCTCATATAAATGTAGTGGAGTTTAAAGTAATATTAAACTTTATACACTAAGGTTTTACTACCTATCCACAGTAGTATATGCTGCCAAAAATCACCAAATAGAGTTTAATTCCTGCCTTATCCTTTGGTAGATGATTAGTTTGGTTGCCTTCAGTCGTTGTTTGATGACCCTCCTGCCTTTAAATTCAACTTTAGTGATTAAATTATAGCTCACCAGTTTGAGACCCTGATGTGGTGTAAGAATGATGCATAGGACAATTTATAAAGAAAGGTGTTCAAATACAAAATGAATTAAGGGTCATGCTCACTGTAAGATATAATATGACTTTACTGTTCTTCTGAGTTTGTGTTATTGCCTTTAATAATGCACAACTTACTAAGATTAGCCATTGCTGTTCCCAGCAACAAGCACTCAGCCATTCATAAAAATTCCAATTATATTAAACCTCCTATTTGCAGTCCAGAGTTGCCCCACAACTAGTAGTAATCCTTTTAACTACACCACATCAAATCTCTCACAACACTAATCCGTTAGGCGTGATGTTCCACCGCAGCCACTCATCTGTACACCCTTCTGACTGTGCTGCGCCGTGCATAATGAAATTGTAATGGAAATTTGTTGCATTGCCGAGCTTGGCAACATCTTAACTATTCATATGCGTTGGGTTCACACTCATAATGAGGTAGGCTGCGGTATGGTTGTGCATTATGTACAAGACAAGCCTGACATAAAGGGGGAAAATAAAAAGTCCCGTTGTGTAAGGAAGTCTGTTTGAATGAGACACAGAAGAGAAGCCTCAGAGAAGCAGCAGCAAAAACATAAAGATTGTGTTGATTTTCTTAATCTGAATTATCACGTTTGAAAAAAAAAACACCAGTTTTTGTTGTTTGTAACGCCAGACAGAAACCTCTCCTTACTCCTGTGAAACAGCTAAAAGGCAGTGAGGTGTTGTTATTCAAGACCGTGGGTAAAAGTAGGCATGATGTCATTTCAGAAAATTTCCACAATTCTGTTGGCACGTACATTCCTTCAGATAGTTTCAAAAGATATGAGACTTTTCCAGAATTCTTACAGTCTAATCAAAGCCAAAAGTATGGTGTTATACAATGTTATTTCTTCCAGGTATTTGAATCAGACAATTTACCACCAGCTGAGAATGAAAATGCAGTTAAGCAGATTTCATTCTAACACAATAGCCATGAGTGATACCTGGATCAATGTTTTCTTTTTATTCTTTTCACATCACCAAAATCAAATCAATACACGAGATAATAGACCTGTTTTTTGTTGTTTTTGTTTTGTTTTTGGACCAAAGAGAAGAGAATTTGCCATCAGGGTTCACAGTAAGCACGAGAATGACTCTGAGCAGTTAAGTGCTGACTTTCAGACCCTAATTGTTAATTGCCTAAATGTCTCCATCTTCCCTCACAGAATTTACGGAGGGTTGTTTCCCTGACACCCGTGATTACTCTCATGCCTGATTAGCAGCCTAATTAATGAAACCCAAATAAACAAGGACCAGCTCCAACAACAACTTAAAGAGCTCCTGAACGTCAACAACAATCTTGGAGACAAGTAAGGCAGCAGTTGGTCAATTCATTTTCAGGTGACAGGCGTATACTGGTCTAGTTCCACACAAAAGAGAGGAAAAACTGACATCTCATGAGGCTACTGTTTGTTTTATGCTGTTGTGAATCTAATTGGGTCAAACAGGCCGATCTGCTTCAGTTTTGGTCTTTAGAGTGATACAGAATGAAAGTTTTAAAAAATGAATTCAACTTTGAATCCCCTCTTACTTTGTATTGATCAATTAAAAAAATAGCAAATTAACCATTTTAGATTGCTGCCTTAGAATATTTGAATACATATCTGAAAATATTATGTTAATCCTGCACAAGTTTGGGTTTATATATCAGGGTCCCTGCCCTTTTACCTCTGATATTTCTTTACTAAACACACACAGGCAGGTCTCAGTTATTACTATTAGATATTTACATTGTAAAGATGGCAGCTGTCTGCACAGCTGTGAGTATCAGCACAAAGCGATCTGACTGTTTCACAGTGCTGATCAGTGAAAATGGCGAGTTCCACCTACTTAGACACATTAAAGGCTAACCTTACAGACCGGCGAATATGACACGTCGCCAGCCCCCTCGCCAAACCGCCAGAGAGCTCTGGGGATTCAGCAGAATTTGATGTGCTTGATCTGAACACTTTGAAGATGTTGCCTCCTCTATGCTGACGTTTTAGCTGCCTCTTTCGTATAATGTATGTCAAACTAGGCTGAGGTCATGGTATGCATGTGTGCATGTACGTTGCTATATGTATCAGTGATTAAAGTCTTGTAGCACGAATTTCATGCCGATTACAAAATGAGTTGTCATCTGTCACACGGTGCCTGTGGCAACACTTTGACGTGTGTGTGCACTGGGTCTTCAAGTGTAAAAACACTGCACCAGTCCTAACATCAAAGAAGATGTATCCACACAACTAGGAGACTAAGAGGTTACAGTCATGTTAATGGCTTTGTGAGGAAGTCTACGGCAACGCCTGCAGCTAAATGCTAAGTGCTTCATGCAGGTTTAATGTTCAGCTGCTTAGTTCTGCACGTCAATGTGATAATAATACAATAATCACAGCGTATAGCTAAAGAGAACAAAATTGCAATAAGTTTATTAAAGAATTTCAAATTTAAACTTGACTCACCCCTTGGAGGAAAAGTTTAGAAATCATTAAACTTTTCAACTTGTGGGGTTTCATTAAGGTCTGTACCAACTTCCACAACATTCCATTCAAAAGTAGTTCAGAAATGCCCCTGAAAGCTAAAACTGAATGATCTCATATTGTCCGAATGAATGATAAAAATGTCCACATATTTAATGCCATTCCATCCAGCAGGTACAGAGATTTCTCAATCTATAAATGGATCTAAACAGCAAACCCTCCAACAGGCTGACACGGTCCTTCTTTTTGCAATCTGTTACAATCTGAGAAATCTCCAAAGCAAAGTGAAGACAACAAAACTGTTTTCATGATTTGAAGAATAAGTGCATATCACATCACAGCATGCACACACACAGATGGCCTGCTGACATTTCATGGTTTGATGAATGTTGCAGCTGTTGTGTGACAAACAAGTTACGTTCCCATCTTCTGTTACACTGAGCGCAATCAGCAGCTGTTATGACCTAATAACAGAGTAATCCTCTCCCACCACAGAGTTAAAAAATGACAGATGAGTTTCATTAAGGATTTTGAAAAGTATGACCATAACCTGACAGATACTGTATGACAGATTATTTACTTAAATCTATATACATGACGTATTCAAGATTATGCCACAGAAATACCGCTGCTCAATCTAATCATATGTTTTAAGCTTTTATATGATTCTAAATGGTTTGAAAGTTAATCAAATAAACTTTTACAATTGAATTGTCTTCTTGCCTTTGTGGCAAAATTAATTAAACAATCACCAACATCAACAGATTGTTCTGTTTTTCTTTCTATTTAAAGCACAAAGTCACAGAATCCTCTACAGTATATCACCAAAGTAGGCATACATTCGCTTCCATGAAATACGCTGTGCAACAAGTCCAGTTATAAAATGTCCTCACTCCTAAATATTCCCAAATGAACTGCCAGTGGTGTTGTTACAAAGTGAAAGCAACTCAGCCACAAAGTGGAAGGCTATGCAAACCATGCGTAAAGACAACTATGTGGGAGCTTCATGGAATGGGTTTCCATGGCCAAGCAGCTGTATCCAAGCCATACATCCCAAAGTGCAATGCAAAGCGTAAAGTGTAGTGGCCCTTAGCCTGCCTACGAGACTGAGCACCAGTGTATAAACAATCGCCATAAAGACATGGATAAGAGTTAGGCCTGCAAAACGTTCTGACCTGCATCTGACAGAAAACCGTGGGGAGGAATTAGAGCAGAGACTGAGAGCCAGGCCTTCTTGTCCAACATCAGTGTCTGACCTCACAAATGTGCTTCCTGGAAGAACACTCAAAAATTTCCACAAACACACTTAAAACCCATGGATAGTCTTCCCAGAAGAGTTTATTCTGCCATAGCAACAAACAGTGGAAAATATCAAATTAACCCCAGGGTATTTAGAATAGGATGTCACTTAAGTTCATATGCAAGTCGAGGCAGGTGAGTGAAGTCTTAGAAAAAGGTTTCCGAAAAGATATTGGCTTCATTCTCCCCTCTGCGTGACCTATATACATATACATACATACAGATTCATATTGGATATGAAAGTAAGGAAATCCCTTTGCAATGTTACGGGGAAAAGTGCAAGTAGGGACACATAAACAAGGACACGGTCTGAGTGTAGCTGCTCATTTGTAAATGCTGGAGGAGTAAACAGACAGAGACAGCTCAAGAGTGATTCTCACAAAGGGGACGATAAATCACGAGCAAAGTTTATAACTGCCTTACATTTCCCTGAACAACTTTTAGTACTCAGTGAACTCAGTGGGATATAACAACAGCTTACATTCTCAAGGTTAAAACAATGTCTACAGGAAAGCTTGGCTTTACAAAGTAAGTCTTGGTGTGCAAACCACTAAGCTTAAAAATTAATAAATGAACACAAAGAACAAATCTGCAGCCAGATTATCATAAATGGTATGATAGTTGCCATAAACGCATTCTCAGCTGCTGCCTGTGCATGATTTACTGCATCTAACAAAAGCTGCTGTGAACGCCAAACATTTGCAAGAAAAGAAATCTTCCTTACTAAAGAAATACGCATGTACTTCAGGGAAGGGTTGCAGGGAAACATCTTTCCATACCCCGGAGAGCGATGGATGCTATGCAGTCAGTGTGATGCTGAAATAGTTGTTTCCATTACAGCACCGCTGGAATGGGAGATGACGCCCCACGACAGAGAGGAAAGCAACAGGTCAGCAGAAAACAGCGTGAAACACACACTGACATTGTCTCGCTCATTGATCTCCAAGACTATTTAAAAGTTGTCTGGGTGGAAAATCACTTCAAGAGGTATGGAGCAAATACTGCCAGCGTGAACGTCTCCAGAAGAACGCAATGCCTGCTCCGACAGGGTGTTTTTCAGAAGTCATGTTTTTATTAGCTCTTTGGAGCTTGGGACCACAGGGGTGGAGAGCTCTGCCTATTGTGGCCACCAGCATGTGGCAAATACTGAAAATCGGAGACAAACATCAACAGTACTCCGTTTCAGTGTGTCAGACAACACTGACTTTTTGGAAGAGAGCATCGCCACTGAAAACCCGAAAAGTCCAATTGCCATCGCAAATCTGCTTACCATTCGAGTTAGGCTGTGCACCGGAGAACAGAAGGAAGTATCGTTGTGAGAAATCTAGAGCATGTTTTGTATAAGCCAAAAAATCTCAGGGCTGCAGACACTGGCACACATTCTGCAGTTCATGACACTGCAAATTTAGTTCATAGAGAAAATCAGCATAGGTTTATGGGTGTGAAATTAGTTCATAAAAGGTTACATTTAGAAAACTCCTGTGTCACATTTGAAACGGAAAGTGAAACCTGACATGGAGGTTTTCAGACAGCTAAAACATCATAAAGACATTGGACAAAACAAACCAGCATGTTCTTAAACCTCTCTTTGTGGGAGCCTTTTTTACCTGGAGGAAACTGACTATTCAGAGGAGGGAGGAAAAGCCAGAACTTTGTTTGCTGTGAAAGAACTTCACAGTTATAGCCGTGCACGCATGGAAAGCAGAGTTTAGTGGCATAAAAGAAAAACACTGGGCACAAACAGACAGAGGAAGGCTACTTCATGTTGGGCTGACTTTCTCAAACTCGGCCTCTCATGTGCTGCCATTTTCTACAAAGTTCCTGCTTTCTGTGTGAGAAGCTACTGGCTTTCATTCAGTTAGTTTCTCTTTGCTTTGCTCAAGTCCCAGATGTATCAGCACATGTTACAGCAGGTGACAGAGGTAGCTGTGTTCATTAATACTTTTATTTGTTTTAATTATCTTTGTGTGACTTAAAATCAAAAAGATATTGCAATTCCATGGGTGTCTGGATGATATTAGAAGGATTTTTCATGCTGGGTCACCCTTGTTCCGCCTCATGCGGAATGGAAATGTCATCACTGTTTTTTTTTTGTATTTGTAAACAAACAAAATGTCTACATTATTAATTTTCTAAAGAATGTTAATGTGACAGCTGAAGCAGTAAATGTTCTCTCAGAAAGATCTCATATCTTTCTTATTTTATTTAGACATAACATTGGGAGACAAAAAAAAAAAAATCTGAAAAAACTGTGGCAGATGATAAACACATAAATCATTCTGAAAGGCCGAGTCTGCTGTGTTTGTATGTGAAAGAGAGTAAGTGACAGTGATTTGCCAGATGACAGAGGTGCGCAGGCTACGTGTTTTGTCATTCATCATTTGAGTATCTGGCTTGTTTGAGCACATTCACCTTAATAATCCCTCTGAACGAAGGATGGGCCCAAGAAGCATTTTAATACCCCATCAACGCTAAGCACAATATGAGAGCGCACGTACAAATATGCCATGTTAATACTGTATTCAGCATACATGATTAGAAATGCAGGAATATAAGCAAACACATTTCCCACTGAAAAAAGGAACATGGCAAAAATAAATAAACATCGGAAGACTTGACTCGGCATGTTTTGCGTATCAGCCTACAGTCAAGTGGACCGTTGACACACTGCAGCTAAACAGATTAAAACTGTGACTAATGATATTTCTCTGGTAGATTCATCTGGGGAATACTTATCGTTTTTAGAACTTTCTGTCCTTTTATTTGTTGTATGGTCACAAAATGGGTCATCTGGTTCTTTCAAACCAAAACTAGTTGGCACACTTCCCTTTTGCTTGAAAAATAACTTAAGCCTTCCTAACCGTGTGATGTAGCACAGCCAAATTAAGTTCACTTCTTTGAAGCTATGCAATAAAGCAATGAACTTTTTTTGCAATAATCTTAGTTCAATGCTCAGTCTATCAATCTCCAGCTATTTCTTTCTCTCTGTAGACACATGGAACAAGCACCTCAAACAGGAGGTCCTTCTTGGGCCTTGCGTAGGATTATTTGACATTATTTCTGCTTGTTCAGTGACAAAATAATGCATCCCGGTAAAGGATACTTCAGGGATATAATGATTGCTGACATAGTCCAGGTCATAGGGTTTTCACCTTTTAGATACAAAATACATCTTTCCTGAGAAGGGAGGAAAATTGCTGACACTGCCAATGTTGCATAACAGACAGTTAGAGCTGAATCTGTTTCTAAGTGAGAGCATCTTTGGAAAGAAAAAAGAAATTAAGAATTCTCAGAGAGAGAGAGAAAGAGAGAGAGAGAGAGAGGAGAAAAAGAAGGATGAATAAACACGGACAGGGAGGGAAGAGAAAAAAGTCCATTATACTGTTGGAAACAGAATGGTTCACTGGTGGGGAAAAAAAGTAATTATTTGTCCACACGAGGAGGAAAATCACACACACAGCCAAATAGTTGTATGGAAAGGGGTGACTGGCACTAAGGAGAGGAAGCAGAACCTTTTTAATGAAGTTATCTCAGCCATTATGTAGTCAAGAGCCCTTTGCCTTCATGGCTGTGGCTGCATTGTCTTCCTCACTGCGTGGGTGGGAGCACACAGAAATGTGTTCACGAAGGGAACAACCTCGTTTATTGGTTTGATTGAAACCAGTGAGGAAAAGGTGTGGTTTTTCCACTCTCACAGGACGGAAGCTGTTTTCTTGCCTAATGAACACGGGAAAAGGTGAGGAGAAGCTGACATTCCTTTTTTTTATTCCCTTTAAGTTTACCCTAAGGTTGTTTTCAAATCCTGTTTTCAGGGTTTAGAGCAATAAACTGTCAAGAGTAAAGAGAATGTCATGAAAAAATAAATGCGGCCTGTATGAGTAGCTCCTGGCAAGAAAGATGTAGTTACGAGTCAGTAACAATTTTAGCTGGAATTTTTTCTCGCGGCTGAGCAACATAAAGCGATTACACATTCAAACATGTATGAATAAAAAATATGAGAGTGTGATATGTTGTGCATTCAGGAAAAAATCTTGTTCTTTCTTCTGCTGAACAAAATGATATGTTACTCTTAAGCACTAGAGTTTGACGCCTAAATCAGTACCTACCATCGCACTGTTAAAAGAAAAAGTAACATGAAAAAAGAAGGAGCCACTGACACAATATCTTTCTAACCATGAATTTATCTTTGAAGTCACCCCTAAACACAAACACTATGATCAGGTGAGTTTGAAGACGAAATATTATGTCAGGTCATGAGTAAAGTCAGGGTAATGTCGTTAATAATGCAAGTATGTTATGCTAAAATGTGTCCTTATTTACACGGACTTCCTACTGACCTTCAACGTGAAAGTCAGGCCAGTCATGATAGATCACATAACTTCTCTCAGATTCAGTTCTGCCCAGGTTCAATACGCCTCTATGTATCCTGTCAGGCATCTTGGATGTGGGCTGAGTTCTGACTTCAGAGAAAATGTGCAGAAATTCTCAAAGCAGTTCAGAGCGAAAAATATTTCTTGGGCTTTTCAGAAAATCATTCTACATCGTAGGGGATGACCCACGCCATACTATTCAGAAAAGGGAAAAACAGGAGTGGTTTGAAGAGATTCTAAAAATGATTGTGTACTTTATCCTTGAAATTCAATTTGTAAAGGATTCTGTAAAGACAGATGGGAACAAAAATCACCAAATTCAGTGTTAAAGTCCTGCTGAACTAAAGAGTGATGTCGAACAATCTTTTGGTAAGTAAGCAAACAGTTGGTGCACCATTTTGCAGCTTCAGTCTTTCTAAGTAAGCAACTGATAATTGCATAGAGGAAGAATAATAGAATTTGATGCTTTAATTTGATGCTCTAATGATTTAATGATAATCTAATAAGAACGGTTACTTTTTGTTTGTTTCGAATGTGCCGTTGATTTCTGAGACAAAATGACAATCACTGCTGAAAAAAGACTTCATTTCTACCTCACTACGCAAAAGAAATAACATTACCTGCACTGGCCTAAAAGTGTTCAGTGTGTTCCGTATGTCAGCATATACTCCATTAAAAAGACCATGTTGTAAAAAGCACCCTTGTTTTTTGTGCTTTTTTCCTCAATTTTATCAAAAAATAACCTCATGTGGTGGCACGCCACTGTATCTTACAGGGGAGCGCACACAAACACCTCTCCCACAAAATGAGTTTTATTGAATAAATTATGAGCAGCTTGAAAAAGAAAACCAGAGGACTTTATAGCATTAAATAAATTGAATTTACCCCTAAGAGGCAAAAGGTCTAACCACATGAATCTGTAGCCTATGTGCCTGCATCTCCCCTGAATGAGCTAATGCAATAGAATTGTTCTAAATCCGAGCACTCATTTTAAAATCTCCATTAAAAATGTAAGAGGCAGGTTATAAAACATGCCGCACGGCAATCATTCACTGAGCAGTTGAAAGGTTAGGGCTTAAGGACCTCCCTGGATTCATCCTCCTGTAAGGTCTTTCGACTGTATTTTACCAGGAGCGAGGGCATAAAGATTCAGGCTCTCAAAATGCATTTTCCCCCAGGCGACATTAATGTAAAGTTCAGTTACAAAATGCATGTAATTTCAGTCAAATTACTCTCTGGCACTGAATAAGCCAAAGCTTTGGCATAAATGTGGAAAAGTGGTCTGCAGAATTCACAAATGTTCATGTGTCAGCAGTGATAGAATAGAAAACCATTTTCAAGTATATTTTCAAAGTGTACAGGTAGGTAATTTAGCCTGGCTCCAACCACGCTCCCAGCCAAACACAGACCTGCCACTATACTCATATATCATACTCCTGCATGTGATTACAAAAATTATATCTGGTTTCTTGGGTGTTTGATTATTGGGTATCAGCCATGAAACATATTTAGGAAAAATTGCATGTCAACACACCTCTGAACATCTAAAAACCAGCATTGTAGCTATAACACAGTTCTCAGGATTGTCTTTAAATTGAACTCCAATTGTATAATGCAACTGTGCTGCATTTACAGGGGTGGAAATTATAGAGGTTTGAAAAAACATTTAAATGTTAGCGAGAAAACCTGGGAGGGGACTGATTAAAATATAAAACAAATGTCTCAGTTACATAATCGGTCCTTCTTCTGAGATCTCATTCTTCAGACAGCAGCTGAATGACTGAGATAAAATACACGGAGATTAAATCTATGGTGAGATTTCAGACTGACTGCACACAACGTTAGAGATGATTAACACTGTGTTTCAGTACCAAACACGTCTTCTTTGAGTAAATTGTTCAATATGTTTGCTCTCCCTCTGCTGACCCTGTAAATACCAAGATGAAGCTAAAAATGTCTCCAATTTATTAAGGAGTGACTGACTATGGTGGTTTCTTTTTTTTTACTTTAATGCAAAAAAGGATTTTATGTTGTAAAAAATTTGATTTTACTAAAAACAGAATGAGAAAATGAGATGCAAATTTAATAAGGAGATACACAAATTTACCACAAAGCAATGCAAAACATTATCTGCAAATAGTACCCGCATACATCATACAGAGAGACACAAAATGACTGAACAGAAGAAAGAACAAAAGCACTACAAAGCCAGGATAAAATTACACCTAACGACTACAGAGATGAAATGTAAAATGATATAAATATATAAAAAATGAGTAAAAAGTATGCAAATGGAACAATCTGAAGATAAATTTAAAGAAAGAACCAGGTCTATGATCCTCTGAGTTAACATCTACAGTTTTATAAAATGTAAAACTAGAAGAGGACAACAGTTAATTATATTTGCTAATTACATTTGATATCTGCAAAGCATCCAATTAAAACAGTGCCTGAAAAATAGCTTTTAACCTTCCTCTGAGCTCTGTGTGTGAATGTGTTTGTGTCTTTGTGCACCCACATGCAGAGCTGGGGGAGAAATCCAACTATCATGCAGAGGTGAAGCACTATGGAAATCGACTAAATAGCTGTTGGTTTTACGGTATGTTTCTAAATTTGATATATGTTTTATGCAGAGTGAGACTATAATTTTGAACGGAACGTTATCCTCATCCCAGTATATATGCACTGGTGTGGAAACAGGCTGTTGACTGACGTTTGCCTGGTGTGGTTGGACCTGCTGAGAGGAGCGGAAACGTGCAGGAAAGATTCAATCCCAACTACATCGTACAGATGTCTTAGTACATTGTTAACATAATTTATTTTGTACAATTTGTGGTTGCTCTAACACACTTATTAGCCTTTCAAATATTTTTTTTTTGGTACGATGTCATTGTTCAGGATGAACAAAAAGAAATACTACAAAAAGAATTCAGGAAAGCACTCAATAATTCCTAAAGGTCAAATAAATCCAATCTGAGGATAGAATATCACAATGTGAAAACTGAGATGCTTAAAATTCATTCGTGGTCTCAGAATGACCCTACAGGCTAAGTGAACATAAAATTGTGACCTCTGCACCACACTGCCATTGAAGCGGCAAAGTGTGATGCTGCCAAATCAATGGGTTTTGCTCTGTACGTTTTTTTTTAATGCAGTGCCTGCATTCTAGTTTTGAAGTGATGAGTGATTTGCATGTCCCAGATTGCATGCGCACACTAACCAACACACACCTGCACACACCACTCAGGATCTAGACTGTGGATGCTGGCCGCTCATACAGGCAGCACCTGTCAGCTGGTGTTGTAGGACAGCCAAGGGCTTGTTTGTGTGTTTCTTCCTCTCTTGCGTGTGTGTGTGTGTGTTGGAGTGTATATGTACACCTCTCTTCGAGGTCTCCATTTTCTCTCCCACCTCTCCTCCAGCCGTTCCTGCCTTCCCTCCATACTGCCTCTCTGCCTGTCTCACTTCATACCGACCATTACATCTCCATCCATTAGATCCCTTTCTCCGCACCTGTGACTGAAAAACAGACTCTCTCAGTCTTTCTCTGCCTTCCTGCTCATTACAGCCCCCGAGGCAGCCACTCCATCACTGGAAAAAAGGCAGAGATAAGTTACAAGAGTACACCTGTGCCTGGTATGAATGCCAAATCCAGCCGGTGACAGCCAATTCCACACCGAATAATGGAATCAGCATGGTTCAGCTTCAGACAAATCAACCTGACAGCTTTATCTCCCACTCTCTATTTCAAAGCGTGTCACAAAACTCATTATTAAATGAGAAAAGCAATCAGTAGAAAAAGAGGAAAATGTTGACGCTGCCACAATAGCGATCACGAGGGATTACGTTTACCGAGCTCATTTACAGACGGAACCGTTTGGAGCAAAAGAGACACATGTTTTGATTTCATCAGCAAAGTGCTTCTAAGTGTTATTTATTCAAGGAGATATGAACTTGTTATACCAACTTCTACACACACTATTAAAGATTAACAACCAGAGGAAACAAATTATCTGTTGCCGGAGCAAAACAAAGTGCATTTTACTAATGAATACACTATGTATCCCATACCACTGTTAGGCACAGAAAATCAACAGCTGCCAACAACGTTTGAGTCCACAGAGAAAACATGAGTCATCCCTGAAAGAAAAAAACATCATAAGAAAACAAGGTGAAAGTAAAAAATCTCAAGAATGAGCAGTTCATAATTAGAGGTGATGAAGCGTGAGGTAATTTGCAGTAATTCTTCATTACATAAGAGTAACACAAGGCAGTTTCGGGAAAGCAGGATGATATCTAAAGAGAGGAGAAAGAAAATACAACGTTTTTTTTTCTATCACAGTCTGCAGGTTAAGCTGTTTCTACTTTGACATAACTGTATAGTGTCTTTGCGCGGCCGCTTGGCGTGTTCGGTGTGCTGTCCCTGGTGCTGAACACAGAGCCGAAGGCACAATCCAATCATTATGAATTTCTCCAGAGATTCTCGCGTGGGTTCATAGCAATTGGATCGTGCTCCTTCAGCTCTGTGCACCTCTGCACCAGGGAAAGCAAACTGATACGTCAAATCGCTGCTCATCACAGGCAACATTCCAAAAGTCATCAACACGGTGTTGATGGCACTGTCTGTCTCTGCTATCAACACAGTGTTGATAACTTTTGAATCACAGACAGACGTAGCAAATCTGACCGTGGCAATCGATTTCTGAGAGAATTCTTGTCTTCTTTGACATGATACATGACGACCAACATTCTGCTGGAAAAAAACCCGCCCCTGATCCAATATGGCGGCTTTCAAGATGGCAGCCATGTTGACGACAAACCCAAAAGATAGGCCCCCTCACTGTGTGAAGATGGAACACTGAGCAATTAGTAGTCTCGTTGAAGAGAATGAGGGATTTGAAGTAAATATCAAAACTGAGTTGAGCTGAATACAGCAGCATTTTTTTCCTCTTCTTCTTTTTAATGGCTCAGTAGAATTCTGATCAGTTGACCAGGATAATGATTCCAAGATAAACTGCATTCAGTCAAGCCTACTTTAGCTAATGCGAAATGGTGTCTGTGGGAGTTTGTTCTTCCTTCCTGAGCTCTATTATCTTTGAGTATCCATGACAGGGAAGTTGCATGTGCATGAGTGAGGGCCAGAGTGTGCGCTTTCTGTGTAATTACAGGTTTAGTAAACCTGAAGCTTAGTGTGACTCTGCCAACCTTTGATTTGTTGGGTTTAACGACCCCAGTGGTAATTAGATGTGTGTTAATATCTGTATGAGTGTAAATGTTCTCACCAGTGTACAGGGGAGTAATATCTAAAGAGGTCCGGCCCCTTGTCTAGGTTTGTGTGCACCACAGTTAGACGAGTGAAAGGCTTTTCATTGATGATGGCAGCTCGAGTGAAGACTGTGCATTTGCAGGGATGATGGATGACTATTTTGCAGAAAACTGAAGGGGGATGAGATGATTTGTTTAAGAAGTTTCAATGCACTCATTTATAGGTTAAGCTGATCCTTCACAGAAGCATAACACAGCTTTATGTCTTAACTTATATTCCTACTTAAACAAGATAAAGGCATTTCCTTTTACTCTGTGGTTTAAGGTATCCGCCACTCAACTCAAACATGCATCATCTCTTAATAAGATCCTCACAGCCAGCTAAATTTTCTCTAAGTATCGATGCCATTTTACTATTGTTAGCTTATATGCTAGCGAATTAAAGCACAAAGTTGATAAACTTAAAGTTTTGGTGTGTCGCTGTGTTTCTGTTTGTGTTGCAGGAGAAGTGGGCTTAAGAGTCAGACGGCATGAATCTCCCTTAATAGCCCCACAGTGAGTCTATTAGGCTGAAATACCAGTGTAAATCATTGACATTAAATCCATTTTATGTTGCAGGTTGACCTGGAAAAACAAAGTTACCACTACACTTCCACTTTCCAGCTAATTGGAGCAACCCTGGTGGTGCATTTATTTACAGAATACAAACTAATAACCTTCAGCTTTGAGCTCCGATCAAGGTCTCATCTTCTTTATTCATTACAGTAATCAATGCCGTGCAAATCCCCCTGGTGTACATAACTGTGCATTCTGTAAGTACAGGTCAGAACAACAAACAGACCTGATAAACAAAGGAGGTTGGACATTTATCAGAAAGTTTCTAAAATTAATAGATAAAGATAAAAAACTAAATGACATGTTTGCGCATACAAGCGATAACAACCGCCTCACACCTAGACCTTTTTTAAAAAAGTATAATAGCAATACTGGAAAACACTGGAAAATGTGAAGACATTAATTAAACTTTGCTTGCTCAACTGTTGAGTCAGAACACCAAAAATGTGGACTCACAGGACTCACCTCAACAGGCAGATAGATGAGAGCCGCCCCCAAACCTTTGCATCGCATCACTATCTGTTATTCAATAAGACATCTGCCTGATATCTGATTTCTGCAGACTGCTGGCTGTCTGGTTGTATCTCGCTGACTTCAAGGCTGAACCGAACCACACAAAACAACACTCCCATGCCTTGTAATTCTGTTACTAATGTAAGTGGTTATTTTGCAGGTTTAGAGAGACAACAAATGTAACAGAATCTCTTGGTTGAAAAGAGCGCAGAATCTGTAGTGAATTGTAATTCTAGTAGAAACTTCACTCACCAAGGCCGGGTGGGTTCTCAGGACAGGGCGGCAGCGGTTTTGGAGAAGGAGTCTGATTGTTTTCCGGCTGCATACTTGGCAGCAGTTGCTCCCCGGTGGCAAGGTAGCTGGCTAACGTTGCATTGGGCCTGGAGAGGTTGTAGTAGTAATAATGGTGTCCACCACCTGCCCCACTGACGTTATTCCTGGACCCGTTGCGCCCGTTGTTGAAGCGGCTGAAGAGGTCAAAGCGCTGCGAATAGACGTCGAAGTACAGGATCATCATGATGAGGAAGTGGAGCAGGCAGAGCAGCAGGACGGCTTTGCAGATGCGCTCCAGAGTCCGGCCCAGCATCAGCCGGGTCATGGCAGACGGAGATGACCGTCCAGCGACGGCCAGCCACGACAACTATGGCGCAGCCCGCTACAGGCATGCAGTCATCCCGAGAGTTGTGCAGATGATATCAGTTTCTGTTAGATCTCTGATAAGGACGTATGGTTGACTGGGACCTGGTTATCTGACTTCAGCAGGGGTCATGGGTTCACTGGTAAGGAGAGGGAGGTCACACCGTCAACACCTCCTAAAATCTGCATCGCCCACTTGTTGGTGGTGCAAACCCAGATTTTCTGCATGACGAAGGAACTGAGCACTTGAAATAGGCTTTAGGAGATAGTTTCTTTATTTCATTTTTTACTTCACAATTGAAATGGCTAAACTGAACATTAAGCAAGGTTTTTCAGAGGAAATCCTCCTGCTTGGACATGTGTTCATGTGCTCACGTTGTAGCTGAAGCTTTGGGGTACTCCATTTTCAGAAGACTGTCCAATCAGGCCAACTTTTTTCATGTAAGGCTTCAGATAAATAGGTGGTGGTAGACACATTCATCTGTGTAAAGTAGAGGATCCAATGGCATTCGCATAGGGAAGGCCTTTAGAAACGGCACCTAGTAACGGTCCTAAATGTAAGAAGTCTCAGGCACCTGTAAAAAAAAAAAAGAAAAGAAAGAAGTTAGGAAGACACGTCAAACATAACTCACTATAACTATAACAATATGCCAAATATTTTCATAAACAGAGGACTCTTGGTTGTTAAATAATGTAAATGTTTCGCCTGCTTATTTAAGCCACTGCTGGAGGAGTACCATTAATTATAGGAGTGCTTTCTGACTCAGTACAGGGGCCTCTTGTATTATTCGCTGAATGAAATCAAACCAAACCTCATCGATCTTTCACTGGCACATTGAGTGACCTTGCTCTTATTCGAAATGCATAGCAGAGTAGCTGCCGAATAGATTCAGACTTCCTCTTTTAGCAGAGGAAGAAGTACATGTGAGGATTTGACAAAAACAGAGTCGACAATAAAACCATCTACGGACGCAGGCAAATTACAAGCCTCGACAGGGGTGGTTCAGCCAAATTGACATACCAAGTCAATTTTCCAGTCAAGTGGTTTAAAAAGCATTTATGATAGAACGAGACGGCAGATGGGAATACACAATGCAGTCAACATATGAGCGAATGAGAGAAATAGGGGGCACTTAGTGGGTTCCCACGGGTGATGCTTACTGGAGGTTTATAGGTTTTCCAATCAATGAGAGAAGAGGCAGAGAACATAAAAACCCTGAAAGACATCAGATATTCTGGTGAACCAGAAGAATCAGAGAGGAACAGAGAAGTAGTAAAAAGATATTTATATGCTAATACAAGTTCATGGAAATGGATGGGTATCTAATGAATGAGTCAGGTCTGATTTTCTCCTGTGGTTAATTTCACTGGTACATGGGACATCACCAAGCCAATAGTGGATGCTGTCAAAGTATGTGGCATGTCTGGAAAAGAACATTTGATCCATCACATATTTAGGAAAGAGAAACACTGGGGGCATCTTTACCTTGAAATTGGTTCGCTTTGCTTAAAGTACTCTCATCGTAATGTTGGGCATCTCATTTTAATTAATATAATATCAAACTGAAGCAGGAGAGCCAAAGTGCCTGAATGGAAATCAGGAGGTGTGTCTGTCGCTATTCAGTTATTTATATCTGAGTAAAAGCATACAATTACTTGTTTCACTTCTAACCGGAATGAGACATGAAGAATTTCTAACAGATCTGTTCCCATTTTGACTGAAAAAAGGTAATGCATTCAGGATTTGTATTCAGTCCTAAACTTTATAGTTTTTCTCTTAAAAAGACTTTTTTTACACAGGTAATATCTGCATATGCATGCATTTTAGCAAAGACATAGATTTTCACTTACTTATGTGGGTCTCATTGCAATCTAGTCTAATGTATCAGTTCATAGCTGCGAGAGTAACAAACACAACAATCTAGCATCTTCGCTTTGGAGGAAACTCACAACTTTCATGATGAAAGATGTTGAAAATGTTGTGCTACAATGTTTATGGGGCAAAATCAACAGGCGCACACAGTCAGGCAGAGAGAAGTTTTGTGTTCCTTTTTCAGTTTAGAAATCAAAGCTCGGGAGCAAGGAGAGTTTCAATTAGTGCCAGACAGGCATTGAATTGTTTGAGAGTCAAGAGCATCAGAGATACCAAAGGAAACATGCCCAGACAGGATAAAGAGCCTGTTTTGCCCAGCTGCACAGGACTTATCAGAGATTAGTGGTGATAGAATACATTTCAGTGCTGTCTCTTTCACACGGGGAAAGAAAAACTGAGCCCATGGGTTACTGATCCATCCACACCTCAGCCTCCTTATTTCTCAGCAGACTTTTCTTAAGATAATAAGAAAGTTTGCAGGAGTTTTGAGCTGGAAAAGGTCAGCAGACAAAAATAAAAGATTACATCTGATTTTCAGTTTCTCTCTAGTGCTTTTTTCTCCCACTAAATCCTCTAGTTTCTTCTTCGTAACAACACAGATTGTTAGCATGGCATACAATAATCATCTTAATATGTAGATGAAGAAAAAGAAGGCCACAAATTCAACTTTGCATCAAAGAAAAGAGAATAAAAAGGATAGGAATACGTTGTTTATGTAACCCATTTATTCCAGAATCTCTGGAACTCCCTTTTTAAAGACAGCAATACATTTAACAACAGTCCACCTTTCACATCAAGTTTGCCAAGGAGCCCACAGAGAAATCTTACGAAAAACACTGCTGGTTTCCATCTGTGTCAAGATTCAGTGCTGACTCTAGAGTATGTAGTAGTAGCAGTATCACTGCTATCAAAGAGGATGTAGATTAACATCTGCAAAAAATCCTTAAAGATGACCAAGAAGAAATTTAAAAAACCCTGTTTTAAAAAGTGGACCTTAAACAGTGAAATGAGGAAAATCTTTCCTTTACTTTGACCACAGGGACAGGCAGACCCACATATATCTAAGTGAAGCAGCAGAAAGTATAGCATCGGTCACAAAGGTTAACAGCGGCCTGATCTCGTTGTTCACAGAGCTGTGAATTACTGAGATTGTAACTGTGTGAAGAGGCTGCAGCACCGTGAAGCTCGTAGGATTCAAAAACAGCTTCTGACAAGCAAAACCTTTCTGACACGCTGATTCAGAAAACATCACTACAAATAGCAATACTCGATTCATTTCACTTTTAATGCTAAACAGCACAGATCTGCAAGAATAATTACAGACTCTGGTAAAAAAAAAAAGCATGGAGAAATATATATTTTTCTTCTTTTATGGACAAGTTGGGCAAATGACAGAAAAATGGTTATTAACCATTCAGCCAAACAGAAAACAATTAAAATAATTGCCAAGTATTAAAAAAAATAGATTTCAAACTCATGAGTAAATGAGCTGTGAAGGCATGGCTGACACTGATTAGGATACTGACTGATCCACTGACTGTGTTTTATCCAACTCCCTGGATTTTATATCACAAATACACGTCAGCCTAAACTTAAGGGGCTATCCACATTTATATTGAATCGTAACTAAATAACCCAAAATATTACTTATAATATATATTCTAATACTTTGCTACTAGCAGCATTTCACCAAACCATCCCTTGTCTGTACCCCTTATATCCTCGTAGAGTCACAGGGGGGCTGGAGCCCATCCCAGCCGTCGTTGGGAAAGAGGCGGGGTACACCCTGGAAATGTCAGCAGTCCATCACAGGGCCACAAAGGAAACAAACAACCACACACCCACAGTTATTACAAGAAGCCAGTGAAGAGTCTGCAATCAGCCTAGCATGCATGATTTTGGACTGTGGGAGGAAGCCTGAGTTCCCAGAAAGAACCCACGCAGACAACATGCAAACTCCATACAGAAAGGTGCCTGGTCCCCCCTGGGATTTGAACCAGAAACCCTCTCGCTGTGAGGTGACAGTGCTAAGCACAGCAACCCTTCAGTAAAGATAAATGACTGTGTAAAGCTTTAAACGGGAACTGTGATAAAGTTAGGTAGTAATGACTTCGTTCTGCAGACGCAAGAGTATTCATTTGATGAGTGGCCGGTATACGAAAGCACTGACTGTGGGGCAGAGCAACAAAGTTCTCTATTAGTGCCGAGACGATAAGTGAGGTGAAGATTAGCCAGGGGGACAAAAAGTTGATAGAATCTGAATTATTTCTTCAGCACAAAAATGTCAAACATTTGCTGCTTTCACCCTCTCGCACAGAAGAACTGTTATATATTACCACGGTTTGAATGTCTCTGGGGCTTTAGATTAAATCTGTCATTTTCAGTGAAAAAAACAAGACCCCACTCAGGGCCCTCTTTACTTCAGATGGCATTTATCAAACTTTTAACCCTCGCTTGCATCCCGGAAAAAAAAATTCCTGTGATCTTTTTGTTCACAGAAAAGCTCAACAAAGATGCAGTTAGTCCACCCTGTGTCTGTTGGCATAGTTATTTCCCAGCTCCCACGGACAAGCTAAAGAAATATTCTAAATTGGCCTGATGATTTCATTCTAATAAATAAGAGAAAGTCTAAGTTAGGGGCACGAGAGGGAAGCCCTGTGTGGCAGGGCCACACAGAGACAAACAACCACACACATTCACATCCACTCCTAGAATGTTCTCATGAAGCCAGCGCCTGTCTCCACGAATTAGTATTGTTTTAAAAATACTAGAGATGACCTTCGAAGTCTTAAAGGCCCTCCAGTTGGAGGTCTGCATATGCAAATGACAGACAGTTGAGTTCATTCTAAATCTTGAGTTGGAATATTCATTGTTGCAGCACTTTGGTCTCTTTGCAGTAGAGCTGCTCACAAATACACGAGCAGATGAACTATTTGCAAAGTATTTGGAGTCATTTTCATGTAAATATGCAAAACTGACCTAATAAATCATGGACGTATGTAGAGGAATATGAAAGAACTGAGCAGAATACGGTTGAACCAATCTCAAAGTATCAGTCAGTCAAAACAGTCCAGGAGCTGGCTGTATATGAGACAGGCTGCGCTGCGACTTAACTTGTGTCAGTCTTTAAAAGATCCCTTGAAGATACGGTAGTTAATACACTCGAGTTCTGCCACACAGAAGTGATGTGCTCCTCTCTTTTAAATGTCACACTCACTCACATATCAAAGCCCAAATTTAAATGATGTGCCAACTAAAGCACGTAGAATGTCTACAACATCTGTATCTTAAAATTTTAATTGGTTGCCAGATGGATGGCCAGATTGGTACTTTGTGAGGGTACATAATTCATCCAACTGAGGCCTAGCATACGCTGTGGGGAGAGATGGTCTGCGAGTGAACCGGTGACTTTTTACATGAAAAAATGTGTCAAAACAAAAACATCACACCTTAAATTCAGACACAAAAACAAAGGCAAATCAGCCCCTTAAGGATTTTATCCAAACCCCAGAAAACATAGTTTTACCTCGGAGGGAATGTATTCACAAGCTCCGTGTGGACTTTTATTATATTTAGTGTAGTGCTTAACTGGAAAGGTTCTGTCCTCCTCCAGAGCTATTACATTTGCAAGTTGAATTCAGTGAAAGCTACATCACATTCAGGAGCAGAGGGTCACACACAAGCCTGGTGAATTTCAAATGATAACCTTTTGGACACAAGTTTCCAAATCTATAGTGAAGCTACGATTTTGGTACATGTCAAAGCACGAGGTCAAGGAAATAAAAAAGACTTCCAAATTCATCCTTTGCCTCAAATTAGGGTTCATGTTTTTCACCGTGTGTTACAGTCCTGCTTTTCATTTCAGCTGACACCTCGAATTCAATAAAGTGTAACCCCTTTATCAAAGACAGAGAAAACATGAAAAGTGAAAACTTTTATAAAATATTTGGGGTTGTTTTATATGTTGTTTCGGCAATCGGCTGCAACAGCCGTACCCCCATCCTATGAAAAATACAAAGATGGCACACGACTGACTGAGGTTTGGATGTAAAGTAAGACTGTCATGATACCAAACCCTCACATACAAAACTATGTTTCTGTTTAGCATAAGAAGGATGTAGAATATTAAACTTTACCTAAGGCTTTATTTTCCTGTTTGTGCCATTATCGCTTCTAAGGGTTGATGCTGCAGGGCGAATGACCATCATTTCCCAGCACTAGCCTGAGGAGATGCTTCAGTCTTACATGAAGACATCCAAACGTTTGTGCACCTACATCTGAGAGGACACCCACTGACATCATGCACTCGTGACCTCTTTACCCCTCCTAACATAGCTCTTGTTCTAAACCCAGGCTTCACGATCAAACCGTGTACTGATAAAGTATCACACACTGTAAACAAATCCAAACGTGCCTATATTTCCCTCAAAGATTCCTCCCCCAACATCTTAAGCACATAATGCTCCTGCCAGTGATGTATAAGTGCACATACTCTCACAGAAAGACACACAATACTCTATAATAAATCATGATGTCTTTAGCAGATGTTCTTCGTGGAGCCCTCAGGCAGTAAAAACTAGTTCAGTTTTTTTCACATACAGATCTTAAACAACAAATGAGAATACAACACACATGACTCTTATTAGCAGTCCCATGATGATTTGAAAACTAGCACAAACTGTTTCGATCAGTACCTGAATGTTTCTATTTGGAAATGGGCTGTCTGCTATATCCTCATTCATGTCTGTCCTTCTAATCCCTTTAACATAGACCTCAAACCGTCAGTTTGTAGAGACACACTCATTTTCTTTCTAGTGTTGAATTTAGTAGAACACACTTATTTTGGTTTGCAGATCTTTCCATAACATTTCCACTGGGCAAAGACTTATGCTTGGACTTCCATAACATTGACTTTAATCTCTTTTAATCATATTTTAATAAAGCAACTTTTGTGCAAGGAGTTTTTTTTCTTTCTTTGCAGCATGACCCACTTTCTATGTAGATTCACTTCATGGACAGATGCCCAGACATTTTCTTTTAGAATGTACAGATACGATGCATAATTCATCGTTCAGTGTTGTCCTGATGGTGGCCTCACGAACATCAAGGCTGGTCAATATGAGAACAGCTTATAGTTGTTCAGAGTGTCCCTGGATTTCTTGACACCTCATGAACAATTAAACACCACATTCATGAAGGAAAAACCTCTTGGAAATTCAGACTTTCTATTGTTTTTCTCACCTGAGTGGAACTCTTATTCTTCTAAGGTCGTTGTGAATCAGTGGTGTATCATGATGCGCTTCTACATATATGCTATCTGTTCCAATTTAAAGTAAATGGGATGCCCATTAAATGATTTTCTTGCTATTAAATAAAATGTAACTTTATTTTCACATTTCATTTCACCAATTTAGCTCCCATACCCACATCCATTATATAATTTCATGAAAATTATGTATCAATTGTAAGATGACTTGTCTTTGTTTGCTTCAAGGAATTGTATGAAAATGTAAAGATTCATGCAGGTATTTGTAATGCTTTAAATATTTAAGATAAATAGTGATAACACATAATTGTGCCCCGTCACACTCACTTTAGAAGGTGAATGATGTGCTGTTGTGTTTCCGTAATTGGCAATATAATTTAAAAAATGTTATGTTTCTTTATGTTGTTTTTGTAACTTGAACCAGAGAATCTACAACATACATAAGTTTGAATCTGAGAGTAAAGGCAAAATCTTGAGCACCCCCTCCCCTGTTTTTCTCCCTGTGTCTTGAGCTCCAGGGCTCTTGCTTTTTCTAGCTACAAGCCAGTCCTCCCGGCCTAATGAAAAATGCATTAGCCATGCTACACTTGATACTGGAGAGCCTCAGAGCCCTCTCACGGCGCCAGCACATCTTGCTGGAGGCAAGTTCATCTCCGACAAACCAAGTGGTGCACAGTGGGATAGGCAGAAGTTATCTTTGGCGTGCCACATTCAGCCTTGACAGTGTGGGTCTAATGTATTAAGAAAAGCAGGAAGGTTTACACCATGCAGAAAGAGGTCACTTAAAAAGGGCATGTCTCAAGTCTTTCTGAATGATTTTTCCTTGCTCACAGTTGTTCACAGCAGCCATTGTAATGACTGCAGATTTCTGACTCCGAAAAAGAGTCACCGAAGAGCGGTCCAAATCACGGTGAAGATGATATCCCCTGGTGAAAGGAGCGGTGATGTCATAAGCCTGGGCAGAAAGAGGGAGAGAATAGAGAGGATAGAAACAGAGAGAAAGAGCACACTGCACACCGCTACCGTGAAAGATCTGGGTCATATTACGAACAACTATTGTGCAGGATTTTTTTCTTTTTTTAAATGGAACTGGAAGTTCTACTAAGGTTTTTTTTTTTACCAAGTACACAACCAAAATAATTCAGCTATAAAGAAAATCCTAAAATGTGGCAAATGTGTGATCACAGCCACTATCAAGCAGATGTAATGTTCATTTAAAGAAAAAAAAAGTAGATAGAGTGTTCACATGGTCATAATCGATCTCCAGATGTTCTTTTTTCCATGTCTGAAAGGCATAAACATACGAAAGGGTGCAGCAGCGTTCAACGAGGCTGAATCCTCACCTGGTTTACAGCCACGTAATATCTTCTTAAATCGGCACAATTTGCTCTTCATAAATTAAAATGCCTGTTCAAAATATCTAATTTCGGCAAAGTGTATGTTGATTAGATCATCCACTACAAGCATAAACCAAACTGATGTACTTATAATGATCTACATCCAAAAGGCAGCTGTGAGACAAAGTGACTTCCTGAGAACAAGACTTTCAAAATGAGGTATCAAAATAAATTCATTGATAGTTTCGTAATTTCATAACTCAACACTTCTGGATTTTTTCCCTTAATCTTAACAACATCGAATTAAATTTGTTCGCAAAACAAATTCCAAGATGCCTCTTTAGGTACTCTCTTAACTTATTTACAATATTTGGCTAATAACCAATGAACATACTTGTATTTTCAGAGTCCCTGAAAAATACACTTTTGCTTTCAATTAGATAATGGACAATCTACAAGGATACAAGCAGGACCTTTGAGGTCTTAGAGCCCTAAATGTATGATTAGGTGCGTTTTTTTCTGCGAGAATGTATAACAAAAAAACAATAAGTCTACCAGTACAGGTGTTTTGGAGCACTGAGAGTGTGATTCAGCCTCACCGTTGTGGAGCAACATGATGTGTCAGCCTCTCTCCTCCAAGCACGGCAGCAGTAACCTTTCAGAGTCCATCAAACAAACTGGAGGGTTTGGGCAGGTCTGGAGTCATATGTGTCATTTGTCATATTTTTCACTTAAAATGCCAAACCATCATTGATACCACTGTCTCGATTTGGAGTCTTTTTTGCCATCAAGATGGTTATTTGCTCATGAAAATGACCTATGAAGAAAAGCGAATCCTGAGGTGTGATTGCAGCGCTAAGTGGTCCCATGATAAGCCTACATTTGCCCCACTAAATGGCTCTGATGACTTAAGGCAGAAGTATTATTACATGATCGATGAACAAGTATTGCTTCTGGCTGTCAAGGAGTGCATTCCAGAGTCAAGCAGCTCTGCTGCCTGAGGGTAAGACTGAGCAGATTCTGTCTGCGCCGAGCAAGGTTCCTACTGACAATTTGCTCTGTTTGCATCACTTTCGTAAATGTCCACTGTATACTTGATGCAATACACAACTTACGTGTGAATATTATGCTGCAAGACACATTAACAGCTGAGAATTTAGCATGAAAGGTGATGATAGCTATTGGAAATAAGGACTGAAAACATCAGAGCAGTTAAGTCAGAGTACCAACAGAACTTCTCTTCAGCTTTCACTTGCTGCACTCTAAAAGAAGGATAACCAGCTCTTTTTGGACTAAACAGAGACTTTGTATGGTAGAAGTACGCAGGAAGAAAATAACACACAAGAGCGAAAATGCTAAAAGAGACATCTGTTAAACTGAGTAACTAAGTTACATCAGTATGCTGGAAGTTTACAACATATGAAATCTTATTATGATCCATCCGCTAGGAATCCGGAAATCATTCATCACTCAGAGCCGTGGTCCTCAGACCTCTCTCCTAAAAGGCCAGCTGAGATCCTATTTTTACAACAGGTCCTGGACCTGTTCCAAAAACATCTCAGCTGGCTCTGTGCAATGCAAATCTACTCGGTGCCCCTCTCCTCTCACTGTGTATGCCCGGGCTCTTTGTTCATCAGGACAGATCAGAACAACTGCATCTCTGCAGATTCTGCTGCTCCAGTCTGGCTACGTATCGACTGCTATTCAAGACCCAGAGACTCTTAAAAGTCCTCTACTTGAGAGGCAGCAGTTCACTCCAAAGCCCTTTTCTGACAAATAACCGTGGCCTATTTCCAGCTGCCTCACAATCAGCTTCAAACCAACCCTGCCTGCACCCTTATAGTTGTTTAATTAAAAAGAGACAAAAAGAATACATATGCGAAAGAGGGCGGCCTTGTTATGATTTGGGCTGTATTGGTAGTCTGAGGTTGGAGCATGAGCATTGAGAGTCCATTGGAGGGAGACCAGACATGTGCGGACGTTTTAACACAAAAGAAAATACCGTAATAAAAAAATTGTATTTAAAAAATATATACATATATATATATATATATATATATAGACAAGCTAAAAACAGACTGAAGAATAGACAAAAAAATAAACAGCATTAACGCGTTTGGAAGAAGACAAAAGAGAAAAGGGTGGGAGTCGACCAAATATAAGGTCAGCCCTCCGCTACTCAATCCACATAAATGTTCAACTGCTTCTCAGCAGAAGCAGATTGGAGAGTTAAAAAGTGAGAAGTCTCATTCTTCTATGTTTCCCTGTGCTTTTTTATTTTTTAGGCTTTTTCTCATCAAATAACAAGTGCCCTGCTTTGTTTCCAAGGTCCATTCCCACATCTGCGTAAATGTGTTTACCAAGATTAAACTGACAAGCGGTGGAGAAATCAAAGTGATGTCACATTGTGAAAAAGCATTTGACAACGCAAAAGTATCATGCTAAGTCAGACTGCAAAAAGCCATTTGAGGAGTGCTCCAATGTTGTGTCTGCTGATTGTCAGCAGGCAGGCAGGCTGCAGCCACGTTATGCAAATCCACAAAGTCCAGTCGGTGGCTTCGGTCCACATTCTCCAGTGGAATCGTCATCCTCCGACTGTCCTCTTCCACTCCTTCTCCTTCTCCCTGATCAAGCTGCTCATTTGGCAGCAAAGCAAAGAAATAAATGAAGTGCTGCAGAGGAATAAAGGCTTTACTTGGACAGGGACTGTAAATAGTTTGAGTAAGATGAGGATCTTTTAAAAGAGTTTTAAAGACACTACATAAAAGAGGAGAGAACCCATCAACGGAAAATCTGCTTTGAGGCCACATCATTCTGGCAATGTTTTCAGTGGATGTTGATTTATTCAAACTGTGGACCAGAACATATATATTGTTCCTTTGAATGAATTATTTAGAAAAAAAATGATATAAAGAATTAAGAGACCTATAGAGAAGCCAGAGAGATACGAGGCGACACCATGCCGTAGCTCAGTAGAATTTCAAACGCTGGTTATCTAATCCAGTGCTTCTCAAACCTTATGGAGCCATGACCCACAAGAATAATCAGTCTGCTGGTCATTTCATGATCCCCCATGGCACCCAACCCCGCGGTTCAGAATCCCTGATGTAAGCTTATCTTTTATTTTTTGTATATTCAGGATTTAACCAGGCTGTGGAGAAACTTTTAAAACCAGAGAAATTCATGTACTAACAATTCTGTTTCTCACTAGGGGCTTTTTCCCTCCACAATGTCTCACTCCACAGCTCATACTTTGGGATATTTTGAGGCACTTATTTAGACTGTAAAAAAGAAAGATGCCTTAGTCCTTTAAATGGAATCCCAGCATGTACAAACAATAAACTTTAATAAGACTCCATCACCCTCTAATTTAAAAAAAAGATTTTTTTAAAATCTAAATCCATCCAGTTCATCACATATATGGAGCTACTGAACACACCATTACTTTATGAACACCACATATAGTTTGAAAAGCACAACAATGGCCAAACTTGACTGTTACCCTTTCACCAATCTTCCAGCTTTAGAAGTTCAAAAGACTGATTCACCTATTCATTACTTCAATTTTTCATGGCCATCCAAATCACTTAAAGCTACTAATTAATGATAATCCTTTGTAAAAGTGCAAACAATATGCTACTAACTAACATGGAATGTGAGGATGTCTCTTTTCTTACTGAGGTTATCAAGAACAATCACTACACGACTGTTCCATCTGTGTTCCGTGGGGATCTACAGTATATGGCAGCTTTTGTCACATCAGTCTACTGGGAAAGACAACCTTTACAGGGCACAACTGTTGATTTGCTCAAAGGGGCAGCTCATCAAATCACACTTGAGTTGCTAAGTACGTGATGCATAAAGTTGGGATTTCCAGCTCGTTGTCTGCCGTGGCCCCAGAGCAGAGGCTTACTTACAGACCCAGAAGTTGTCAGGAATCCAAACATGTCAATGCTTCCTCAGACAGCACAGAGCCAGAGGTGCGCTTTGTGCCTTTTAGCTGTTGATGACGCAGGAAATTATCAATAAACGAAACAGGAAGAGAATTAAAGAACCACAAAGGACACACACACACACACACACACACACATATACAAACGCACATTCAAATGTTTTTTTTTTTTTCGACTAATCTGCTGTGTAACTCAGCAGTAGCCTGCTTAGTTACCAGGCCAAAAAAACCTGCTGCCACAGGTTGGCGAGGATAATGAGTGAGCCTGAGGAGACCGAAGTGAAGTAGTCTGTTCACTCCTCACAGCTTCATTTCACTGAGCTCTGTGAGAGGTGGAAAAAAGTTCATCAGCTCAAACAGAAGCACATTCCTCCAGACTGAGTCGATTAAAAAAAAAAAGGAATCTGAATACAGAAAGAGCGGACTACAGATGAGATACGGCTAACAGGAAGCCTTGGAATGAAGGGAGTGGAGCGTATTCTCAGATCATACAGCGATATGAATCCTAAACGGTGTAATAGAGCAAACTGACATCTTGAAAAATTACTATTAAGAGTTACAAATGTATTTTTACTATATAGTTCTGAAACAGTTGCAGTCATACAAGCTCTTATATTTCCACAAGGAGTCCTTTTAAGATCAAAATTAAACTACTATCTAATAATTAAGAAGATTTACATATCATGAATGCAACTTCAGATTTATTCAGTGGCAATTATGATGCTCAGATCATTGGTGTTAATATTACAAGATCTGTGAAAGCATCTTTTGAATAAAATGATTTTAAAATGCCATCAAAATGCTTTCAGGACCTGGAAAGTATGATAAATAAATAATTCTATGACTTGTAGGCTCGATCAAAGCGTCACATTAACTAACAGTGTGACAAGTCTTCTACGAATTATGTAAAAGCCATTCAGATTTGATGATAAGTAATATTTTCAACCAGTGATATCATGACATGCTTCCGAAGCTAGCTCACAGGCTATGTCAGTGACATGGAGGTGGTTTGGAGTTAGTTGTTGGTTGTTGAACATTAAAACAGGAAAAGGTAGTTTCACATTTCAGAGAACAGGACCTAGTTCTACAAGGGCCTTTTAATACAGACATTAATCTGTAATTTGTCATTTTTCTGTAACAATGACAGAATTTGGTTTTAAATTAATACAATCTACTCGAACTTTTTAACCATTTAATTAAAGCTTGATCAATAAAAAACAGAGAAAACAATTTTTTTTGTTTGAAATTGAAAAGAAATAAACAGAAATCATTTTTGAACATTCATAGTTTATTTTGTAGTTTCTTCCCGCTGTTATTAGGTATATGTGATCGTGTACAACAGGGTTTTTACCATTAAATGATACAAAAGGTCTCAGATTTTTTTAAAATTCAGAAACGGTGTGTATCAAATATAATACGTATGGCATTATAGGGTTTACATTAGATACAAAGGAAGAAAAATGGCCCTGCTATAGGTTAAATGTAACGATGCAGCTGCATAAACAGCTTAATAGGTGGGACAATCAAGTTTAGGCATATAAAGCCAAAGTGGAAAAGTTTCAGCAAAATGCAAGATAGATAAATAAATGGTTTTAAAGCAAAACGCGGTCCCCCACAGAACCCGGACACATTGCAGTCACTGTACTCCTCAGAGACAAATTTGAGTCAAATTTGAGACTGCCTGTCCAAGGCCTGACTAAGGCTGAGTCATACAGTCGGAAGAGGATCTCTAGCATGGCAGCAAATCCTCAATACAATAGTTGAAAAAGACAAAAATATGAGAGCCAAAATAACCCAGGCTCACCAGACCTCAGCCTGACTGAGGCGCTGTGACACCTGAAGAGCACTGTCTACAAGCAAATGGCCACAAACCCTCAGGTCGGGGTTTAGGTATGTATGTATATGCCTTCTTTAATGAAAAATGTATGAATATATCAATATTTTTCATTTCAACATTTTTACTGCTACAACATTTTCCAGCTTCTTATCTATTCCACTCTTAATATCTATTGAATATAGGATTATACTTTCCAAATCAATGACTTTTAAAGGAATCGTGCAAATGAAAGATAAACATGAATTGCCCAAACTTTCCAAATCACCTCAACAAAGAATATGGTATCCAGTTCTGGCAGAGAACAACTTAAATTGTATATAAGGATTTGTTGTAATGAAGTCGTGTAGGTTATTCACAAAATGTTGTCCACCGTGTTGTTTCTATTTCCATCACTAATGTGTCCGAGCAGCCAAATACATCAAATATCATTGTGACCCAAAAGATCTACAATACCATCAGCTCTGCCTGTGTGGCCCGAACTGAAACGGTGGCTTTTTCAGTTCTAGATAGATGGGAACAACCAGAAAGCAACCCTGTTACCTGCACATGAAAAAACATCCTGATGGTATAACCGCTTTCACCCTGGGGTAAACCCCCAGATGAAACAGCAGATTTTCCCAGCAGACGGTTAAACTGTGCCTCCACATTATCATTGAAACAGCTCCCCCAAACAGTGAGGCACTACTCCTTAAATCAGCAGTCAATGAAAGATTTTAAGGTCCACTTACTGATGATAACAACAGCCGTCTATCCCCAGAGTGCCGGGCGAGAGGACCTGAATCTAAAGCAGCCGAGTAGCATCTCGGCATTCTTTATTAATTTGCCTCTTTGCACCTGTGTTTTTTCCTCCAGCAACGTTCCAAAACATCTTCAGTAAGAAAGAAAAAGCCTGTCAGGCAGAGAAACGGGAGACTCCATCCGAGCACAGTGCATCCGTGCCCACCTCAGGACGAGAGAGTAAATGGATCTGCGGCAGAGACCTTTTTGTCCATCAAGGTTAGGGTTAGTAAACCCTGTGAGTATTTACTCAGCATAGTTCATATATAAAATGGAGAGTTGCTAACATCTTCTTATAAGCAAAATGAGTGACGTTGAACTCTCAAACTCAAGTCCGTAAATTTTTATGGAGAGAGAGAACTTTTCCCCCTCAGATTTGACAGAATTCTTAATCAATGAAATGATCAGCTCATTAATCATAGCTGAAAACATTCCTTATGGCAGATTTTTACCCGTTCCTACGTTGCCTGAGTGCTGGAATTGCATTCATGCTGAATTGAACGTGGCAAAAAGACTGCTCCCTGCATAGAACATGAAAGGCCAAATGATTAAATGCACTCTACCACAGCCGACTCTGCATCAGGATAACTTCTCAAAGTCAGGCAGTTCCAGTCCACTGGCTACTTTTGCCACTGAAACAGCAGCCCTAAAGAGATAGTGTGTCATAAAGGAGAGAGATGTCAGAGTAGATTATGGTCTAGGTGCACGGCGTCTGTGTATACGCCCGGTTAGGTTAAGCTTTGTGATGAAGATGCCTACTTTTTTTCTCCTCATCTTCTGGCACATTCCCCCATTGACTTTTCACACGGATGCATTTTGCTCTTAGTGTCCTCTTCCTGGACTATTAGACATGAGTTGCTGCCTACTCACAGCTTCTTATGTTTTCTTAATAAATATATCCGGCATCTGAAAAATGGGCATAGACACATCTGGTCCCGAATCACCTATTTCCCCAACAGAAAGAGAATGCATATGTGATTGAGCTCGGGAGTCCACATCCACATCCACATCTAGTCCATTTACTGTAAATGACTGTAAGGGGAAGCTAGAGCCCAGCATGGCGGGTGTGAGGATGCTGCTGCTAGATCGTGGAAATGTGCAGGATAACAAAAGGGGAGTAGGGGGCAGTGCCTCCGATCGTATCTCCCCGATAAGAATGAAAACTCTCTGAAAACGACGGAAGTTGCAGGACAGCGGAACATAAAAATGTAGAGGTTTACTGGTAACAAAGGAAAGATACCTTGCAGAGATGTACAATGCACCCAAGAAAGCATGCAGACAGCACCTACCTTGTGTTGTGAGGCGAATACTTCTGTGTGTGCTTCTCCTCTGCTGGAGCACCTCTGTTCGCATCATCCGAGGTGGAAAAAAATGACATTAAAACAACTCTCAACGGGCACTGAATTGTAGAAACCGTGTCTGAAATGCACGAAAAACACTAAGAGCGAGAGGCTGAGCCCAGCTCGACTCTGCTCAGGATAACTATGCTCTGTTCGTGTCCAAAGACTGGGTGTAATGTATCCTCATCATCAGGGAAAAAGCTGCATGTTGAGAGGCATCACGTCAGCCGAACGGCTCCCGAAACTCTGAACAGGATTCTAACGCCAGCCGGGAAGAAGACGGGTGCGTGGTCCCTTATTTTCCGTCATCCCGCCGTGTTTTGGTGTGGGTGATGATGTGAAAGCAAGGGAGAGATGCCCTCAAGCTGAGGCAGCGAGAAGATCCCTTCGCTGTGGTGCCTACGGAAGCCTGCACGGTGCGAATTTCCTCTCGCTTAACACGTTGTTTTTGCGAGAAGAGTTATTATTATGAGAACGGGGTACACGTATATTGTTTTATGCTCGCCTATATCCTTAGGTTTGTAAATGAATTTTGCTTTGGAATCACTATGTTTTTGTTTTCATAGATTAATGTATGGCACAGTTCACACACATCGTACAGCCATATGCAATTCTGTGGTCAAATAAGTGGGTCTACTCTTCTGCCTCGAATGGAAAGGGAAAGAAACATTTCACTGTTCTCCACCGAAATCCGGCTAGTCATTTCTGCCCGGTGTCACACACGCTGTGTTGTTTGACATCAGAGATAAGCCTCAACACAAAATCAGGCCTCATATCTCATGCCTAAACCTCACCAGCTGATCCAATTAGAGCAGCTGGTACGAACAACTAAGATAACCCGCTCATTCTTTAACCTTTCCAGGAAAAAAAACCCAATACAACTCAGTACATGATGCACTCCAGGGAGGATTATGCTGCCCCCAAAATGTGGGGCTCGGTCCCCATAGGCTCACAAATCCCTTCCTTTGGCCTCTTCGTTTCCAATGGGTGAGGTTTGCCGTAGATAGAGGTCAAGAGTGTGAGAGCCATTTGAATGACTGGATGACCCCCGTTAATTGATCCCAGGGGACAAGAGGAACCAAGAGATACCTAGTATAATGAAAAAAAACACACAGTTCAAAGGCCAAATGAAGGACTTGGCTTTGGACATCTGTTGACAGCTCCTTCAAAGTAGGAATATGCTATAAGTAATTTAATGCAGAAAAAGATGGCTGGTTTTGTGTTTAAAAATGCGACAGCAAACTGACTTCTTAAGCCTTCTAAGGGCTCCAGTAATGATCTAAAGCTCTGTAGACTTTATCTGGTAATTTCTTTTTAATTAGGCAGATGCTACGTTCTAATATTCCTTCACTGAATATTGGTTTTAGTATTACCAGCTGCAGAAGACATATCAGGTACAAGTTGATGACAGATTTAGAGGTTTTCTGTGCCATCTAGTGGAGGCACATTTTCACTGCGTTCTCCTCCCCATCACAGGACTGTGATCAACATCTGGATCTTACCTAAAGCTAAAAAAGCCAAAATATGAAGACGAATCACAAATAAAAACACACTCCAGACAAATGATTGGACCTTTTTATTTTCTCATGGACGTTCATGAAGCCAGAGGGAAATTTGATTTTACACAATACACAATGTCAAAAACAAACTTGGTTTTACTTTCAGATCACCATCACAGCAACACATAATGTACACACCGCATCATCTGCACTCACTGGAAGTCCAGAGTTTGGGACGGGGCCTGGGTTAACAAAGGCATCGTGGAGTTCACTCTTTATCCGAATGGGAGAGGTCTGTCGCTCTTACACCTTTTAAAACTCCAACTATTTACACCAAACATCAATGCACCTCAGTAAAGTTGTGAAGGATAAACAACAACGAAAGCTTTCAGAGAGACAACATCTAGACATGGTCTGTCACTTCTGTGGAATGATGCATTAAGATCAAGAGTTGCTACGCGTTTCAATACCGGCCATCAAATCGACTACGAGCTGCAGAGTATCAGCGGTCAGTCGTGGGCGAGCCCCTTTTTTCTTCTAAAGAATTGAAGTGAAAATTTCAGATAACACAGATTATTCGTTTAAAATCAGAACATAACAAGAGATTAGGTCATTAATTGAGCATTAACTATGCCTTTGCTGTGGCGCTGCACGTGTCTAGATGATCATATCTACACACACCCAAAAGGAACATCAGAAATCATTTGGTAAACTGAACAGTTCACATCTTAAAAAAACAATGGCCAACATGTACATTCGAGACGGGAAGGATTCAGAGAAAAACTGTATGGAGATTTTGGGGGGATCAATATTCTGTGAGCATGAAGTGAATTATGTAATGGAGTGTGGAGCCACAGATCAGCTGAGCCTGCTCAACAATTCAGGTCACTGGGTCAATTCAGCCTCAGAACTTCAGCCCCAAAGGACCCACTTGAATGATGACGATGATAAAGTCAGCAGTTACAGTTTCTATGGGATATCTTTGATAAAGAGCAGCTCTCCTTCACAGTCTATTAAACTGTAGGGTTGACAGAGAGAAATGATAGTATTTAGTTAATTAAAAGAGAATTTCATGCCAAAACCTTCAATTCTTTTGAAAATCCACTGTGTTGGAGAAAAAGAAAATGTCTCTTAAGACTTATTTGACTGACTCCAGTCTAATACTGCACAATCCTACCCTGTGCCTGATCTAATAATCACAGGAGACGAACACGTCTTGGATAAAAATTAACTCAGCCAAGGTGTTCAGGAAGTTTGTGAGTATGTGACACTACACTTAGTGAAAGACCAGGATCAAGCTCAGCTGATATGAAAACTCAAACTCTTTTGGACCTCTCAAAAAGTACGCTCCACTGTCATGTGACTCTAATCATTTAGATCAATACTCTTATTGTAAACTTACAAAACAAAAAAGACACACCAGGCTAAGCATAGAACAAACATATTCATGCTTCATGGGAAGAAAAAAAAAGGTCACATACATGTCCTGCGCACACACACACACTCACACACATACACCAGTTTCAAATACTCCACAGTACATTTTAACTAGCATTCATTAAGGGGGCACAAAGCTGCAAGGTAGTCCTTAATCTGAACAGGTTCAGGTTTTTACTTTCTCTTAAACAAGAAAAGCTCATTTTTACCTTTTCTTCAAAATTGTTTTCAACATTCTTGTTTCCCTTAAGACATGACAACAGAGCATGTACCAGCCCCCACCCCCCCTTTATGAACGATAGCTAAAAATAATACCAAGCAACCTCACAGAGACATTTAAATAATTTACGATGTATTTACACAATAATCCATCTTATTTTTCCAGCAGTTAGTTTCTCTTCGTAGCTTGTGAGTGCATCCTTTAGTCACCCATCTTTACTTTTGATGTCTGTGGAGGGAAAACATTCAAAGAAAGAAGTTGGTGAGATAAAAAACTGAAAACAAATCTGTTTTGACCTACAAGTATAACTTGAGATGCGTGTGTGTGTGTGTTGGGTGGAAGGGGTAGTGCATTACTTACCTGCAGAATTGCTACAATGACGCCAAACAAACCGATGGCACTGCCAAAGATCTCCACGATGAGAATCTTTACAAAGAGGCTGGGGTTCTGGGCGTCTGCCAAAGCTGCTCCACTGCCCACGATGCCGACACAGATGCCACAGAACAGGTTGGAGAAGCCAACTGTCAGACCAGCCCCAAACATTGAGTAACCTTAAAGGGTAGAGAGAGGAACGAGTCAGTGGGCCTGTCAAATAAAACTGAAATGTGGAATAAAAATGTACACCAACTGTCTTCTGTCGTGTTTGTCATAGACTGCTATGCAATTAGCAGGTTTCTTCATGTCAGTGCTCTTACCTGCTTGGTAATTCCTAGCTCCAATGGTCTCAGGAGTGGTTCCACTAAAATTCTATAAGGTGAAAGAGACTATTCTTAGAGAAAACCATACTTTTTGGGTTTTCTGAGTTGTGCTGTGGTTAATCTTGCATTTTCAGACTTCAGTTGAAGTCTGATTAAACTCCTCCTTTATCATTTAAGAAAAAAAAAACTTTTACCTCAGCCATGTTGCTTATGACGATTGCCATGATAATCCCGTAAATGGCAACAGCTTCACAGAAGATAATGCTGAAAGAAAAGATGAAAAAACAAAGTGTGATACTTTGTCTACTGAATATCATTCACAGGGTTTTGGCTAATGTGCAGCTGTCTGAACAGTTTTGGTCCTACCTGACCAAATTTTTGGTTTTGATTCGTGGAGCCTTGACACCGCCTCCAATGATGCTTGAGCCAGTAATGTAGATGCCCCTGGGGAACAATCAAAAAGACAATTAGTCTCCCCAAGTGATACATCAAAGGTGGAAATAAAGAACCAGCTTTTTCTTTATTGCACTGGTGATTCAAGGTGGGCCATAAGTATTAACATCAAATTTACAGATAGAATCAACACACATCTCCTCTAATCCGATTAGTGGATTTCATCCAGCCATTACAACAAAGGATCCAGTTAAACACACATGCAGATTATTAAATTTGAACACATAACAGGGAAGCAAACACTAAAAAGGACTGAATTCTTGCCAATGAAATTTAAACTTCTTCACATGTAAGCCCGATCAGTTTAGACAGAAATACAAAACAAAGCCTTTCAGGTTATCTGAATAAATTAAAAGCTCTTCTTACACATTTTTAATTACAGGAATAATACATAAACCATGCTAAGGCCCGTTACCGTTCAACAACTGTGAGAAGCTTGTGGTTCTAACAGCTCTTTATCTGCACATTATTATTAATTTTCAATACATTACAACTACTGCTGTTAAAGTATTTATGACAGTTTCTATGTTGTAAGTTTAATTTTTTGGCCAATGCCTCTGTGAAGTTGAACTGTGATGGGGATGCAAAACAACTTTCTCCAGTTAAACAAAACTTTTTCTGTGGCCCACAGAAACAAAAAGAAAAGTGTCATAATTCACCTTCAGACTCTCTCTCTGGAACTTAAAAATCAGGTAAACAATCTCAGGGTAATACTGGACTCAGATCTTAACTGCAGCAGCCACATTAAATCAGTAACATCTGCAGCCCTTTACCAACATTGCCAGAAACAGAGGAATGGTACCAAAACCAGACCAAGAAAAGCTTTTATGCACATAAAATCTGGACCAGTCTTCCTGAAGAAGTGAGAGAGGCCTCAAGTAATTTAAAAAATCATCAGAGGGCAATAGATTATACTTTCATGTGAGATTTTTATTACCTTCTATCTTTTGTTTGAAAAAAAAAAGGACTCACCATGCAGCTCCAACTACAGACAGCGATATGGCCAATCCAATCCCAAGATTGGCCCACATGAAAGGCGAGGTCTCTGTCAGGAACCTGTGAGAGAAGAGGCATTTCACGACTCAACATTTGAACAATTCATCCTCCTCAGATGCACAGCCCACACAACAGGTCAGCCGTAAGCTGTACATTTTTACTATGTACAGCATCACACACACACGTTTCATTACATGAGTTTAAGTGTAGTGATCAATACAGATTACAAAAGAGCAATTTGTTAATGTTAACATTTGATTTAGAAGGTGGCAGAAGATAAATGAGGATAATGATTTTTTTTAAGTCTAAAAGTCTGCTTAACCATCAAGGAAAGGGCAAAATGTCCAGCATATTCATTGGCATGATTTCTTTTCTGTACTTTGGGCATTAGTGCTCAAAGCCTTAAAGAAAATAAACTTTAAATCAATGCACAAGCCATTTTAATCAGTTTCAGACGGCATAATAATGCATTCTTACCATCCCACATCAAAACGAAATCCAAGGTCAAATATGGTATAGCAGATACCTGTGGGGGGAAGAAAAATGTTTACACGAGATTTTTACAAAGGCATAACAGCATGCAATTTAAAGGCTGGCATTATAATTTAAAGAAAGACATTTTTACTGTCAAGTCACAAACGTTTAAGCATCAATAACTCGTTCCCTGGTTCACGTGTTAAGTAAAGTCACTCTTAAACGCTACAGTCCTGGAAAAAGGTTCGAGCCTGTGTGTGATGGCTCAGTCTCACGTGAAAGCTGCTGCAGTTCCTATCTGACAGCCAATGAAAACCTGTAAAGTCTACTTCCACAGCTAACGTTAGCCTAGCTTTGCTGGAGAAAGGAGAAGTCTCCCATCTGGGAATGAACGCACTGTTGGGACATTTAAACTAAAATATAGTAAAGTGAAAAAAATAAACTGTTGTCCATTCTTAGAACTTCTGACATGTGACATTCTCCAGTCTGACTTTAGCTTTGAGCAACCTTACAGTAGCTTAACAACCGTGCTAGCCATATGCTAGAACAAATCCAAGAACAAATGTATGCCTAATGCTGCTACGTTAAAGGTAAATCTCTCTCGCGAACACCTCTCGACTCAATATTTAATAACCTACAAGCATGGACGTAAAATGACTGAATCTGCAAACTCGACAACCAACATTAGCTGGCAAAAAAACACTCGCAACCGCGTTAGCACCAAGATTTAGCCAGGTCCCCACTTATCTGAACGATACAGCTAACTGTGCCACAAAAACGTCAACGTCAGTTTTCAGAATAAAAAGATTATATTAAGACACATGGTGTCACTAATGAAGCCTATTATTACCTTTATTCCAACTATAAAATATAACCTTACCGACGATTAATATGGTACTCCAGAAGGCCAAAGTGACCCCCGTGTAAAGAATGGCGTGTCCGTTCATCATACACTCGAGCAGCATCTATTCGGTGATCTAGCCTACCGGAGCAGCAAGATATACTTGATTAAAATTGTTGATCTGATACGAGGAAAGCCTATGTTGCGTTATTATCCGGTTTAATGAAGCGCTATCTGTCGATGGAGGAAGAACAGCATCAAAAGGAGAAGCAGCACAGCGTCAGCTGACCCAGCTTGACTGGCATGTGACCGAGGCTCCGTTCGGTTACGTTTTTTTTTTTTTCTCTTTCACCTCGCCAGTACTCTGCTCGAATAACACGACCTTAACCGATACATCCATTCATTTCGTTGCATGGCAAGGACACTTAAGACCACGGCAGTTTATAATTAGAGCTAATATACAACAAAAACTATTCATGGAGGCAATTTGATTTATACGTATTGTGGTTAGGATCTTCCCAAAATGCTGCGTTCAAAACCTGAGATCCACTCGGTTCCTTCAGTGGCAGCTAGATGTCACTGTTGTAGCGCTAGGCAAAATGAAGCGACACAGAATACGTACTTGAAGCCACTACTTATAACAAACTGAAAACCAATTTCCCTAAAGAAAAACGTGATCAGTACTAGGATCTTTCCTCATCTCTGCCTTTCCTTTATGATCTAACTATGTTTTATGCAAATCAAATGTTGACTGAAGTGATGTAGAAACGTTGGATTTTATATTTATGGTGCTGACACAGCTCTACATTTCCACCAGGGGTTGCAGTTTTCATATCTGTCATTCTTGGATTTCATATACATTTTGTTGGTTTTCTATTTTTTCAGGTTAAAGAAATTCAGTCATGCAAGAATAATAGACACACTGATAGAATGACTCTCAATTGTTAAATCTGAAAAGCATGTCACATCTCACTTTTCTCCTGAGATACACAAAACGTTGACAGTAGCACAAGAGGATCACTGTCATGAGACTGACAGCACTCCATTGGAGACAGTGTTAAAGTGTGACTTTTCCTCTTCGATGATTCCAACAAAGGCTGTCGTTCATTTCCTGAAAAGGTCTCCTATCTCCAAGGATACTGTTCTCGTCATTATTTAAAAAGTCAATCAAGTCTTTGTCAGTTTCCTCTTCTGAGGCCACAGGCGCCACTCAGGTGTTAATTTTGTCAGTTGTGAGATGATTTAATGATGATTTAAGTACCCAGAGGTCAGCTCAATCATGAAAGCATGTGAAGCGATAAATGCTGTTCTTCACCACTGATCACATGGTTCCAAGTTGTACCTTTTTTTCTCTCCTTTCCAGACTTCATTTGTGTCCACCTGTGACTGGTGTGTTTTAGAATGTGAAGGAATCAAACTCCAAGCCAATATCCCCTCACTCTTCCTTTCCCAAGCCGAGGCACTTATGTTTTGATATTCTTTCAACATCCTAGAAATTGCTGTATCATCAGTTCTAGACAAGGCTGGCAGTGTATTGATTTATCAGGGGTATCATCTTAAAAGAGAAAAACAACTTTGATCTGACTTCTTTCTTAACTGTCCACTGAAATCAAGAAAAGTTTGATTAATGCTGACACAAGTTCACTGTTGCAAAAGTTGAATGCATTAATGATGAATTTCCTGTCAAACTTTTACTGGGCTATTTAACCCCTGTAAAATAGCTCAGGATGGAAACCTTCAGTGATAATATGTGCCAGTAGAAAAATAAATCTTTTAATAAAAATGTCTATACAGAATAAGAATAGTCTTCCCCTGTCCTGTGAAAATGAGTTTTTTTAGATTATCTTTTTATTCACTCAACATGCTGCCATCAAATGGAAAACTGTTTAATTAAAAAATGTCAGCCTTCTCAAAGCCTTAAGCGAAACTAACAATTCCATAACCTTCATTTATAAATGGTTTATATTCATGCCTCTAACAAGATCATGCTTTCAAATAAGAGACATTGTCTCCCCTTAAAGTGTGAAATAATCAAGCAAAAAAAAAAATCTCCATTGGCACTCAACTGTTTTGTTGACAGTTTCATAACAGATGCAGCATCTTTGAGTGATTTTTTTCTTTTTCTTTTCTTTTTTTTTTTACAGCTGTTTAAGGTATTCTTGGAAATAATGGAATAAATTCCCAGGTGTTGTAAAATAGACCTGTTATGATGGCCAAGCTTTTTATGTGCCTATGTTTTCCACACTTTACATAATATGATGACTATGCACCGTGCCCTGTATCCTCATGCCCTTAGGCATGATGATTTGTGACGTGTTTGAACTGCTCGTCTGTCATAATGGACCAAATAAAAGGAGCTCTCAGGGTGTTGAAGCCAGCACAAAAAAATTACATTTCTCGTTCCTTTTTTTTTTAGGTTCTAAAACGTCATTCCTCCGTGATTCAACCTTTAATAATTGAAAATGCTCTCCCATTAAAAGATGACCCTGCAGTTTGTTTGTCAAAAGCAGATTAACGTGACCTTTGACAAGAACAGAGCTAAACATATACACACTGAACTAAATTGTCTGCCCAGGAATGGGTCAGGGTGGACAGAGGGGCGAAGAAAACATGGAACTTTGAAAGGTCTCCTCCATTCAGTTCAAACAAACAAACAAAAAAATAAGTTATTTTACATTTACAGCGCTTTACAGTGTCATTACTTCTGTAACCAAGACAGTAAAGCATCTCTGTTGATACCTCAGCCTGAAAGGAAATGTTCCTTAAGTGTACTCCAAGTTATGAAAAGGGACAGGTTTATGTATCTTATGTACAATGGTAAAATCTGAACTCTAAACTAAATAGTTTTTTTCATCGTTCTTATCTTACAGAAAGAAATCCTTATGATTCTCGGGTGCCTCTTGTCTGAGAGAAGCTAGGGTAAGCTCTGCCCCCCTGCTGGTGGCTTGTATTGAATGATTCATAGACCAGAGAATTTTACAAGTTGCACAGAAAATAGGCTTCTTTTATAATTGGCTTTCATTTAGTTCAATTTGGGTTTGAACTTTTTCACTGAACTCTCACTCTGATCTTTCTGTTTAGTATGTTGCATTAGATACTGAGCTAAAATGATATACCATAATATGTAATGAGTAAACAGTTTGTGTTAAATAAGACATTAATTCATCAACTAGAAAATAAGAGAACAAGAAGGAAAGAAATCTCTGCACAATATTGATTATGGATGTCAACAAAAGATGTCATATATATATCATGTATTTTATCTCAATTGTTTGAAATTGAGATGAAGACAATGTATGTTAATGGTTTATTAAATAAAATGGACCATGTTCAGTTTGACTCGAGGGATACCAGAGGGTCCCAAAAGTGAACACCATTCAAGGGTTAACTAAAAGCAATACTAAAAGGTCATATCTTGAACTTTCCCTGCAGCACCTTGTAATTTCAGTCGACAGGATAAAATCAATCCAAGGTGTAAGTCTCTAAAATACAGAATCCTTAAACTTTTAAAAACGTTTTGTCATCATACACATCATTACAAAAGGTGTCAATACCTCTAACAAATGCAAGCTGCTCTACACAGAGACAGTCGTGCCTGACTCATTAGATACTGAAATACAAGGCAAAGTGCACACATTGAAATGTGTCTCATCCTGTCAACTGATTTGTATCCTTCTGGTGTAACTGTTGGGTTTTAATGTGCTTTCGGCATACAATGAAGTTGCTGAGGCACAGAAATCTCCATGGGGCTAATCTTTGTTCATGTTGAAAAAATAGAGCAGAACATCAGTCTGAATAATATTTGGAAGCCAGCTCCAGCTACAACAGTAGTTACAAATTTGATCATTAGTCTAGTTTTGAAAAAATGTAAATAAATGATAGGAGGTCTGTATAAATTAAGAAAAAAATTTTGACAAAAATGAAGGTTATTTTGAATGTCAAGAACAGAGGAAGTATAGGACAAACCATACTAAACACATGCCCTCTATATATACAGTAAAAGAAGAAATAAAATTGAGAACCCTTTTTTTTGGCAAAACATAAAATTGTAAAGGTTTATTTCAATCTTCTAATTTTTTATTTAATTGATTTCTCCATAAAGCATACATTTTTTGTCCATGGACAAAGCCTTAATGATATTCTGCAGAATACTCTGCAGAATATCATTTAAAACCAGTACAGGAGCTCCTTATTCATCCATTAATTACAAAGAAAAATATCAGAACCACAATCACACACAAGAGGATGAACTCAATTTGGACAAGAAACCATGGACGTTTTTCAACATGTGAAGAGGCTGATCCAGCAGCAGATTATTGCCTGTGAATTCAAAATGAAACATTAAACAATTATGCACGGCGACAGTCTGAAAACCTCTGATTGTGTAGTATTGCATTAGTATACCAAGCAAGACACCCAGAAATCCTCAGAGTGAGTGTGAGAAGACAAAGAAGTCATTAGCCTCTGGAACTTCTCTTGATGTACATGCCTACTGCTTCAGAACAGAACGTACTCAATCTGACTCCTGCAACACATCTCTGCATTGTCCAAAATGGATGGAACATATTCAAGGCACATTTCTTTATATCAGTGGTACAAGCTCATTTGTATCTCTAAATATGTTTACAAAGACACCGATTCGGTAGAATACGCCCAGGCTAAACCATATACTTTTATCACCCCTTGCTTTGTTTGCAACCTTCAAATATAAAAAGACCATACAGATTACAACATGAATGTTGTGTAAAAGTGTCATTCTTTCTTTTTATTCAAATGTTTCACACATGCCATATCATAATTTATCAGAAATAAAACTTATTCTTAAAATTGGGAATATGCAGTTTTAGATGATGCAGCTTTAGATCATGAACACATGGCATATTATACTGAGTCATTATGTCAAATAAATACAAAAAAAATGTTCACATACAGTGTGGAAAAAATAAACATCCTTTACACTTTCATGATAATAAATAGGAAAGTTGCAAAAAAGGCAACCAAAAATGAATGGCATTTCTTGAATAATACTTAACAAGCAAAAACTGGCACACTGTGTTTCTACATGCTTATATTCTTTTAGTCAAATCTTTTTTCCCCACTTTGATCCCATTTCACAGAGACAGTAAAAACATGAGTCAGAGTTTTTTTCTTCTCAGACTGATGACATATGCCAGGGGTTAATAAAAGAGACAAGGCAGAAAACATAATTTTCCATTCAACATGATCAAGGTCCATTAACTAAGCTCCACTACGTGGGATTACATGCACACTAATACGCTGTTATGCCCTGGTTGGGTTGCATCTTTTCTGAGGGGATGAGATATAGAATTAAGAATAGAATGGCTGATGAGTTAGATGTCCGAATATTTAGCACAAACATGTTTTGCCATATTCGTTCATGCTGTCCTCACTTCGTCATCATAGAAGGCTCACAGAACAGATTGTCTCTGAAAATAATAATCAGTATGTGAGCTTTCATCCAAACCGTAAGAACACAGTTCGTTAGAATTACTCTGTAGTGTCCGTGTGTCTATATTTTTTAATCTTTTGAAGCTGCAGTTGCGGCTTCCGTTTGGAGAACTAATAATGTGGCTATGTGCTTGTGGGGAACATATGTTATGTTTTATACGTATATATGTATATAGTACAGAGTTTACTAATTAATGCTCAGCACATGACTGATCACATTAGAGTCAGTGCTACTCCAAATGCATCATTTACATGACTGCTGGTGTTTTAGAACAACAGGCAACAGCCCAAAGTGTTAATGATTATTCTGTCTTGGGCATCCCATACTGGCTGTGTTCTCTGTGAGTGTTTTCTTCATAAAGAATGGGTTATCCCCAGCATCTGCATAATTCAATGCATGCAATTAGAGCTCGTAATGTGATTTTAATCAAGAATACTTTTAAAATGATATCAATCAATCGGGCCCTTTTAGATTCCCCTCCTCTCTCAAAAACAAACCAACTAATGTCTGGATGCACAGTTCCGGGGAGCAATTTAGGCAATAATAAATTGCTTTGATTATCTTTTATTGATCTGCATAACTAAAATATAAAAACTTACTTGCATAAGAAAAAATAGGCTAATTCTACTATGCTGGCATTTATGGACCCTTACAACACTTTTACATGAGTAATGTTTCAGTAGTCAGTGAGGCAGTGAAGCACCCCCTCAATCATGATAAAGTAAATAGGCTTGATGAGCTAAAGTTATGCTAGAAGCCTCTTGAGACTACTTAGGAACAGAAACACCACTATGATCACTTCAGAAAATCATTAGCTGCTTCTGACTTGACTCTTCAAGCTATTTGGTGCTTTGTGATTAATTTGAAGACTAATCTATTTCAAATGGTCTACATCTTTGAAAATTTAAAAGCTTTACTGGTAATTTAAAATGGTCCGGCTAACTGTCACAAAATATGTATTTATATTTAGTTTTACCACAAATATGGAAAGAGTGAGAAAAGACGTGACTGCGCAGGGTCAGTTCAAAGTCTGTGTTTTGTTTTGTTTTTTATTTCAATTAGATTTTCAACAGATCACTTTCTTTTTAAATAATACAAAAGATATTTCAGGCACTGTTTGAAAGTCGGGGCGGCACGGTGGTGTGGTGGTTAGCACTGTCGCCTCCCAGCAAGAGGAGTTCTGGGTTCGAATCCCGGGGGAACCAGGACTCTTCTGGGTGGAGTTTGCATGTTCTCCCTGTGTCTGCGTGGGTTCTCTCCGGGTTCTCCGGCTTCCTCCCACAGTCCAAAAACCTGCATGTTAGGTTGATTGGAGATTGGGGAAATTGTCCGTAGGAGTGACTGTGAGTGTGAGTGGTTGTTTGTACTTGTATGTCCTGTGTGTGGCCCTGCGATGGACTGGCGGACTGTCCAGGGTGTATCCTGCCTCTCGCCCGTTGACCACTGGGATAGGCTCCAGTTCCCCCGCGACCCCAATAGGGAACAAGCGGTATTGATAATGGATGGATGGATGGATGTTTGAAAGTCAAATGTCCACCTTGCTCAATGCATGCTGAAGCCTTCACTTCAGCCCACACCTGATTCTTTAAAAGCTAAATACTAAAGTCTCTTTGCTAACTTTACATGCCACAGGATCACTCTTGCTGACAGACAGAAGGTCAAAGAGTTGACAGTCTGGACAGTTTCAAATGGCAAAGCAGACCTTCTACAATTAAACCTTTCTCTTCTTTTAGATAAAGCACATTGAACAAAGTTATGCACATATAATAAAACATCCATCCATCCATACAGAGAGATACATATTCATTGGTTCACCTGCAAAGCAGTCAAAACTGATAACCAAAAAATGGGCCTTAAAGGGAACGCATACAAAAAAATTAAAATGGGATAAACAATGGATTCTCAGAAGTAAGAAAATTAATCTCAAAATTTCTATCTGATTATCTCTGTCCCATTTCAGATACCTTGTTCTGATAATTCAGCAATCAAATCACATTTATTTAGGCACTGTTTCTAAAACATCACGACAAACAGGTAAAAGATTTGCAAAGTTCGCAAAGAAATTTCTGTCAACCCTGATTGTGCCACTTCTTTCCTTCGGTCAATTCGGTTCATTGGTGTTTCTTTCCCTCATTTCTCACTGCTTGATTCTGAGGGTCTCACAATGGAGGTATCCAGCATGAAATCAACCACTTGCTTGCTGGATCCAATTCCTACTTTTCTATTTAAGTCATGCTTTGCTGTGTGGTGCTCTACTATCCTTAGCATCATAAATGAATCACTGGTCACGGGGTCGTTCCAGCAGTATTGAAGACTGATGATGTATCTAAGAAGGAGAATGTTCCCATGGATGATTTTAACAACTTTCATCCCATCTGAAATCTTCCCTTTTTGGCAAAAATACTTGAGCGTGTTGTTGCATCTCAACTCTGTAATCTTCTTAAAGTCAATTACCTCTTTGAACACTTTCAGTCAGGGTTTCGTAAATGTCATAGCACTGAAACAGCATTGGTCAAAGTAACCATTGACATATTGACGGCCTCTGATTCTGGAGCTACCTCAATCCTTATTCTTCTTGACCTTAGAGCCGCCTTCGATACTGTGGATCATGATCTCTTGCTCATTCGACATGAAAGGGTTTTTGGTGTGTCCAGGACAGTTTTAAACTGGTTTCCCATTTTATTTCTGTGTGGCTTTAGGTCTGACACTTATTCCGTGCTTTCTGGTGTTCCTCAGGGATCAGTTCTAGGCCCTTTACTGTTTAATATTTATATGCTGATGATACTCAAATCTACATTCACACTAAATCAGGAGAAGAGATTGTTGCTTCTTATCTGTCTGGCTTTATTTCTGAGATAAAAGCATGGATGAGCAATACATTTCTTTGCCCGAACAGCGGGAAAACTGAGGTTATGCTTATGGGCTTCCGTTATCAAATTCGCAAAGCCGCTCCTTGTTTGTTGATGGCTCTGTTCTAGAGACTAAAACTAAGTTGAGGAACTTTGGTGTTATTTTTTACTCCAGCCTCACCTTTGATTCTTTTGTTCAGAGCACTGTGAAGGCATCCTTTTCCCACCTCAGAAATATCTCCGGACTGTGCCGAATGCTAACTCTGTCAGTGGCTGAAAAGCTGATTAACTCTGTTGTTGTCACACAGCTGGACTACTGCAATGCCGTTTTAGCCGGAGTTTCTAACATCACAATCAACAAATTGCAACATGTTCAGAACTCTGCTGCCCGTATCCTGACAGGAACCAGCTAATTTGATCATATCACTCCAGTCTTGAAGTCCTTCAACTTGCTCCCGGTCAGGTTCCGTGTTGACTACACAATCATTATGTTGACATACAAGGTTTTACACAGCTTGGCTCCACAATGCTTATCTGGCCTACTGAACCCGTATACCCCGATTCGCGCTCATCACAGTGTCATTTGATAACTGTTCCTCGAACGCACCTAAAATCTGGGGGTGACGGGGCCTTTTCTGTCTATGCTCCTTCACCATGGAACTTTTTTCCTCCTGAACTCAGGAAAGCCCAGACTTTTGGCATTTTTAAAGCTCTTCTTAAGACACACTTTTTAAACTTGCTTTCGATTACTGATGGCATTGTGATTGTTTTATATAATTTTCTTATTTTTGTTTGTATTTATTATCTCTTGGTCGTCATTTTTGTCTGTGGCTTGTCGTTCTATGTACAGCGCTTTGAGAAGCTGATTTTAAAGGTGCTCTAAAAAATAAAGTGTATTATTATTATTATCATTAACAGAGAAATGTTCTTTAATTTTAGAGATTACAAAGATCCAGTCCACCATTTTCTGTTAAAGACTGAAAAAAGGATATTTAGGGGTATTTGTGTTTTTTTTCTTTTGTATGATCAACGGGACTCTAAACATTTTTGTCTTTATTTTTAAGCAACTTCAGTCATCACATTCTAAAGACAGTGCACGTCCAGGTTGATTTGATTTAAATCAGAGATGAAAAGAATTCCTCATGCATGTTTTGTATACAATGGTGTAAGAATCTGATCTGAATTTGCTTCACTTTAGCCTGGCAAACAAACATTGTGCCTAAACAAAGGCACAGTGAAAGCCGCATTGCATAACATAGATCCTGCATTTGTCACTGCAAATTTCAGAAATAGCACAAAAAACATGCCAAGATGCGATGCTTATGTTGGGTAATGCTTGGACAGACGACCAACACATACATTCCAAAACACAGGCAGAAGATATGCAAATTCACTACACAGAACACGTCTGCAGAACACACTCCTGCTGAGTTGGCATTTCATAAAGGAAACCTTGAACACTTCATGCATATCTATCCAGAACTCTCATGTGAGTTAAATAAAGGTCAATGTAATGTTTGGCTTCAGATAAACAATGAAGACTAGCTGCTCAGGATTTGTGGTTATGCAGTGATTAAAAGTGGGATAGATTTAACATTGCTTCTAATCGTGTCAAGTCAAACATGAAGAGTCACTCCAAATAATTCATCTCAGTGTACAGGTGAGATACATTATGGAGAAAACGAGACAGACACCTGTGGGCAGTAATAACACATTACTGTCATTTAAGGGTGACAGAGACATAAAAGAAATGGTGTCTGGAGAGAGGTGCTAAAATATCCAACATGTCATCTTTGCACAGCTAGTTACATGTGTACCTTGTTGTTTAGCACAGAAAGTAGTTACACTGGGAACCAAACTGTCATTTTGGAGGTTGAACCTTGAATATTTCAAAGTAACGATGACTCAAGCAGAATGGAATTACCATAGCAGTTAGTTTAGAGAAAAGCTCTTTGAGCAGTGCTAGATAAGTAGGTGTGAAACAAAGGTATTGTATCTCTGCAACACAATGACCTGAAGCACACATACATCTGTGATGAAAAATTAAAGATGTTGACATTTAAAATGGCCTAACAATGATTTTCTGGGCCTAACAATGAGTAAAACCTTTGGAGGATAGGGAATCTGCTTGAGGAAAATGTTCTTATGCATAAGCCAATATGAATACATTATTTAGGAAAAATAACAGAAACACAAGAAGCTTTTTTAATGGTTGCCAAAGGTTCTGCAGCCAACTTTGAGAAAAGGGTGCCATTGAACATGTTTTTCTTTAGTTCAGGGTTAGGGTTAAATATAGCCTTTTCATCAGTTCTGTGTGAACAGCTTTGATTTGCTTGCATTTCTTGCAATTTGCATTTGGACTGTTTAGCACTTCTAAGTATTTAGTGTGACAAACTTTGCAGTTATGCACGTCCTCTCTTATCAGAAGGTAATGCTAAGGTTTGTTGGACACTGGCAGAAGGATATAGGTTTGTGCCCAACATTTCAAACATCTGAACATCTGATGACTTCTTGAAACAGCATCCATTACAACAATGTATGGGAGGAGTTATAAGGCTGCAAATACAGCTTGTGCAAAAGTTCCTCCTGCATGAAGCTTTAATGTAATTTTGGTCAGTTGTTCACCTCATTAAAATATGGTTAAACATTTGGATAATGGGACTGATTTCAATTAATTCAAACAAACACCAGTCAACTAAATGTTAATACTGCCAATGATATTAACTTACATTTTGTCCTTGTAATACTCACTTTTCTGGACAGAACAAATGATCATCATGCTGTTTGGGCATCAAACTAAGTCAAGTTATTTGTTGTGTGGGTGAACATTCATCTACAGGCTACAGCCGTTTCTGCTGTCACAGATCAGTTCTTGCAGCATTCCACTAACAGTCAACACCTTTTCGCCTATGCTGCCCTAGTCTGTCTTCAACCCTTCGACCCTTCTCTCTCTTGCAACTCGATTATTCTCTCCACACCCCCATTTCTCTCCCTCACTCCTTCCCTTTCCATTATCTACTCCTGGTTCAATATCGACGGATCCTAAAGTTCAGAATGTCCTCAGAATTTTAAATAGTTTTTGTCTCACTCAGAACTAAGGCTTAGTCTAAGAACGTTTTCCGCCTACGTGATCAAATCTTTTTAAAAACACAATGTTCTAGATTTAGACGTAAGTAAACCATGCAAACATCACTAGAGATCGTCATGTTTTAATGGGCTGTCCTTTTCTCACAAATAGACCTTGGGTGAGACATTTTTGGACAGTATACTATACAAATGTCTCAGATAGGATTTTCCAAGGGTAATCATAGTGAAACTGACTCAGTATCAATAGACCTGATTTCTGGAAGAGGAGGCTGTGACAGCTGGTTGTTGGATTGATCCCAGGCTACAGGTTGAGGTGTGTTCTGGCGAGGCATTGAACCCCCAGTTGCCTGCAATGCAGCATCAAATGTCTTAGTTTTTATTGTTGTGCCAAATCATGAAAATCCCTAACCATGAAAGTCAAAGCTTATGCTCTATGGCGACCACTAACAGAAAAACTGAGAGGTGTTAACAACACCTGATTTCTGAGACTGCTGTCTGTGGGGTTCTGTATGAACCTGCAGGGTGACATAACACTGTAATAGTCAGTTCATCCTTTTTTCCGCAGCACAGTTTATCATTCCGTTCTGTTTCCTTGTGTTTGCCTTATCTTGAGCAAAAATATCTTCGGGGATGGTTTACTATGAACTAATATCTTTGCAGCACACAGTCCAGGACAATCATTGTTATTCATGCACTTTAAATCAAATGCACTTCATCAAGAGACAGACCCTGAAAATGTGTTCAGCTTTCCTTTATTGTTTGGTGCATTCAATAATTGAAGAATATTTGATCAGGACAAAACGTTTTACCTCAGAAGTGGTTCCTCTTGACCTGCTATTGTTTGGGCTCATTATCACTGTGGTGGATGACAGCTTTTCATACATGATTGCTTTTGTTTTCATGCCAAAATAAACGGCATGAAACAAGTCTGTTTTGAGTGATAGATTTACGAATGGACAAACACATTCAATGCAACAACAAAAACGAACACATTTAGTGTTTAAGCATGTTGTGACAAATTAAACTCAATGGAACTTCTTTGACCCGAAAGTAGGACCAAACACACTCATAGAACCAAAAAACATTGGAAATAACCGGTTAGATGTGTCAATCTTTGGTAACTTGTTTTGGTCTTACCAAAACTACTCATTAGTCGTCAATGCAAATTAGATTCATGGTATCTGTAACCTCTGTGGCTTCAGCTGAAGACAAGAGGACAGTTTCGTAGGAAGAATTGTGTATCAACACATAGATTTAAATGTGTACTGATGTACTCAAACTAGTTGAGAATAAGAAAAGAATTAACTGGAAATAACTGACTTTGGGCAATACATAGTTCTGCAACTACATTCATTTATGAGAAGTCTAAATAAAGGTCATATGCTTGGTTACGTTACCACTGACAGCCAGTAAAAACAGTTTCAAACTGTTAAACTTTATTTTCATGATAACTAGTTTCCATGCAAGGAGTGAATCATTGGAATTCACTTAATTTACTTGATTGCTATCAAAATGGTGGTGTGGTGGTTGACCATGTCACTTCACAGCGAGAGGGTTCCTGGTTTTATCCCCGGGGGACCGGGACCTTTCTGTGTGGAGTTTGCGTTTTCTCCCTGTGTCTGCGTGGGTTTTGTCAGGATACTCTGGCTTCCTCCCGCCATCCAAAAACACTCATGTTAGGTTTATTGGGCACTTTAAATTGCCCCATGTGAGTGTGGTTGTTGGTCTCCGCTTGAATCTGCCAGAGGTACTGGTGACCTGTCTGGAGTGTAGCCTGCCTGTTGTTAGCTGTGATAGGCTCCCGTGACCCTGTTGGGTTTAGAAAATGGATGGATATATTTGTGCTGTGAGCTCAGTTATTTATGCATACACTTATTTTTACAAATCATGAAAGAAACCTTTAGAGTTATACAGTTACTGTTTACTTTTGCCACTTAGGTCTTGTACAGCCAAAGTATCAAAATGGTGCAAAGTGCAACGTTTGTTTTAAAATCCCTGTTTAGGAGAATGAGAAGTTCTAATCAGGGGAGAAGGGGGCGGCGTTACTCAACGAGGGCTGAAAGCAAAAACGCTGAGAATAACGTCGCTAGGAGACCTGAGCACATTTATCCCAAAGTCATGTTGTAGTCCACATGTGGGCACTTGTGTGCGTGTGTGTGTGTGTGCGGGAGTGTGTGCGTGTGTGTGTGTGTGTGTACCTCCCCTCACAAATGCGCCTGTGCGTCCTTGCTCATTGCTGCTCTTTCTCGTTCTATAAAGCCGCCAGCGTCTGCTTCACTCCACTCTCAGCCGTTTCTGAGTCGTCTCTGCTCTGCACAGAGGACGAACAGTGGATGAGGCTTGTTGTTATTTACTCCTTTTAACAAGCAGCGTTTTCAAGGTTGTAGGGCAAACCTTGACTCCTACACTGACCCACGTCTCCTCTGAAATACCAAGTTACTTGCCTTTCCATCAAAGCAAAAGCCCCGAATGGAGAAAGGCTGGGATCTTACTGGGAAGAACAGCGGTGGAACAAAGAGAAGTGAAAACAAGCTGAACTGTGGATTTTTCTGGCTGTGACCAAGCTGACAGAAGACTGTCAGCCTCTCTGCGTACACTCTGCCTTCTGCCCTGAGGTTCGCTTTATCTCGCAACTAGAGAGAAAAGCGTCAGTGCTCTAAAGGGTGATGAAGTGCACATTTTTTATGCAGCTTCTTCTGAAGAAAAGACACTTTTTATCTTGATAATCATCTTTTAATTTTCATGTTAAATTAATACTTTAAGCTGCAAAGATGGATCGTGTGCAAATCTTTTCTGCCTCTGGTTTCAAACTTTCCCTTTAACTGTTTCCTTTCCCTCTCTCCTTTCTTCCCTCTCCAATCCTGTTCTCTAACGTCTGGATCAGCTTTCTTTCTTCCCTCTCTGGCACTATTCCGTCCTTTTTCGTCATACTTCTATGTTCACATACTCGTTTTCATGGTTTCATTCTCCATGTCAGATCATCAGTTTTCCTTTCCTCTTCTTTTGAGTACAAACTACACCTGCTCATGCATATTGCAAACATTCTCGTTTAACTGCGATCTCTGCCTCCATCTCTCACACGACTCGCTCTCTTTGCATATTCTCTGATTTATCCCACAAAAACCTCCTTTGTCCCGACATGATGTACTCTTCAGAGGAGCAATGGAACTCCACTGAGCAGGTGGGGATCAACGGATCAGAATCAAACTCTTCATATGGAAGACATGTGGACGATGTTGAAGAGGAAGGAGATCAACATCCTTTTCTCACTGATGCCTGGCTGGTGCCTCTGTTCTTCTGTCTCATCATGCTGGTCGGACTTTTGGGCAACTCTCTGGTTATTTATGTCATTTCCAAACACAGACAAATGAGGACAGCCACTAACTTCTACATAGGTGAGGAAAATCATTATGGAATAATTTCTTAAAGAAATTGTGAGAGAAGCCAATAAGGCAATGTGGGTCGAACCACATTTAATATATATAAAACACGTCTTCAAATTTCTTTTTCATCTGCCATTTAAATCATTACATGCTGACGGGGGATTCAAAAGAAATTTGAATTATAAAAGAGGAAATTCGGGTACTTTGATCAGATATGAATTTCCCTTATTATATCTCAGCTGTTGCTGAGAATGTATCAATCCTTCATTCAAATCCCTGTTGGTTTGATCCCAGTTCATATCAAGTTGTTTTTACGTCAATTCTGTTCATGATTTACATTTCATGTATCTATTCCGGGGAGTGTGTGGAGGAGGACCCAAGTTGCATAAGACTGACAATCTGACAGAAAGCTTAAGTAAAGAACAGGGTGAAAAGTGGATGGAGACAGATGAACTAAGGGTAAAGGCTATGAGTAAAAGTCAGAAACTAAAAACCAGTATCAGGTAGAAAAGTAAAACATAAAACAAGACAAATCACAGAAAATAAAGTGACCAAAACTACAAGAAGAACATAGAACAACAAATCCACAGAAACGAGGTTAATGCGGTACAGATTTTGCTTGCTTCATACAGATTTGAACAATTTTAAGAATGTCAGTTTCCATCTGATTCAGATATTGGTTTGTATTCCTCACCTTCAAATGATGATAATAGCTCAAAGTGGTTTCTGAACATGAACATGAACTGACTGAGCATGTTAGCAAATGAGTAGCAGTACTTTACTTGCAGACACATGGCAAATATGAAGACACAGTGAGATTAAATGAATTTGTCAGGCAGAAAAGATAAATAAATAAATAAACAAGACAACTAAGCTTTCATATAAAGCTTTGACTCAGAACTTAATCAAGGCGTTTAAGATCAAAGTTTTAACATAACATTATCTATTTGTTTTGCAGAAGCACTTCCTGTTTTTTGCAGTATATACTGTATGGAAGCATTTAGTAGAAATTAAGGCAGGAAGGAGAATTTAGAAAAAGAAAAACACAAAAGTGCTGCATTCTATTGGTCCTGTGGAGAAGAAGGGATCACTAAAAAATGTCTAACATTTTAGATCACAAACAGTCAATTCCATCACAGCCTTTATCATGTCTCCTCAGCTTTCTGTCAGACCGACGCCACAATTGCACGCAGCGCAAACATCACATGGTGCTGCAATCCAAATAAAATCGTAGGTTTATGTGGCAACTGGCTGTGTGTGTGCATGTTGAAGCAACAGCCTGTTATTATATGGTGAGAGCATCACAGGCCACTTTGCTGGTAGTTAATCCTCAGGAATCAGATGCAAAACATTGCATCAGTATCCCTAGTTTTTGTTAACATTAGCAAAGATTATCAAGATTTATTCAGTCTGCATTAGAAAACGCGTTCTCCCCTATCTGCCATCTAAAACAGTTCACATTACTATTGAGTAAAACTATTGAGTCATATCTTTAAAAATTAAAAAAGACTTTTATCATTAGAAGAAGAAAAAGGATTCTGATAAGGTTTTCAATTGTAAAAGCACGAAAGTGGTTCATCAGTCTCTGCTTTTTTCCTATGTTGTCATCACATGTAAATCTGGGATCTGGCTGAATCGTTTCTGTTGTCTGGCAGAGCTTTTAAATAAGCGGATACTCTTCCAGGTGATTTTTCATGATTTTCTCACGAACAATTTGTGAGATAACAGGTAGATTATGAATATGTGGAGACATGTACACTGAAGTGACCTTGTTTGTTGTTTTACTGAGCCGTGAAGACAGATAATGTGTATGTGTGTGTGTGTGATTTTGCATAGCGTGGTTGTGGCAAGAACATCCCAAGGCCACTGAATGGTTTAATATTCAGTTATATTTGATTAGCACATGAACCACCTGCCTATCCCCTAAAAATAATGGCAGCTACACTGTAACGAGATCAGCCACTACAACAAACGGGAAACGGGTGTGTGTCTTATTTGTAAGAACGAGGGACATGATGAATAAACGGAAGATCCAGAGCCAGGCTGCAGAGCCGTTGCTGTAACCTCTGTTTGATATACAATTCAAACACAAATGTAATGCTTTAAAATGAGGGCACAGTGAGAATTTAGACACATGTTTGCATGTCTGTACATGTGCATGCAAAGGTGATCAGCTGGTCAATCACCGTTTTTTTCCCCAAAAGAATTTCTAATTTACAAAATACCTGACACTTTGTTGTATCAAATGATTGAATTCAGGTTCTGAAGGGGTTTATTGACTCCATACAAGTTGTTGTGGTGCTTTTTTGTTGATCCCTGTCTAAAACTGCACAAGTGCAGGAGATTGTGCAGATACTTGAGGGTTGTGCTTTGGTATTCCTTTTGTTATCATCTTGTGCAGTTTCTAAACAGTCCATTTTGTTGTGTTTTGGGGTTTGTCCTTCAGAAGTAAATCTGATGTTTTTATTTCAGAAGAAATCTCAGAACTGTAGGAAAATTCATCAAACCTTCCAATTCAAAGCAGCTGTTGCTTGGCGTCACATACTGTATATCTGTAATGGAAGAAAATTTATTTCGTTGTTGTTTTTGTGTCTAGGTTTGGTTCTGTGTGTTTCAATATTTGCTGTTTGAAGCAAAAAATTGACCTCCACGGATCTTATTAAATGAAACTTCCAAAAGCAAATAAAAGCTTATTTTCAATGTTATTTTGATGTTACTGTTTCCTAACTAAAATAGGGGGTTTATATATTTGCAACATTTACCTACAAGATGTCGTATCACTACAGGCAATAAGCAGCATCGTATTTGACGATTTCACAGGATCTTGTTGTTCTGCTTTCTCCTTGCACAGCAAATCTGGCTGCCACAGACATCATTTTCTTAGTATGCTGTGTTCCCTTCACCGCAACCCTCTATCCACTACCTGGGTGGATTTTTGGAAACTTCATGTGCAAATTTGTGGCCTTTCTGCAGCAGGTAATCGGATCATCATGTTTCTTAAGGCTTTTTTATAAAAGGTATTGTTTTCAAAGCTTGATCTGTTCCAGATAAGGTCTGCTATAGATCTACAGGAAACACAGCTTGTTCACCTGGAAATTGATGCCTAATAGAAATGGAGGTCAAGTCAAATGAGTTATTAGAACTATCTATCCATCCACGCACACTCCTAGGGGCAATTTGGAATGTCCAATTAACCTAAGATGCAGGTTTTTGGACAGTGGGAGGAGCCCAGAGAGAACCCACTCACACACAGAGAGAATATGAACACAGAAAGGTCCTGGTTCCCCCGGGGATTCGAACCCAGAACCCGATGGCAATGTTGGAAGTACATTATAATTATTTATCTTGGAATTATCTTTTTTATATCAGCTAATAAGATAAAATTGTGTTTTTATTGTGAAAATTGGTGTGATAATTTTTTTATTGAAATGTTGAATGTGTCATTAATTTTAAAATTAGCATTCTTATCACACACACAGACCCATGTGCAGCAAAGTGCTTTACGAAAGCAGATCTAGTTTCCCTTTTATTTCTACATTGCTTACAGGTTAAATTTTCCTAAATTGCAGATTTAATCCAATTTAAAGATATTTTTTAATTGCAAAACATATTCCTCTTTAAGAAAAGTGGCAGTATGTGACTCACTATTCATAGTTATTCATTTGAAGCGATCATTCAAATTTTTCAAACCCCAATGGTAAAGTGGGAGATGAATGTAATAAAAAAAGACATTTACTTTGACAACAGTTAGATAAGCATATCTTCTGTAGTACACTGTAACCACAGATGATGTGTGGATGTTTATGATCCTTTTACATAGAAGCATTTATTGCTTCTGTGATTAAGAAAAAATACATTACCCACAGGGGAGTTTGATCAGTGGATCTGACTCTGAGCCTTCAGGAAAGAGCTAAATTAATCCTTAGTTAAGACACAATGGTCATGGACAAACATCTCCTCATTGTGTATTTAACACGATTTATAGGGCATTCTTTCCTGATCTGGGCAAATGAACAAATTTATGAACAAATTTCCAGTTAATATGTATGCAGAACGCATATCATGAATGCACTGAAAGCAATGACTGTGGTAGCATAAGTAGGAAGGAGTGGTAAGGCTACGATGAAACCCAACTGCAGATATATTGAAAACATTAAATATGTGGCCCTTTTTGATGGACAAATGCTGTCTGAGGTTTAAGATTCCCTTGTAGAGGTTAACATCAAATATAGAGGTTCACATATAGAATCTGAAGTTGTTCGAGTGCTGTGTCTGGGAACAATATCTCTGTAACCCCAAGTTGGATCTGCTATAAATGAGGAAAAAAGGGCTTTCTCTCAGACATAACAAAGTCATCTTCTTCAAAGCAGAAGCTCTTCCAATTCTAACTGCATTTGCAAGGGGCTCAATCCAAGCTCCTCCAGAAGGCTAAAATCCATTGGCAGAGGGACATTCGATGGCTTCTTTAGGTGTTTTTTTCAGTGGTTTAACTATTATTCCTTCAGATGTGAGGGCACTGTTAACCAACACTTGCTTTACCATACACACTATTACAAGTAAGGTAAATCCATTTGCATGCGAGGAAGATGAAAATCTAATGCCTGGTCTATAATTCTATAATGTCTATTATGACAGATACAATCATACTGAACTTGAGTTTGAGCACTTGTCTTTGTTCCAATGCTGTCGCCATTCACTCTAAACATACTTTGCTGTTTCTTTTTTCTATGTGGAACTGTTTACATCAGTCATGACCAACCTTTTAACTATTGTCACCCGGGGATTTCCGAATGAATTCCTCCATTTTATTCAGCCACCTAATCATTTTACTTCACTTTTACAGATCATTTAATACACTGATAATAGTACACCACACCACATGATGGTGTGGTGATTAGCCCCGTGATTAGCACCGTCAACCCACAGAAAGAGGGTTTCCAGTTAGAATCCAAGCGATTGAATGCACGGGTTCTCTCTGAGTATTCCAGCTAACATGAACGTTAGGTTAGCCGGTGACTCTAAATTGACTGTTAAGTTCAGTGTGCATGCTTGTATGTTTTTCTGTGGCCCTGCAAAGGACTGGCATCACCACAGGTTACTCGCCTCTCACCAAATGACAGCTGACAAGGGCTGACCAGAAATGTGGTGTGTTCGGTCATGCCATTACAATAAGCTAAAATTATGAAAAGTAAAAAGATCAATCACAAAATATTGATATTTACGATAAATGAAGTAACACATAATGAGACACTAAGTATCCCTGAATATCTTTAGCCTAACGTTAGTTAATCAACTTTGGTTTTCAAAACCTCACAGACGCTGATGATTATTACCTGCATTATTACGCAATCACTAAGACTAATCTTGTTCAAGCCTCACATTTTAACCAGTTGTATTTTCAAAGCCACTCTTCCATAAGCAAAAGGAATAAAATCAGGCTGGGCAAGAAGGCAGTGAGCTGTTTTGCATTTTGCCTGAGAGTTTTGTTTTCACACTATTGTTAAATATGAAAATTCCCTCTCGTAATTGTGAAACAGTCTTAGCTCAAGGAAATATAATAATGAATGAGAAGCACTATAGGTTCCAAAGTCGGATGCCTTTAATGCACTATGTGTCTTGAAAAGGAACATAGTGCATTAAAGGTCCAACAAGATTGTGGAAATATTTCGTCAGAAGCCTCAGCACTGAACTAATCATGACCCCTTTCTGCCTCTCTCATCCTATCCTTTGAAACCCAGACATGGTGCTTCAAACATCTGGAGGGTAATGGATGCTGGCCCCATGGGAACTGATAAGATGAGGAGGCAGTGCCATTGACGAAAGATGGATAGAATTAGATCCAATCTTAGAAGAACCGTAATAGGAAATTCTGACCTTCCCATTTTTCTCACTGGTGAAGATATTTTGCAGCAATATAGATTAGTTTGTCTGTAATTCAGAAATGTACAACTCTTGGAGGTGATGTATTTATGCATTAGTTCAGAGTCAGGGTGTTTTTCTGCCATATTTTACACAAAAATGTTAACCATTCAAAATACTCAGCAAGAATTCCACATCAGGTCATTAGGTAGTATTCCTCTAAACAAGTTTAATTGAATCATGCATCACTGAACACCACTGAAAATTAAATTGAGTTATTTGTACACATGCTAATGAGAAATACTTATCGCAAATGCAGCCACCTTGCTTCCTGAGTTCCTCCGAATGTTTCTTCCCTTGAAGCTCGAAACCTCTTTATCCTTTATTAGCCTGCTTGCTTTTCAGATGAAGAGCATGCAAACTCATTAGGGAAAAAAGGAAGAGATAAAAAAGAAAAAACAAACTCATAAACATTCAGCAGAAAATCCAAACTAACACACACACACATGCTCATAGAAATATGGCCACCAGCTGACAGACCATTGGTCCTGAGATTGCCAAACCTCCAACGGCAATTGAACTCATTCTCTTAATTAAGATCATTTTTATAACTATGATACTGTCTGACACCCTCTCTCAAGGGACGAGACTCTCTAGAAAAGAAAGCCTGGCTGTCTATATTATTAATTTCTAAAGAACATACACTACGTAACCCACTTCAGAGAACTAAGAGAAGACAAACTGAATTCAGTATTCTTAGGTTTGTGTTAAGTAATAAATTGTAAGTCTAGCAAACTTCAAACTGTATTTTTTTATTAATTTTTGTTTTATTATTTAGTCTTGTGAACTATGAGCCTTACCATCAAGGATGTAAAACTAAATGCATCATGAACAGGAGTGTGCTGGTGAAAGTTGTGAGTGGTCTGAGAGATGGAGCTATGCGCTTTCTTTTTTCTCTGATTCGCTTCTGTTCTTTTTGTTGACTTGACTGTTACAAGAGGTTGTTTTTTTTCTCGATTTTTGGCTTTTTGTTTGTTTTTGGTGATGTTTTCTCGGAGATGGCGTGCTGTGTGAATGGGGATTCTCCATCGTAGAGAACAAAGGCCAAAGACTCTGGGCTACACTGGAGGCTACTCTGAGAGTGAGCCTCTCCCCCCATTCCAACCAGGCTGGATCTGATGTGTCAGAGAGGCCCAAGGGTCCCATTAAGATGCGAACAGAAAGAATTCAGTAGTTCGATAAATAGTTGTGACATGTGAAGGGTAACTTCTGGTTCTCGCTGTTTGAAGCCATTTTCAAAAGAATTTTCAGATCATAAGGCTATACTTTCATTTGCAATTTTTTTTATTAACAAAATATATATTTCAAATAGAGTGTTATTTTATTAAACAATTTCAACATTTTTCCTACAATTATTTTGACGGTCATAAACTTACCAAAGCTGTGTAAAGGTCCTTAATATGTGTTCTCTGGCTGGAGTCAAAGAGTTGAGGTAGATTTGGGAAAACAAGGAAAAGGTTGCATCAATGCTAAGAGTGGACTGTGTTTTTTATGATATTACTTGTAATTTGAAGATGTTTACGGACCTGTGGGGTATCAGGAATGATTTGGCTTATGTAGAACACCAAGTTTGTGTTTCTAGTAGGGTTTTCTATGAATGTATACCTATGATTTAATCATTTCTATGAGTGTAAAACTAGATTTTTTGCCGTTGTGGTAAAAACAAAATATGTTAAAGGTCTTTGTTTCTTCCTTTTGCCCCAAGGTGACAGTGCAAGCTACCTGTATTACCCTGACTGCAATGAGTGGGGACCGCTGCTATGTGACAGTCTACCCCCTGAAATCCCTCCGCCACCGCACTCCAAAAGTAGCCATGATTGTCAGCATCTGCATTTGGATCGGTTTGTGGAATTACTTACAAAACCAATTCAATAATTCTATCTAACTGACCACCACAAAGATCTTGACATACATTCATGTTCCTGCGCAGGCTCCTTCATCCTGTCTTCTCCAATTTTACTGTACCAACGTTTAGAAGAGGGTTACTGGTACGGGCCAAGACAATACTGCATGGAGAGATTTCCCTCTAAGACACATGAGAGAGCCTTCATTCTCTACCAGTTTATTGCTGCTTACCTGCTGCCAGTGCTCACAATCTCATTTTGCTACACTCTGATGGTAAAAAGGGTTGGCCAGCCCACCGTTGAACCTGTGGACAACAATTATCAGGTATGGGAAAGGTTTGTGTGGTTTGTTACGAGTACAAGACACTGCAACCAATTACATTTCAATTTAATTCTAAACGGGGTTCTCTCTTTGTACTGTGTTTAAATCTGAAGATTTGAAAAATATGACTCAGAAAAAAGGTTATTGATAATGATAATAATCAAGACAGGAAATGTCATTTTGAGCCAATTTCAACATAACCTCATGGTTTGTGGATGATATTTATTTTTTCCAAGTGGTTCTATATCTCTCTCTCTGAAACTGAGTTACGTTTTTTGAGTTACATACTCTTTTGATATTAAGTATTACACGAGATGACTCCAACATGTTTGTTTGGCATGGCATAAATCCCTCCAGCTTGATTTAAATGATTTTGCAAGTCAATGAACCTGCAAAGAATATGGCCAATATAAGAAAAAACACACATTTTATTTGATGAATGACTGCAGTGCAGCAAACCCATGGGATGAAGCCCCAGTGGGCCTCATTATTGTTACTCGTCTCAAGAGTGAGTCTGTGAGCATACACAAGCGAAAAGCCAATCAATCTCATAGATGGGTCTAAGCAACAAAAGCTGCAAGTCCAGCAGGACAAGCACTTGTTCTGCTATTTTTTTGGTCTAACTTAAATGAGTTCAGTCTTTTAAGAACCTCTGTAGGTGGTCACAAATATATGATCAATACGTGTTTAAGTTTGAACCCAAATTGTCAAGGCTCTGTCATCCTCTCACATTTCATAAAAGATTGACATTGTACCAAAACACCTCTATGGATTAATATAGCCAATGATTTTCTGTGTTGGTTTTCCTTTTAGTCAATTCTTTGTTTCTTACTCTATTTTTAAGGATCAATTTTTACTTTCTCACAGCTTTGATTACTTCTGGTTGGAAATGAAAAATAGCAGCATAATTTCCTTCCCCAAGATCCTTAAATTATTTAGAGGGGTATAAATTTGTTTTCATCCAGATCCTGCTTTTACTGAATAAATGCATTGAACACAAATAGCCCAGATGTTGTTGTGTGTGAATAATGCATTGCTTAATGTGTTTTTTTCTCCTCAGGTCAACCTTCTGTCTGAGAGAACAATCAGCATAAGGAGCAAAGTCTCCAAAATGGTGGTGGTGATTGTTCTCCTCTTTGCCATCTGTTGGGGTCCAATCCAGATCTTTGTCCTTTTCCAATCTTTTTATCCAAATTATAGACAAAACTATGCAACTTACAAGATCAAGACATGGGCCAACTGCATGTCCTATGCCAACTCCTCAGTCAACCCTATAGTTTATGGTTTCATGGGAGCCAGTTTTCAGAAGTCTTTCAGAAAAACGTTTCCCTTCCTGTTCAAGCACAAAGTCAGGGATAGCAGCATGGCTTCACGGACTGCTAATGCTGAGATCAAGTTTGTTGCTGCTGAGGAAGGTGATAACAAAAATGAAGCAAATTGATTCTGGCTTTTAAAGGAAGAAATTAATCATCATTTACTCAGAGCTCAGCATGTGATTAATAAGGTGGATGCTGCTATAAGCACATATTGTAGCCCCCCCCCCCCAAACAAAAACAAAAAACTGTTATTTTGAAATTGGACAAACTCCATTTGGGACACCATTTATTTGTGGAAATGTGAACACAATCCAAACTGCACTTTGATAAATGATTTAACAGAATAATTGCATATATGTGAATATGTGTAAAATAAATTAATGTTAATGTGTTGTCTAGAGTTGTTATGTGGACCTCTGACTACTGCAGAAAACTGTAAGTGTTTTCAGGAACAGGCAAGGTACATTATGAAGTAAACAGTGAGATAACCCCAAGCCTCCAGAAACTACAGAGAAGCAGACATTGGGGCCAAGAATTATACACTAAATGATGCTTATTTAGGTATTTTTCAAGTGTAAAGTTGTCAAAAACCAATATCTCACTTCACGTTTGTGCTAACAGTGCTTTAGGATGCCTGCTGCATCTTTAACTGATGTTTGTGTGGAAAAAAAGCTAATTACAGAAGGTCAAAGATAACGTTTGTCACAGAATGCTACCTGTTCACTGCCAGCAAAGACCTGACATTAATTCCTGTCAAATTGTAAAATGTTTGTAAATTCCAATGTAAAAGTGGTCTTTGTATTTGAGATACTGTTGCTTTTCGTTGCCAAGTTCTGTTTCCATGAATACTTTTATTAGCCCTTTTAGAGATAACAAGTTCCAGCTTTCATGATTTAATTCTAGCTACAATATACAGTAAATGACCAATGTGATCAGTTCAAACTCAATGACCTGGTTTCTGATGCACAGGAAACCTGTGCAAGGTGTTTCCCCAGTATTTTTCCCTTCTTCTACACCCATTGAATCGGATGAATATGGAAGTATGGAAAACGAACTGATGACAAACATACACTATGAATAAATATTGATGATTAATCGCTGTTATATTTAACATAAACAACAGTCGATGGGAAGACCTGCTACACATGGTGGGTCCACTAGAAGGTCCACCAAGCAGGCCTTGCTGAGTCATCAGTGTTCATTATGAGTGATTTAGGGAAAAGGAATAGCCATGGATGAACGTTTTCTACAAGCAAGTTGCAACTGATATATTGCAAAAATTACGGAATACTTTATGCTGCGCTAAATCGACCTAAAAACAAAGTGATATTGTCATTTCTACAGTGACATTTTCTGCTGATCTGTGTTTGTAAAGACTTTTTGGTTGTGTCGATGCCATTGAAATTTAAATTTTAATTTATTGTACAAAAGTGTTGATATGCAAAGGGCTTGAAAGTGTTTGATTATTGTCTGTTTAAGAAAGCAACTTCATCAATCCTTTAAACTAATTGTTGATTCATTATTATTTTTAATTAAGGGATATTTAAAATTGTCTTTACTATCTTCCTCAGCGACGCACGATAACTCAACAACAATGAGTCGATAAGTCTTGGGAACTGACTGTGTTCTAAAGGGTTCAAACTTTTCTCAGGTACTGTATCTATCTGTCCTTTGGAAAAATGCCACAGTCACAATAATGTCTTTTTTTTTTAATATGGCGTCATAGTCAGTAACCTTTGTTTTGGCTTTAGAAAAAAATAATTGAATAAGCTTTTATAATAACCCCACAGAGTCTTTCTCTAGACTTTGCCATTTATCCCACACTGTGACATTCAAAATCTGACCTCTGATTAGGACCCTTAGAAAAACTGCTAATGCAGTTTTCATTTGAACTGCTGATGTTACAGTCAATGTAGCACAGTATTTACAGTCTCCAATGAGAGCCTAGTGTTCAGAATGAAAATACCATCCGTATTGATCATTATGTAAAACTGAGTGAAATGTATGTAAGTATGTGGCAAATTTATCCAGGGGATATTCATTTGTACCTGAAATCCAATGTAAAATATGCTTTTATATGTTCAGTTCAAAGCAAAATGTATGCTGTTTTTCATTCCTGCTAATTGTGCATCCAAGTTGAAAAATGTACTGGTAAAACGGATGTTTGTTTTTTGGAATCTTTTTTACCCTCAAATATCACATCATTTTAGGCTGAATAAATTCCAGCCTTCTGGAATACACAGACAACGTTTTAAGGAGCGTATGCTTTCCTGCCTTTGTTCACGTAAATGGATGAGACTTTTAGTTAAATTGCGTGGTGAACATTTTAAATGAAACAATTATGTCCCTGTAATTTTAGACAGTTGGAGATATGGAGTAGAGGCCAGCAAGACTGCAAGAGACTGATAGTTGCTAGGTGTGTGTTCAGCCACTTATGTGTGGGGATGCAGGAGTGTGGTAGCTTGGCAGTACATTTTACAGGTACAGTACAAGAATGTGAACTTAACAACAGGTGAGGGGATTTTAAGTTTCCTGGTGATAAATGTCACCAGTAATGTCTGAAGCCGTTTTTGTTCCACTCCACAATTCCAACAAACTTTGTATACCAGTGGGTGATCTGCTACGACATATTTAACCTTTCATGGTTACAGGAAGACAAATCTGGATTAATTTATGAGAATTGGTTCTGCAGGACCTGCAAAGTGGATGACTATCATCGGCACGACCTTCAAAATAGTTTCAAAACACTTTATTTTTGGAGTCATTTTGGCATCTTTGTTATGTTACCACCTTGCCCCAGAGCAGCAAAGCCTAAAATGTCTAAAATCAGTCAACTCATTTATGTACCAGATAAACTTCTCCTGTATAAGTGAGTTGCCACTTGCTTTAACCTGCTGGATGGTTGAGCTCCAACTGCATTTACCTCCAAAATAATTGGCATTGCGACCTTAGAAACCTTTGCCTATGAAACTTGTCACCTCCTACTCCTTCTCTAAACAGAGCGATGGGAATCGAGGGTTTGACATCTACAGAATATTGTAAAATCCACATTCACGGCTCCAAATTGTGAGGTGGCGAGATATCTGAATCTGTAAGCTAAATGCCTTTTTTATTTTAAAATTGTGAAACCATGTAAATTTTGTACATTTCTGTAGCAGATTTGTAGTGTGGTAGTGACGTAGTTTTTGGATTTCTGTGTGAAGCAGAACAAAATAAAGTGCAGGTGGAAGAAGTGAAAGTGGCTGATTGGCAGTTACTTCTGTGGAGTTGCACCTTCCACGACTTCCTGCCGTTCACTTTCATAACCGTTTCTGAAAAACAGAACATTGGCAAGATTTTGAAATTGGACATCACCGAGTAGGAACACATACCACACAAATAAGTAATGACAGATAGGATGTTAAGATTTATCTGTGGCAGAAACAGAGCGGCGAAAGCTGGACCGTTACTGTGAAACTGATGCAGTTTTATATACACTCAAAAGTTGCTGCAGATGTGAAATAAACAGTGTTACTGCATCATTCATTTCACCAGACTGAATGTGGAGCTCCCACAGGAAATCAATCTTCAGAATGGAAAATGTTCAGTGGTGATGAAAAGTGAAGAGACACTGTTAGAGATGCGTGTGCTGCTATTTGCAATCCCATTGAAAGCATTCCCACTCGTCAGTAAAACTGTATGTGTGAGTGTAAAAATTAATTTAAGTCTCACTGTGCCACAGCAATTACCTACTGCCGCTGAGTAGAGTTGAACTGATGCTAAAATGGATTTTGAGGTCTTATGTCATGAGGGATGTAATCACTCACCAAGGGCAAGAGGACAATTCAAATTATCTCTCTGTGTTTCATCATCTTGAAAACAAAGCAGAATGTGTTTCAAAGGAATGAAAGATGGCAGGTTCGATTTGAGCATAAAGACAAAACTTCTTTATGGCATGTGTGGACGACCTTCACTAAGAAATACGAAGTAGGAACAAAGTCTATTTTAGACAATCATTTGAAGTCTCAGTTCATTATTATGGTTGGCGTTACAACATCAAATTCTGTGTAAGGCATTGCTGCTTTTTTTGTCTTTACTTTTGCATCCAATTCCAAAAATGTGTTTGTTTGACATTATCAGATGAAAATCAGACATTTTGTATCATTCAATGAAATCTTTTTTAACATCTTTTACAATTTATTTAAGGTCCAACTATTCAAATTAAGAGTGTACTTCATCTACTCACTTTGCTGTAAGTCAAGTGACTAATTTTGTGGATAAAAATAAAAAATCATAATGTATCACTTAAATTCTGCGAGTTTCACTTTTATCTCATGGAGCCCCTGATCTCTATGTCAGACTACGGGGATGCAACTGTGAGTCGAACAAAAGATAACCAGAATACTGCAGTTGATTCTATCAGACACGCACCAGTTGAATCTCACAGTGTGACCTCCTGAGAGGCAACAAGTGCTCCTGAAGAGGGAGACAGAGCATCAGGGTCACATGGGGAAACGTTTTAGTCGCATCAAACTGTGAGAAAAAAAATGGAAAATGGGATCTTTGGCAGAGGGCTAATGAGCTTGTCTTGGCAATATTGCACGCGCTGAGGAGGGGAAAAAACACCCTTGCATGCATGCAAAATCTGTTTGTGAAATCAGAAAAATAACCAGCACTCAAGGTGCAACAGAAGTACAAGTGCTTGACACCGATACAACTGCCCTGGCCATCAAAAACACATCACAAAATCTGTGAGACCGATCAGGCCTCGGCCCTGGATGTTGACTCACCTGAATTATTTATCAATGCTAACAATTTATCAAGTTCAATAGGAGAACATGTTACGGCAACATTTTTTACGTGTTGCTTTAAAAAAGAAAGCTGTGCAGCTCTGAGTGACCTTGCATGAAAGTGCCACATACATTTTTAAAAGAGTTTTCGGTAAACGAACCCTTTGAGCTGTGAAAGGTGAAGCAGCCGAAATCCAAATCAACTGTTGTTGCCCTTTTCTTTCTTTCTTTCTTTCTTTCTTTCTTTCTTTCTTTCTTTCTTT